>SSNR01000068.1:1558258-1671789 GCA_006937965.1 Callopanchax toddi | reverse complement strand
GTTTGTGTTACGCTTTTAATTTACGTTATAGTTTTAATTATCCATTATAATATTCACAGATAATGTAATATTTATTTTACAGTCGCTCTTATTTTCTATTTTTGTATATTTTATTGTTGTGTGAATCTGTTTGTTCTTGAGTTGCCCTCTTGGCAACCTTTAAAAAGTGAAATGAGACAGAGAAAAGAAGGTAAGAAAGCTGATATGATCTGGTATCTAGAAAAATGTGGGAAAACAGTTGGGTCAAATATCTTATACCAGGGGTACTCACAGGCCGTATTCGGCCTGCGAGCCACATGTTTCTGACCCTGGAGCCGGACCTGTACGTCTCGTCCTGCTCTTCTACATGCAGGTCGTCATTACAGGCTGAGGAGCAGCTGCTGTCCTTAAGTTTCCTATTCTTTCATTAACAAACCTGCAGCATTTGTCCCGCAGTGCAGCAGGCTGGTCCAGGAGGTGTACATACCACGCCACCCCAATGGCGCTACATGCACCACAGACACAATCGTTGATTTTCACGTGGCTCTTTAAGGTTTGTAACTGAGTTCCCCTGCTTTATGCAGTACTTATTAAGAGGTACAGCCTGATGAATGAAGAAGTCTGATGAAATGGCTTAGATTTGTTCTTGGCATTAGTGATGACCAGGACGGATGCCGGTCCAGGGACTGGTCCAAAGTTACCATCACTAGGAAAATGCCCGATGGCCAGTCCTCATCCAGACCCAGAGCAGGTGCCATCAGTGTAAGCAGCTTGGTGCGGGCCGCGAGGGGCTCCCACTGGTCGGTCCAAACACATATCCCTCCTTACGCTGGACACAGGTCCGTCTGCAGTGACTCCTAAACGTCACTCACTCACTCCTCCGTGCACGATGCACTGCGGTCTCATGAGGAAACGCAGCTGTTTGATATAAAGGGGTTTTTTTCCGACTACAAGTATTTTTTTAAGTATTTGTTTGAAAAAAGTATTCGGGAAAAACCTGTTATTTGTGCCTTTCTGAATACGGTACTGTATCCGAATTCGGCTCCATCCTCAGTGTAGTTTGTGATGATGTGGATGTTATGTGATGGAAATGTTTCAGTGGGACCCAGGAAAAAGTTATTTGCATTATATAGGTTTTAAGTCAAACATGCAACAAAAATTGGCCACAATGAATACAGTCACCTCAAAAGTTTGTAACCAAACTGTACAGCTGTATCAGATTTCAGGAATACATTCTACACTGAACAAACACTTTTATCTTTGCTCCCATTTTTCATGAGCTGAACTCAAAGATCTGAAACAAACAAAAGACCCATTACTCTCAAATATTGCTCACAAATCTGTCTAAGTCTGTGTAACTGAGCACTTCTCCTTTGCCGAGTTAATCCATCTCACCTCACAGGTGTGGCATGTCAAGGTGCTGATTGGACAGCATGAATACTGCACAGGTGTGCCTTAGACTGCCCGCAATAAATGGGAGCAAAAACAAAAGTGTTCAGATTGTATTTTTGTTAAGTGTAACTTCAAAGCAAGCGACCACATCTGTTGTAAATAAAAATCTGGATGTTTTTGCATGCACATAGTTTTTCCTCAAAAGCCTAAAAATGTGGCATTTTAAGAGCCGAAAGTTTGCGTTTTGCTTCAGCGTCAACAGTAGCAGGTCTTTCTGTGGCACTTTGAATTTGGTTTGTGTTTAAATCCTTAAAGGATACAGTCTGTTCCAGATGCCTCAAGAGCGAAAAGCATCAAGCAAAAGGCCAACAAAGGAAATGAGACAAACAACAAAGACTCAGAAAGGATAACAGAAAAGAGATCGAAGAGATAACACGCAGCCAGACGTCTGAGAATAGATGAAGAACGGCTAAATTGAACTTCACATTAGACATACACGCGAGAACACATATCCACTCCCACACAAGCAGTGATCTTTGTTACACAGTCTCCTTCGCTATTTATCATCATTCGGTTGTGCTGTGCTGCCGCATAATTTAAAACTTGGCTCTTTCAGCCTACGTATGAAAAGATGAATACAAAACCAAATATTGAAAATAAAAAGGATGTACGGGGTTTTCTCCACCAATATGAAAGTATGTTCACACATATTGGCGCTAAATTACAATCACACACACACTTACCTTATGACATTTTTCTCGGCTGCGCAAATAAATGAGGCGTGCTCCGTTCTCATCGGGGACCTCAGTTTTTATTTCAGCCTGTGGAAAGAAACTTGTGGAGCATACATCTTGCTTTGCACAAATTTTGAAACAATTTACACACACGTATAAAGGCAATGTTCGGTGTTAATATGCAGGATTGCTGAAGCTTTGGCTTCATGGTGTCATTGTGATGTGTGTTCAGCATTTAAAAATAATGTCCCTCCTCCCTACCTTGTAGACACCTTGGAGTAAACAGACATCATTAATTCTGTAGTAAAGTTCTGTCAGAGGGCATGGGTTGTGTTGAGTGTGTCTGTGTGTGTTTGTGGGGGAGGATTTAAATAAGTGTGAAGAAGTATTTACCTAGTTACAAGTTGACTCTGTTTTGCCTTTTTTGTCACGTTTTAATGTTTCAGATCAGTAAACAAATGTCAAAACCTGAGTAAAAACAGAAGAAAAAGGTAAAAAGTAATTGTCCCGTCCCTTTGTTAAAGCCTGAATTAATTGTGATTAACCATATCATTTGAAAAGCTGAGTTCAGTTCCACCAACCACACTCAGGTTTGATTGCTACCAGACCTGTAGAATGAAGAAATCCCTTCAATAGAGCCTGTCTGACAACAAGAAGTAGGCTGAAAGATCTCAAAAAGCAACATAGTGCCCCATTCTAAAGACATTCAAGAACTAAAGCATCCATAACAACAAGCTAAAGGCTGAAATACACCGCAGACATCAGCGCTGCACCACGTCATGATTAAAAACCATTGTACCTGGGTGTTGTCATTGACCAGAACTTGTCATTCAGAGAAAACTCAGATAAGGTCATCAAAAAGGCAAGTCAAAGGTTGTACTTCCTCCGCAAATTAAATCAATTTGGAGTGTGTAAGAAACTGATGACCATGTTCTATTGTTCCATGATTGAATCCGTCCTGACATTCACTTTCATCACTTGCTTTGGGAACCTATCTGTAGGAGAAAAAAACAGGATGAAACAAATAGTAAAGTTGGCCGGTAAAATTATGGGTCTCAACTTACCAGATTTGACACAGGCATTTAGGAAGAGAGTCTCACAGAGAGCTAAAGTCATTCTCCACTCCCCTCATCATCCACTGCAGGGAGAGTTCCCATCAGGAAAAAGGTACCAGCAGCCCAGAGCGAGGACCAACAGATGGAAACACTCCTTTGTAACTCAGGCCATTATTCAGCTGAACATAAAACGTGATTAGGTTGATGTTTCAGGTCTTTTAGTCATTAGTTTGATGGTCTTAACTTGATCTTATGTTAATCTTATACCGATGGTCTTATATTGATTTTATATTGATTGTTGCTTTTACTTCAGTCTTTTACTGTTTTTAATTGTTTTTACTGTTTTTACTAATGTGTCTGTGATTGTGTGTTTTCATGTTCACCTGTCTGCAAGACAAAATTCCCTATGGGGACTTATACAATAAAGTGAAGTGAAGTGACGTAGTCCGTTACTCACACGGGGACCGCCACAGCACGTCCCAGAAACGCGAGTCCACGCCACGGCGCTAAAGATACGCACTAGTTTTAATTTTGCGCATGGCGCAGCTGAAACGCGTGTGTCACAACACGGTGGAGTACTTTATGACACAGATACGTATTAGGATGCAGAATGGCTCCTGGCACACATAAATGTGTTGTCACTTGTTCACAGTATTGATAGTTTTTAACTATTATAATAAACAGCTTACCTACCCATTTTGAAGGAATTAAAGAGTCCCACAACATACGACGGCAGCTCTGATCACGTACAAACAAAAGATCTACTTCCAGCTTCCTGTTCTCAATTCCAGCATGATGTGACTATCAAAAATAGTCACATAGATATCAAAAACACGCGAATTTACTATAATATTGCAAGCAGCGTTCTATGGCGTGCCACTTCAGGAACGGGTCCTGTAGACTCCAGAACCATGGCGCATCCACGGAGCAGTGCTGGCGTCTCCAGTGTATTTCAGGCTTAAGGCACTGCAGGCCTTTTATAAGGGGTAGTCAATTAAATATGCCAAAGGTCCAGATCTGCATACAAGACCCAGTCCTCAGTCCAGGGGGAGGGGGTGTGTCCGGGGAGTCGCGCAAGCACTGCTGAGGAGTGCCTGTGGGCTCCCGCCACACTCAGCCCCAACCCCTGGACCAAGTTCTGAACCATTCAGTGGGGGGGGGGGGCGGGTATCGGGTGCTGAGGAGACTCTTGCACGCCCCCCTGGACATACCCCCTCCCGCTGGACCAAGGACCAGGTCCTGGATTTGCTGCGCGGTCCAGCCAGGATCTACTCTGCGTACTGACTTGAACCACGGTCCGCCTGTTAGTGACCTCTACCTTATATGGTTAAGGGCAGAAGTCACAAGCCAACAACAAGAAAGAGATGGGGGCAAAAAAGCCTCCATGGGAGAGTTCCAGTTGAAAAATCGCTGCTGACCAAAAAGAACACGAAGGTCTCAAATTTACCAATAAAACATTTTCATGAGCACAAAGACTTCTGGGGAAACATTCTGTGGACTGACAAGACAAAAGTGGAATTTTTTTGTCCTGTTACATCTGAAGTAAAACTAACAGCTCATAAATAAACAACCTCATTCCAGCAGTCAAACGATGTGATGGTAGTGTGATGGTCTGGAGCTGCTTAGCTGCTCCAGGGCGACTTGCTGTAACTAATACAACCATGAATTCTGCTGTCTACCAGAAAATCCTGACGGGAATTGTCTGACCTTTGACCTTAAACAGGCCGTTCGTTCTCAAAAACTTTTTAATTTCCAATAAGAAGAGTGAAAAATTCTTCCACAGCGACGTGAGAGACTCACTACTAGTCATTAGAAATGCTTAATTGCAGTTCTGTTACAACCAGTTATTAAATTTAGAGGTCATTTACTTTTAGGTCTTGGTTGGTTTGGATAGATTTTTTTTTCCGCATAAAAAGTTACATAATTTAAAAACCTGCATTATGTATTTACTCAGTTGTGTTGAGTCTAATTATGAAATGTGTTTGCTGATCTGAATCATTTAGGTGTGACCAATAAAGCACAAATGGAAGAAATCTGTAAGAAAAATAACACTCTGTAGGTCTGTATGTCGATGGTTGCCACCAGGTGCCAGTGGAAATAAGACAGCTGCTTATTAAAATGACAGCCACATTAAATATTGAAATTCATACACTTTAATGACTATTTGAATATTCAGAAATCACTGCTCCATCCCTAGTTTGGTGCATGGATTTGTCTCATTCATTAAGAGCGTTTTCAGTATTTATGCGTATAGTGATTTCTATTAAACAAAAAAAAAGGGAAAAGGTCAGTGAGTGTAAGAGAGAAATCAGTTTGAGAATCATTAAGCCTGGATCACCTGAATGTTTCATGAATGGCCTTGAATTTTTAACAAGGAAAAGTGTTGGAGAAGAAAAAAGTGGCTCTACTCATCTGTCATTCATGTTTTAAAGCAGCTCTAATAACAATAATACCGTTCAAAACATATTAACAGTCTGTGTTTTTGTTTTCTCCTTGACACTCCCAAGCGACAGATCATCATTAGACTCACATCCAAGATAAAGAGAGAGAGCCGCGTTTTTCATTCCTGGCATCTACTGGCAGCCAGGCTGTGACTATAAGAGTCTTTGTGTATAATATAAAAAAGGAGAAAGAATGCGAGCAGGTACACGTCAGGCTGGAGGAGGAGGAGGAGAAAGAAATGTCTCTTGTTGCTGTGGCAGCAGATGAACTGAGTGCTACTCCATTCTCCAGCTCATATATATATAAGACGGATTCTCGCAAGAAAAGCTGACAGAGACATATTTAAAGGGAGAAATGTAGAAATAATTTATCCCAGCGTGAGGAATTTATATGTTTACAAATAAATAAAATAGTAAAATAATAAATGGGTAATGTTTAAATACTGTTGCTGCAATGCAAAGTGAGGGGAAATGACATTTTTATAATCAAAACTATTTTTCTGTGTGAATTTTTAGATTTAATTTGTGCAAAAATATTAACAAGGAAAAAAATCAATGGATACAAAAAAGAAAGTTATGAATTTCATGGTGCGTTTCTTTTTTGAGTTCATGAACTGATGAGTTCAACAGAAACACCAGAGACGAGACACCAAAAGAGCCGGAGAGGTGATGAAGAGTATCAGACAGACAGCTCACACACACGCGCACACACACACACGCACACACACACACAGAGTTAACTCAGTTTGTCACAGTTCACAAGCAGCACTTGTCACACAACAGCAGCAGAAGCTCGACAAAGATGGAGGTTAGATTTTTGTGTTGGAGCGATACAAGTGTCTGAATTATTCATTCGTGTCAAGGCTTTTATGTTTTCAAGCAAAAAAATACATTTAAACCATTAAAGTGAATAAGTACTCTGATTGCACGCCATTTCTTTTTATTAAATACAACCAAAATAATCATAGTTTATCTTCATTTTACTTTGAAATAACTAAAATTCCACCAAGTACTAACTGATTATTCAGACATTATGAATGGAGATGAAGCTACAAAACCTTTATGGCCTGTTTTAACATAAAACAAGGGTGTCTTATCATGTTAGTACCATGTATCATGGTGGTAATTTAGCAGCAATAACTGTCAAACTTGTCACATATGTATTTATGGAGATTAGAACAGAAAATATCAAAGTATTTAAATGAATCATATTGAGATATGTGACACAATTTAACATCAACTGTCATATATTTCATATATTCCTTTTGCACCTGAATGATGTTAGTGTTTCCACCAATGAGACACACACAGGTTTTATGCAACAATGAAAGAAGATCCTCTGTATAACTGTAGTATAAAAGAACAGTTTTTCAAACCCACTACTATAGGTTGTGTTACTCTGTTAAAGGTGCATAATATATTTACCCTGTTGAATGTCTATGTGCAATATTTCATGGCAATATGATGCTAATTTTAATTTACTGAATGTGTTTTTGTATATTTTTTTCTCTCATTCTCATAGAGTGTGTTCATGTCTGAATATTTTATATTTATACAGCTTAATTTCACAGAAACAGTTTTATTGTTGTTGGTGGTTCGGGCATCTCGTTAGGACGCCTCCCCAGGGAGGTGTTTCAGGCATGTCCTGCCGGCAGGAGGCCCCCGGGTCGACCCAGGACACGCTGGAGAAAATATATCTCTGGTTTGGCCCTGGAGCGCCTTGGGATCCTGCCGGAGGAGCTGGTAGAAGTGGCTGGGGAGAAGACCGTCTGGGACTCCCTAATTGGGATGCTGCCCCCGCGACCCGGACCTGGATAAGTGGAAGAAGACGAGACGAGACGAGACAATGACAAAAACACCTTCTTGATTATTTATCTGCAGAATGTCTGAGTCAGTTATTGTCACTCAGGACATAGCTATGCATTTGGGGGGGGGGGGGGGTTGAAAAACAACTGGACTTATTTTTTTTTCTTGAAGACATTTTATCTCTCATCCAAAATGTTTCCACAATTCTGATCATGGTTTGGGAGTTTGGGGTTTATAAGTAGGGGTTAAATTAGGAGTTTGAGAGGTTTGACAGATGTATGAAGTATGACTGGGGAGTACAAATTACACCAAAGACCCCCCCACCAATCCACACAAATGAAGGTCTCTGTCCTCTTTAAACAATAAAAATACACCTCAGATTAACTCCTGTTGATTCACGTAGTTCTCACCTTGCTGCTTTATGCTCACATATTAATTTCTCTAATGCATTTAGCTGCAATGAATTATTTAGTGTTTACAAACATCATTATTATTTGTGAGTGAGAGAACCTTAGGTGCAGTCTGAATTCAAAAACATGGCAGCACCCGTAAACAGTAGATCACTGTTTCACTTCTCAGGGCTGAGGCGTTATGTCCCCACTTTCCTACAGTTTACGGTTTGATATAACACATACAGTACAAAGAAACTATGACTCTTCCTCTGAGGCAGTTTCACAGACAGGCAAACTTTGCAACACATTAACAGGTGAAAATCTCAGCAAGGATGGGTGTGTCAGTGATTTGTGTGATTTGAAACATCCCTATTAATGGGACTGTCCCACTAATGGCTTAGAAACCTGAAACTCTCCACCCATGATCAGGAAGCCTTTTGAATGAGAGGTCAAACATCTTCAAGAAACAAGAAAAGATGTCTAATTACCTAAAAAACTAAAGATAAACTCATAGGATAACTTCTAGTCAGAACTGGATGCATCCACTCACACTATCTATGATTTATAAGTAGAACCTAGCTTGTGTTTCTTAATAAATCTGCCAAAATGACCAAATTCCTAAAAAGTACAAGTAGGACAGGAAGTAAAATGCATGTAGAGATGGACAGAATTAATGACTGCAGGGTGAATGAGGAAGAACAGAAAGACCAAGCTGCACAGAAAACAAAGTTAGAGTAACACGAATAAACAGAAGCACCACTAAAATTAAGAAGCTGAACTTCCTGTAGAACAGATGCGAGGCCAAAGCCTTGAAGAATGGCTGCATGATAAAAGACATCATTAGAAGAAAGGGATATGAAAAGGAGCATATTGACTGGGCCAAACAAAAAAAGAAAGTTTATTTCCCTATTGACTGCTACATAAAATAATCCACTGAAATACTGAAGCAAATGAAGCCATAATGAACCAGTAAAACATGGAGCTATTTATCATCAGTTTGGCTGCAGCACACTGGTGCCACTGGCAACAATATGCCACCCGAATGCAAAGGAATACATAAGCATTATAATAAAACTGTATTTTAACACGTGAATGGAAAATCATTCATCAAACGACACAAATGAGCTTTTTAATTGTTGCTCTGATTCTGTAACTTTTTTGCAGCAAGAATAAAACAAGAAAAAGTTACTCTTAATGTCTGACAATGAAAAATAGAGTTGCAGTTGTGACAGATGCAGCAGCAATGCCTATTCTGCACAGTGGCAGACATTTAGATTTTAGGGGTTTAACATCTTAAATATGCTGAGATTCGTTCCCTCTTTCTGCAGCTCCTAAGGTGGTCTCCTTCTCGTTCGACGTCGGAAACGGACCCGTGGAGTTAACGGTTCATTCAGCCGCGCCGCTCAACGACGACCAGTGGCACCGCGTGATGGCCGAGCGGAACATCAAAGAAGCGGTCCTCCAGCTGGACCAAACTCACCGAACGTCTCAGCTCGCTCCCGCACAGGGACACACACGGCTAGAGCTGTTCAGCCAGCTCTACGTGGGTACGGCACACACACACACACACTTACATAGCTTAAACACCACAACCATGTGTGGAAAGCAAACTCAACAGTATAAATAATATAAGCTGAAGATGCTCTTGCTTTAAGAGGCTTCCGTCCAGCTTGGCGACATCCACTACTAATTAAGTTAATCCAGGATACACACACTCAAACACACAGATGTCTTATACTTAATGGTTTGCACACATGGTGACCCACACACATCCTTGGAAAGTCATCCATATGAGTGATCAAAGTTTTAATAAATTTAAAACTAACTTCCTTTTTGCGGTCATTTTCCTTTTAGGCTTTAATACTTTAATCAGCAGTGGATTAAAAAAGCAAAAATACATTTCTGTTATCACACAGAGCAAGTGATGTCCTAAGATTGTTAAAAAGTTAGCCGCCGTCTTGACCATTGTCTACTCAGCGCCTCAGGCTGATCTGAAGTGGAAATGAGAGAATATTTATCCAGATTCCTCTTTACGGTTTGACTTCTGTTTCATTTTTCATTTGTGCTGAGCTGTCAGCGATCTACTGTCCAAACTCCAGGGCTAAAAGAGTTTCAGGGATTTGTGGATAGAAGAAAAAGTGCTGAGGCCAGTCGCGGACTTCCTGCTATCTCTCTGAAGTAGTTCTGCCCAAAAGAGATTGTTGCAAACTCCAATCAGGCGTCCTAGCATTACTAACGCTCCTGATCCGCCTTTGTTATATAATTCCATCCTCTCATCGCTTCAGATGATTGGAACATCCTCACCTTATCATGAACTGCTCACAGTATATTTGTGCTGTTGTAGAATGAAATGGAATAGGGCGAGAGAAGCTTTGTCTTTGCAGAAGTCTTGTGGATTTAAAACCGTGAACGCATTAACTTCCTGGATATAGAGCCTCACTCGGGTTCAACGTATCTTCTAATGGTTTTGGGTTGGGGGTTTTTTTCCAGAGTAAGCAAGCGAGGGATTGTGTGTAACCACAGAGGTGACACCCTTCTCATATCTGCTCTCTAATCTCTGCTTAATCCCAAACGGAGCATCGCCTTGAGAAGTTACAGCCTAACACACAGGAAGTGACCCAAACTCTCACAGGAAGAGGTGGTCCCCGTTTGACCTCTAGATAGAGATCGCTTTGTGTTTGATTGTGAGATTTAGGAAGAGCAGAGAAAGCCCTGCAGGCAGCAAGCTTTATTCGTTGTACCTCAAAATGGAACATTTTGTACCACTGTGTTTATTTTATTTGACTTTTTAAAATTTTGAAGAAAAATAACAAGAGCTGCTGCAACAATCTTTCTTTGAAATACTAAACATCAAAATAAGTGTCTTTATTTTGCCCATCTTGGTCGTATATTTGTCTCTGTGTCATCTCCTTTTCTCCCTCTTAATCAATATGCTCCTTGTCAAGCGTTTGATTACTCTAGTGTTTACTGCACAGTGGCTCATTTGCTCTAATGGCTTTCAGAGTAAATGCTGCACCGTCAGCCCGCCGTCATTTACTTCACACTGTTAACTTTTAGCTTCCCTGTTCACTTCATACAAGCCCAAAACTGAAAATCTCACCACGCTTTATTAGTTTAATGTTACCATCTGCGTTTTCATTTCCGTCTTGATTAATTCTCACCTTCACATATACTTTTTTTTTGCATGCTTTTCCTAAGTTCTATCACGTTCTGATTGTTTTGTCTTTGTTTTTTTACATCACTTCTTGTTGCTTTTCTTGCTCCTGTGGATCGGACCCTTGCATGTTGCTGCTCATTGCATGTGTGTGACACCTGTCACAGGGAAACCTGCTTCACTCACCTGCCAAGACAGTAGGTAACATTTAATCAGCCTAACACCTGGTATTTACATGTTTTCTAATGTGTGCTTTTGGTAGGAAGCACAGTATGAGTTATGCAGTCAAATCTGATTAAATGGAAAAAGAAGAAAAAATGTCAAATGCAGCACCTAGCCAGATGACTTTTTGAGAGTTGAAGATATATTCATAGGAACATAAATACATGTTTGAAAAGAGAATGTATGTATTTTTCTATGTTTTACGTATTAATTTTGAAGGTTCTCACATGTGAAAACATGATTTACATTTATGAATTTTAGGTGTTTTTTCAGTAAAGGAATATGTAACGCTGTGCCTAAAGGTCAAAAATGATTTCATCATCATCATCATCAACTTCATTCCAGACACAGTACGGTCCATAGTATAAAATAGTAAAAGAGTAAACAGGTAAAAAGAATAAAAGGAATAAAAGCATAAGACTAAAACATCACAAGATTAAAAACATAAAAACCGAGTTAAAAGTTAAAAACAGATAATAAAATCTCACAGTTTAGTCAAAGCAGCAGTGTTTCCATAATTTAGAAAAGAAGCAAATTGAGCTTTTCTTTTCTTTGACATGTTGATTTAGTTTAAAATTAAAAGAAACCTTTTTTTAAATTGTCCACCATTCACTGACCAGGCACACGAAAAGAAGTATATATTTTGTGTGTGAAATTTATTAGTTTCAGAGTGAAGTTTTCTTTTAAACTTTGCTTTTAAACACAAGAATTCAATTTTGTCTTTTAAGGTCACTTCTTAGATTTTCTTCTGCATGTGTGCTAGTGATTAATTTAGTTAAAAGGTCCATTTATTGTTTAACTACCACTTTCAGACAGATCATCCTTCTGTTTTTAAGTAAAAAATTAATATGATGTAAAAACATTTTTAAAAGCTTCTCATTCCTCAAAACAACAAGCAAACCCCCAACCATGATCCACTCACCACCTTGCTTCATAGGTGACATTCGATGTAGGCAATAAGGCAAAGATATGACATCATAATTTATTTACAGTGCAATTATATCAGATTTTTTTCCCTGACGATCACATAAAGCTTCACAGATCTTGACTTCAATGGCAAACATGAAGCCAGTCTTTAGTTTCCAACCAACAGTGTTGTCATTGAACTCTTTATTAATGTTTATAAAGTGATCAATAACTAAAAATGTTTTCATACATTTAGATCATGAAACTTTGTGTCACATTCTCTTCAGTATAAGGCAGTGTTGATTTCTTACATTTTCAGTTTACTCCATGTGGATAGTTGTGAGTTTCAAAGTGAAGTCACTCTCCATCAGGCTCCATTACATAGTATTTATGGGTTATGGAGAAGCGGCGTGCACCTGTGCATCATGTGTTGGTGTGTACGTGCCTGCCTGGGTCTCTGCAGGCTTCGGAGCCTGCTGTCCATTTAATCAGAGACTGATTTAGCTTTGGGTAAACAGGTGGCAGAAACCTCCAGCCAATCAGCGCTACAAAATAGATTAATTAAGAGGTCTGCTAAGAGTCTAATTCTTTATGAGACTGGAAAGTGGAGAAAGCAGGTGAAAACCCACCTGCATCTTTATTTGTGAGTAATGTATCAGCTGGAGAGGACAGGCGAGTGCAGTTCTAATAAGTTGCTCCTATTTTAACTCTTCCTGCTTCCTTTTTATGTAAAAATGCAGATTTTGTGAGCGTTCATAGATGAGCACTTCCCCTAAATCCAAGAGTTTTTTAATAACTAAAACGTCCCATGGCTTTTTGTTATTGGCACCCTTAAAGTGGCTCTCTGGATTATTTTTCTCTGTATCAAAGTTTTCTAAATGTTTTAAATGATATTTCAGGTCTAAACTATGATCTATGGGTTGAGTTCCACAACATCTGTCATTCTGATGAAGACCCTCCTTCCTCCTAGAGACCCCTTTCCATTATTTTTTGCCGCCGACATTTTTCAGCCAATGAAATTCAAATGTCTGCATTCTCTCAACATGCACGCGCATCGACCAAACCTGTACCAGTAGGGGGCGCTGTCGTACAGGACGCTCCGTGTGTTTCTCTGCCGTCTCAGCCGTTCACTGAGGACTCACGGCTCATTTCTACTAAAAACCTACCCATTTCCCAGCTAAAGATGGATTTATTTTTATTTTTAAACCTTTCACCTCACAGAATGGCAAGGCTTGACAGGGTTACGCGTTTATTTTGGTCAGAAAGTTCATCCAGGGCCGAGTCAAGTTCAGCTTCAGAGTCCAGCAGCAGCTCTCTGCTAACAGAGCTAATATCAGAAGCAGCAGGGACAGAGAGGGCTCATCAGACCCTCGTAGTATTGTTGGAATAAGATTGTGAACTGTGAGTGATTAAACCCTACACATTGAGCTGTACAGCTTATGCCCGAAGTATATGCGCCATGTGCACGCGCGCACACGCGACCGGACACGCGTGTCGAGATGTTTTGAGGAGGAGCCTTTGGACGCTAGATTCAAAAACTGCTCTCTTGCTGAAATTATCCAGAGTGCGGCTTTAAGTGTGTGCGTTTGCATATTTGCATGTCCGTCCTCCGAAAGTATTCAAATCCATACCTGTAGGTGTGTGTTTATGAGTGTGTTTATTGCTTTAGTCATTTAAGGTGCAAATTCATCTATTTAATACCCCTACCTTGTCGGAGTTAATGGGTAGTTAGACTGTAATGGTGCAAGGCCCGAATGACAATGGAAGCACTTTGGAAAAATGGCTATCGGCACCCCGAGGCTAAGCTTTAATGTTTATATTGACTCATTGAAATCAGGTGCTTTGTGTGTGGTGTGTTTTAAATGTGTTTGTTTGTTGTCGTATGTAGCTTACATGCATCCATTAGCGCGAGTATTACTTGCAAAATGTTCATTAAGAAAACCGTGTTCATTAGGCTGCTCTAATTAGTGAAGAAATCAAAGGAGTTGAAGGTTGTTTCAAGAACGGCGTTGCAGCCTGAACGATTAGCATAACATCAGTGGCTTCCTCGGGGCATTAGGATATTAACGTTTCCAAAACTGATTAAAACACAGCCTCTTGCATTCTGAATCACTTCTGTAACTCTGAACTCTATTTGTCAACCCAAACTTCACCGTCTCCTGCTGCTCCTCAGGTGCTGCCGGGGGTCAGAGGGGCTTCCTGGGTTGTATCAGAGCCCTACGAATGAACGGCGTCACCCTCGACCTGGAGGAGAGGGCTAAAGTCACGCCCGGGGTCAAGCCGGGCTGCCAGGGCCACTGCACCAGTTTTGGGATGTACTGCAGGAATGGAGGGAAGTGCGTGGAGAGGTATAACGGCTATTTGTGCGACTGTACCACCACTGCCTTCAACGGCCCGTTCTGCACCGAAGGTGAGACTTTATTTTTTTTCAAATAAACTATTATTAAAGATAAATGTCATCTCACCGATCCTCTTCTTCAGAATCATTCATCTTTACACACTCTCAGAAGGAGATTTAAGCTCATTTTATGGGAGATTTGGTTTCTCTTTTATTCCAGACCAGCTTTTCCTTTGTGAAACTACAAAAACACAAGTTTTTGTTCTTTTTAATGTGACACACAGAGTGTTTTATCACTGCAGTTCCTTTTTAGCTCGTAAAATCAGAGTCAAAAAGCACCAGGATTACTTCTGGAGCTGTTACGTTTCAATGGGTCTCGGCTTTTTGTAATTGTCCTCACTTCCTCCTCAGTCTGTAACCGCCTGTGTTCAAAGTGTTTGGACTTATGATAAAAGGCATCGATTGAGAGTGATATTGTGCTTACACACCGATTCCACCTCGACTTCACTGTGCGCTCTCTGAATGCTGATAGTGTGCAAAAGCAAGCAAGACCTGGGAGATCAAACTATAAGAAAAAAAGATCAAAACAGGAAAATAAAGTAAAAGTGACTTCAGCAAGAGGTGAAAAGCTGGGGGTTTTCCTACATCAAAGACAGAAAATGTCACACTCCAACTCTACTCTATTACATATTGCTAAAACATCATGTTTGTTTCATAGGGATTCATTAGATACTCCATTAAAGTTCGACTTCCCAGAACAAGTTTTCATAAAATCCTCCGGGGAGAGGAGCGGCGCCGTTGTCAGAGGCTTTCTGCTAGCTCCCAGTCAGAGAGCTGATCTCCGACACGTGAATTAATTTGTTTCCTAAAGTTGAATGGTGTTTTTTCCCCCTGCGCTCTTGGCGGGGGGGGGTGACAAGATGACAGAAAAGCAGTGTGTGTCTTTGTGTGGCTGTTTGTGTGTGTCTGTGTGGAAGGAACTGACAGTGTGCAGTGATATGCTAGCATAAGACACAAAAAGACCTCCTCTGAATTCTGTCAGAACCAATCAAGTATTTCAAGATTTAAAGAATAGAGATTAGGCCACTGTCTGTGTGAGAGTGATGAGTTTGTGCACACGTGGAGGAGAGTGGAGGGGGGAGTCAAGAAAAGGGAGAGAGCACACCCTTGTGTCAGTTTTGTGCAGGACATTAAGCCCTCCAGCATCTATTCTATTTTCCTTTTATTTCATTTATTTATTTATTTTTAATTTTCCTCTATATTTTTCTCTTTTTATGTTTTCTTTGCTCCTCTCCTTTTCTTTTTACCCTTTCCCCAATTTCTCCCCTTCTCCCTCTTTAATCTACCCTTTTTCTCCCCCCTATACTCCCAGCAAGTGAAAAATGCATGAAGTCAGCCATAATTGCATAGTGCATTTCCATTGTATCCATATTTACACGCTGCTCAGGGGACCCTCCGGTGTTGTTATTATACAGTCTCATTCCGATGCCTCTCTGCCCTTGAGGGTCACATGTACATACAGAAATGAAACACGCATGCACAGACATCACACATTCAGATCAGCTGTGTGGGGCTTGGGCAAATTTCTGACGTGAAAATACACAAACACACACTTTGTTATTCACTCCTGTGAGCTGTGTGTGTGTTGCTGCTGAAGCTGTGGGCTGCTAGCGGAGCAGAGACAGAGGCAGGTTGCACAGGAGTCTTTACACAAGGCAAATCATTTGGATTGATTTGATTTTTAAACTAAAGAGACCCATAATGGGCTGATCTAACAGCCACACTAACACTGTGAGACTTTCAGCAGACATGTTAATAGTGAACTGTAAATGTATAATATAAGAAATCTAAACCATTATTATTTTTTTATCCTTTTACTTCCAAACAGCGAGACGTTCCTGTAATCTTTTTAAAACATCTTGAGCTGTTCTTCAGTTTTTCTAAAGGCCCTTCAGTGTTCTTCTTGTCTTTGGCTGTTTTTCAGCTCATTTTCTGTCCAGTTTTTGTTCCTGGCCATTGTCCAATGACAGCATATTGTGCACTTTGTGCTGAACAAAAATGAGGAAAGTGGACAATTGGAGAACAAAAGATAACACGTCAGGCCCTCAACACGATCTGCAGAAGATTAACCTGAACGTTGTGTCTTTAGATCTGAAACGGGACCTGAGAATTGCATCATCCTTCCTACCAGCATCGAACTAGACTGCAACATTTTGCAGGCAAAATTGCAAGAAAACATTCACATTTTTTGTTGGAATTACACTTGATTGGTACAAATAATACTTTTGCATCAAGCTTTTTAAATTGCTGGGTTATGCATATTTGGGGATTTGATGTAACTGCAAATAAATTGCTAACTTTGCACAAATGTTCTTGTTGCATTTTTGCCACAAAGTGTATTTATTGTGTCCTAATTTGCTTGCAATTCAGTCATATTTAATCTGCAATTTGGTCATCCATCCCTCCCAATGTTGTATGGAATTTCTACCCAAAAAAATGAAATTGAGAAGGACTCCAGATGCATGTGATAATTCTACTATTTTGAGAGGAAATTAATTTTTTTTTAATATGTTAAAAATTCCAGAAACGTGAGAATGAGGCCCTGTGATTCATGAAATTGAGAGCCCTTGTGAACAGTTCAAGATATTTTGTAACATTTCTCTGGATTGCAATCTTGTCACCAACAGTCGCAGCCCAGTGAGATTCTGTCTTAAATCATTCCTGGAGTTTGGGAACCTTTTTCTGTCAGGAAGACATATAGGTCATAGGTACGTGGCTATTGAGCCAAAAAATAAATTAAAACGTTCCTCTGATAATGATCAGGTCTAAAGACTGGACAGAAAAGGAGGAAGAGAAAACCCAAAGTTCACAGAAAAACTAGAACTATTTATCAAGACCAATTAGAAGTAAGTTATTAGAAGGAAGTATCTTTTATACTGAGGGATGAGTCAGAAAAACACTTTTATTTAAAGATAAAAAATGTCTGATATTTGAGTGTGTTTCTGTTTGTGTATCTTGTGAGTCTGATGGAGAAAAGAAGCTGTGATGAAAAACAAACTGAGAAGTAGAGTTTTTGAAATCTGACTGTTAGTAAATAGCTGATAAAATGATTTTCTCCAGACTTCTGATGATCTAAATACAGACGAGGTTCATCCTGTAAGAAAACACCAGCCTGAAAACCTTCCCATTTTCTATTAATAAGGCTCCTATTAAATTTAAGTAATGTAGCATGAAGAATTTATCAGCCTGGGTCTGGTGGGAGACAGGGGTGCAGTGAAGCTTTATAAAACTTTTATAAATGTGTTCAGCTGCATTTCTGTGTCTATAAAGGCTAAGGCAAACATGACAGGGCATAGTCAGAGCGTTTACAGAAAAAAGAAAAAAAACACTAAAATGTATGCTCCCTGCCTTTGCTGAAGTCGTTCTTTTTAATTTTATGCACCTGCTCTCGTCTTCAGCAGACACATAACCAATGTAGGTTAAAGACAAAATGAGGTTGCTTCTTTTCAACATTTGATTATCAGAATCAATAAACTCCCTGGAATGGTTGAAATATGCCATTGGCTTTGTTAATGTTCTGGTAAATGGTGTATTGTTTGGTTTCAGATGCTGGAGAGCAGCAATTTAACACCCACTTTACTGCACCTCCTCTACACACTCCTATTGACATGTGTGTGTGTGTGATTTCCCTCAGGCTAAATGTTGTGTTTACCCAGTTGTGTCTCTGCATGTATGGGTTTGTGAGTGGCTCCCCGTGGACACAACACACACAAAAGGCATTTGCTAAATTTGCATGGGATTATGTCATGTGTGTAATGTGTTTTCAGATGTTGGGGGCTTCTTCGAGGCAGGAACGCTGGTCAAATACAACTTCATGCCTGAGCCAGTTCCAGGAGCCAGTAAGGACTCAAAAGGCTTGACCCAACAGCTGATGTCTAATGAGGTGAACCTGACGAAGGAGGAGGTGGCCTTCAGCTTCAGCACGTCCAGCGCTCCGGCCATTCTCTTATATGTGAGCTCCAAGACGCAGGACTATCTAGCTGTGGTGCTGAGACACAACGGTACGATTCACAGAATAGAAGCAATATGAAATTTGCTGTGTGAAAATGCCCAAATGAACCAACAAACAGAAGACAAACCTTTAGTAGAGACTTCAACAGTGGCCGCCCAGTGAGATCCTGCTTCTCCTCAGGTTCCCTGCAGGTCCGATACAACCTGGGAGGTCTGAAGGAACCGTTTGGAATAGATGTGGACCAGCGGAACCTGGCCAATGGACAGCCGCACAGCATTAACATGTCACGCAACAACAGGAGCATCACCATCCAGGTACAATCTCAACACACACAGAAACACTCTCCTACTATGGGCTTTAATCTGCAATCAGACGAAAACTGAATGTTTGGTTTCAGCATTCTGCAGTCAACACAGATTATCATACAGCAATGTAAAAAACACACACAAGCTCTCTCTCTCTCCACTATCTCACCAGCCCAGCCACTCTTAAATTGATTGTTTGCAATACATCGGCGTGTCCTGCTCTCTCCTCAACTTGTCCTTTTACACTTTTAATCTACTTCCAGTGAACGACCTAAGTATAGTAACAGAGAAAGCATCGATCTGTGTGTGTTTACATAAGAGCTGTTGTGTGATTGTAACTGCAATCCATTACTGCTTCATGCAGATATTGAGTGTGTTAGACCTGTCTGGATGTTCTGGATCATACAAGTTTTATGCCTCTGTGGATCTAAATTATCCATGTTGCTGTGTTTTGAGTGTGTTTGTCTGTGTGCATGTGCGTGCGTGCGTGCGTGCGTGCATGTGTGTGTGTGCAGGTTTTGAGTAGATGCACAGCTTCTTGGAGATGCAGTTTAAAGCTGTCATTGAGGAAAACTAATCAAACTTTTACAGAGCCTGTTCTCAGTTAAGATGCTGAATTTGGCTGCAGTTTTAGGAGAAATGTGTTATTGTTGTTACCATTAATGAGGTTAATATTTATTATCAGCTAAAACTGTATCTATTTGTTGAAGAGTATTTTGTAAAGTCAAAAAATCAGAAGTTGTTTGTTTTTTTTAGTTTATTCGTTTATTTGACAGGGACATTGTGCAAAAACATTAAAGATGCTTTACACCAGATTGTAGCCAAAGCTAGTTTCCATCTGCAGTCCCTGAGCAAAAATGCTACATTATAAAAACACACATCAATCAATAACACAATATAATTACATAATACACAATAGCCATAATAAATTCACACTAAAACCAATATCCTAACTATTTAAATCCTTAATTCTGACAGTGTTGCTTTTCTAATAATAACTTCCTGACGTTGCATGAGAAGTTTTTCCGATCAGAGGAAAGTTTCAAAGTCTGTGGGAGTTCAATCCATTTCCTGATGCCTTTATAAGAAAAGGCTGTCTGTGCAAAGGCCGAACTACGCTCATCTGCAGTCATTATTACTTGTAGACCTGGATGTCCTGTTGTCTGTTCAGAGCAGAGCTGAACAAATCCTCTCAGAGGAGGAGGCGCCGCATTATTTAAGATTTTAAAGAATAATTGTACATTTGAATAAGCAAAGTTTAACATATGTTTTGTAAACATTGGTCAATGATGATACCTCAATGGCTTTTTATCCAGTATTTTAACAACGTGATTATACAGAGATTTTAATGGCTTAATGGTTGTCTCACATTGTTACGTTTTTAACGTTTAAAAGCTCTTGGTGTATTTATGTTGCAGTTGTTTGATTACCCCCACTTTGTGTCACTTTTACATGTCTGTTAGAAAACCGAACTCTTAAATGAAGTTTGTTCCACTCCGCTACGATAGGGGGCGACATACGCCCTTTCCTGTCGGTCTTCTGCCGGTTGTTTTCTTAGCGTTTAAAAACTCTTGTTCTAAACGCTTCTATCTGTCACGAATTTGATCGGGCGTCTTCGTGTACCCAGCGCTGGCAAGCTGTCCGTTTGTTTTTGCTGCTATCGTCTTTTACCGCTACTGATTTGTTTGTATTCCCACTTCCGCGGTGTCGTCACTCTCGGAGGAGGAGCACCCAGACAGCATTAGCTCGGCTAAGCTGTTTACATGGAGGAGGAAGTCGAGCTCCAACCGCATTATCTGGGTGCTTTAGCTCGATTAGATCCAGTTCGACTTCAGCCGGACTAACGTGTTTACATGCAGTTTTTAAAATCGACTTGAGTCGATTTAAGGCAATAATTCAGTTTTCTTTACTGCATGTAAACGCACGAGTGTTCAAACTGGACCTGTAAACCTTAAAAAAACACCTTAAGCAATAACATCCATCAGATGTTTTCTAACACACTTCACAAGACCTACAATGAGAAGGATATTTGAACTGTTTTTTTTAATACTATTTCGCAGTTGAACTCCAACACATTGCAGATTTTTTTGGTTGTGTACTTTATGTCATTGTCTTGTTGCATCATTTAAACTCTGATGACTGTTACACCAATTTGTTCATATCTATTGAACCTGAGTTTCAGGCACTGTTCTCTCAGTCTGCAAAGTCAGAAGTCTGCTCACTCAGATCTTCAGAGTGAGCAGATTTCAGGCCGTTCATCCCTCTGGACCATACCTTATGGTTGAAATGAGGTTCTGGTGAGAATAGGGAGATGATCATTGATGTAAACATGATTTAGTCTCATTTGAAGATATTCAAATCACTCTGAGGATCAAGTTCTTCAGAACGGTTAAGGGCTTGAACCTATCTAACGTGACTTCACAAACAGCTTTAATTTTGAAACAACAATGCACTCGAGACAGTTTTGTTGTCAGGTACTGTATAACAAAGAATACGAAAAAATGCTTTAATTTGGGTAATTATTTGCATACCTGTCACACCTCGCTTTCTGATTGGCTGCACGAAAAATTCCACAGAATGCTGCATGCTCGTCTGTCTTCGTGGAACGTCACACACACTGTGATATCAGGCCAAGACAATCCAGCATGTTGGATTTCCCTAATTTGTGATCGGAGCAGTCTTACTGTAACTCACCACACATGACAGGAATATCTGATTAGATTATCTTTAGGAGCCATTACTGCAATCGGGGACGTCCTTAAGATCATTAGAAGAGGAGAATTGGGGCAAAAATCAGCGTAATAATCTTGTGAACCAGCTCTAACACAAGTCAGCTTGTGTAAGAAACTACAGGTAGATTCCTTCACAACCTTCTGGATGTTTGTCAACAGTTCCCAGCAGTCGGTTTAACTGAAGTGTTTTATGCACAGGATCACTACAGGTAACTGTACTCCCACCATTTGGTTTGACCCTGTAACCCTCAGATTTCCAGTACACCTCAAAGTTCTGACGCCTGAACAGATACTCAAAATGACTCTGTAAACTGCTTAGTGCTATGGTGTGGGGACAGGTATGTCATTGTGAACATGAAAAAGTCAAAGATGATTGGAAGAGCGGAGTTGATTGTTGATTGTGGCAATACGTTGCACTTCGTTTATCAGTTTTTGTCAAGAGTGCAATTTTCTTTGGTATAAAGACCAGGTGACTCAGGAAAACTAAGCAAAGTGATCAAACTGGAGCTGGAGGCTACTCTTTAGGCCATGTCATTGAACACCCTCAAACACTGGAGTATGCAGCTGAAGGCCACTGAGCTGCTAGCAAGAATGATCAGCACTGGAAGTCCTTTCTCTTCTCATGCACAACATTTTACTGCTGATAAGTAAAGAAATAATACTTTAACCTTTAAATTCCTTCACCCGTCTGTATCCATGGTTACAGAGGTAACAAGTCCAGGAGGGAGGCCTATGACATCCCTCTTTTCAGTGACACTCTCCAGCTTCTCCTGGGGAATCCTGAGGTGTTCCCAGGCCAGAGAGGATTTATAATTCCTCTGGTGAGTTCTGGGTCTGACCCAGGTTTTCCTTCCAGTGGACATGCCTGGAAAACATGCAGAGGGAGGCGTCCTAACCAGAAACTCTTAACTACCTCAACTGACTCCTTCCTATGAGGAGGAGAAATGACTCTTGAGCCCATGTGGAATGATTGTTCTCCTCATATTTAAAAATTTGAGCTAGGCCACCCTACAGAGGAAGCTCATTTCACTAAAAAATCCTAAATTTCAGGGTCAGAGTCAATGGGAGTCCAACCCACACTGATAATGAGCTCAGCTTTGTGCCAAAAATACAAACGCAGGACATGACTCTTATGTTGTTGTTGTAGAGGAACCAGATGACCCTTACACGTGACCCCGGCACCCCAAATTCAATATATTACATTAAAAGGCTGTAAGAGATTTGTTTTTTTATTGATTGTTTATTTAATGAAAATATGATCATTAAAAAGCTATAGATTATATTGACTCTAATTTTTAAAAAAGCAGTATTATTAACATTATAATTTTGCCCTTCCCACCTGTAATACCTAAATCCTCCACCAGAAGGCAGGAGACAAGTTTAGGATTTGACACAGCAGATATTCGAGGAAAGAACGAATCCTGGTGAAGAGGAGGAGCTCCTAGAAATACAGTAAGCGTTTCAGATACTGTATCAGGGTAAGAAAACATCCGTGACCAGCTTGTTGGAGGAGGTGGGCTATTCTAGATGCATTAGGACAGTCGATCACATCCTCAGAGACTCGACTCACCCAGCTCATCATCTGTTTAGTCTGATGCCTTCGGGCAAGCGTTACAGGTCGATGAAAGCCTGCAGCTCCAGGATGAAAAATAGTTTTATCCACGGGCCATCAGAACTGTCTGCAGTGTCATGTAAATCACGCTGACTGTGGTGTAAGCAGAAGCAGCACAAATATCACAATGTACAGTGTTACCCCCTGTATCTACTGAAATACATTATACAGTGTATGAAAATAGCATTTTTTACATTCACAATGCAATCAACTAATTTCCCTTTATGATTAAACTATTACTCCTCCTTAGTGTGTGTTCATTAGTAATGTTTTTATTTGATATTTATTTTCATCAGCTGTTTTAGTGATTGGGCTCTTGCTTGTTAATTTCAAGATCACACACTGCTTTTTTGTGTTCTTACCCAAAAAAACTAACTCTATGTGGAGAAATAGTTTGTTTTGTGGACAAACATTCGTTCTGTAATTCTGTGTGTTCTCAATAATGCTTCATCTAGAAGAAGCTGTTGAGGCTGAGCTGCTGCACAGTCATTCAAAATTTCTGGAAAAAAAAACATTGGCTTAGTTTGACTTTATGTATGAAAAGGGAGAATTCTGCATCCCATGTTTCAAATGTCCTCACATTAATTGGAGCTCCTATCCCCAGGAAGCTTTCTGAGAATTTGTAAGCACAGTAGCTCACCTGCAAAGTCAAGCATTTCTCAGTAATTTCAGCACATGTGTATGATGTTTAAAATGAACACTTTTCCTGGAGAACATTTGGTTTTAGAGTCGGTGAAAGACATCATTAAATAGGTAGTCCTTAGAAACACTGAGCCATAAAAGGTGATTATAATCTTTACAGTCGTGGTTTCAATGGTCAAAATGTTAGCCTCCTTTCTTCTTAGAAGTTTAGAGGGGGGAGTATAAAAGAATCAATATACTCTTTCGAACATGTAACTGTTGCATCTCCTTTTCTACATAATCCTCAGATCTCTGTGTGTATTCCTGCATGTAGAGACTTTCCCAGAATTTCATCACCTATACACTCACATCCTGCTGTAGAACATTCAAACTAAAGGTTTAGACATAAACCAAAACAACTAAAATAATCAACCAGATCACATTATTAGATATTATTCAGAATAACACAAACATGTATACTGTGTATTTACCCACAGCTTAGTTATACCCAGACTGGTGTTTATTTCTGAAAAAAGGACTTGAATTGTTGCCTTAATGGTTATTAAGAATTAGGACAAACACCAGAAGGCATGAAGGGGGGGTATTAAAGAACAATAGACTTTAGTGAGGGGACTGTAGGGGAGAGATTCAGAGGGAGAAAATAGATAAAGTTTATAGATGTGAAGTTAAAAGCAGAGCCGGAAGGTAGGCTAATAAAGATAGCTTTGATGAGTAAAACTTTTTTTATGTTTTGCTGCCTCAGGGTGCTTTTCAAGGTACAAACATGTAAGTAATATTCTGGTGTAAACAGACGTTTAAGCTACAGTGAGACGCTGTTTGATCAGAAGCTGCACTCTTACACTGATTTATTCTCACTAATAAAATAAAACAGGATGTTTTGCTCCAATGAGCGACATCAAGAGGAACATTAGACATCAGTTGCTGGTAAATGGTAAATGTCCTGTATTTATAGAGCACTTTCTAGAGTGTTCTACACTCCCCAAAGCTCTGTACAACACAGTCATTCACACATTGACACACACATTCACACACTGGTGGTGATCAGCGACATTAGCCACAGCTGCCCTGGGGCACACTGACAGAGGTGGGGATGCCATGCACTGGCACCTGTCAAGTCCCTCTGACCACCACCAGCGGACAAGGTGGGTGAAGTGTCTTGCTTAAGGACACAATGACAATGTAACCCAGACGGAGCTGGGATCAAACTGGTGACCCTCCGGTTACCAGACCGGCTGCTCTACCAACTGAGCTACACGCCACCCCAAGAAATGTTACATTTAAAATACACTTATAAACAAAATTATTTTTAACTATCAAGAAAAAAAATGGATCTTAAGCCTTTAACATCAAATGCATCCTATTTGATACACCTTCAAGATCTATACCTCCTTAAGAGGATTAGTACTTTCATGAAAAAGCTGTTATCTTTAAAGCCATACTCAGTAGCCAGGTAAACAAACGAGGTCTCGCTAGCTATTTTACAGAAACATATCTCGGTGAACTCACCCCTCCCGTCGGGTAAAATCCATAGGCCAGCCTTCCCACGGACCACGGTTTGCAAAGGTGACAAAGCAGAGTCTAACTTCAGCCGCAGAAATGTTCCCTCAGCTTTTCCTCTTTTCACCTCCAAACGTTTTTAGTTTTCTGCAGACAGACAGACAGCTGGATTGTCCAATCCTATCGTTCGGTCCAAACGATAGGATTGGCTGAAGTTTTTAGAGAACTGCGGGACAACTACTTTATTGATTTCTTTCGGGGGGGGTTTTAATCTCCACAATATATTTATGGCTATATTATATTAGAACGTTGTTAAGAGGCTTTAAAAAAAACGTTAAAAGCTACATTGTTTACCTGGCTACTGAGTATGCCTTTAAGGAGATAGCTCATAATCTTTTAGACATTTTGTAGAAAAGCAATGAAGAAATATTATCTGACCTGTTGTAGATAGCTCATTGAACAGTTTGGAGAAATACAGTTTAGTTCTGAAACCAGGTGCTTTTTTATTTCCTTAAAAGGTGCATTCTTGGAGATTCAAGGTATTTATTGTTTATAATATTTTTCTTTAAAAAAGAAAAAAGCACACACATATGTTGTCTGATCTTTGGGTGAATGATCTAAGTACTACAGGTGTCTCCTGCCAATGTACAGTAGGTAGATGATACAGACAGAAGGATGGATGGATGAAGAAAACATTCTTTGACAAGATGACTTTAAGTTGTTGTTGTTTGGAGGGTTATAAGTTGAATTTAAACAGCCACCATGATGTTTGGCACATAAGCCTTAAAAGAAAAAGCATTTTTCTGTAGTTTTGTTTTAGAAATAATTAGAATAATAATTATTATTATTATTATAGATAATTTTTCACATTTGTCACATTCCTAAGCTTGGATTCATTTCTGTCTGAGAAAACAAAACCAGTGATGGCAGAGATGTGAGTCAGACACAGAATAAGTCGGTCAAAGGGCTTGACAGTGGACTCAATCCAGTTTTCAGATTTACTAAAGAACTGACTGTAAATCTGAAGAAGTCTGTGGGGTTTTTGCAGTCATTTCAAATATTCAGACAAGCGACTGCACGGGTCTCTGATAGAGGCAGAGATTAGAAGGAGGATGAGTAGCATGTGGTAGTTTGAATTCTTAGATGAAGGAAAATCAGATGGAGTCCTTTTTTTTTTAAATATGCCTTTAAGCAGTGAAAGTCATCCTACCAAATATAACTATCTTATATCATCTAGAGACACTTTTCAAGCTTGAATCGATTTGCAAATAAACATAAATCCCTGCAGAAATGAGCCTGCAGAATGCAGCAAACAAAATAGGTGTTTGGGTTTATTGAAGGCAGTCTGTGATGTCTTGTTAGGTTAGCCCGCTATCAAAGGAGCACCAAGCCGAGATGAAATGAGTTCCCATCTCCCCCATCTCTGAGATGAAAGTGAGGACTCCCTTCAGGCTACAACCATGCGCTCCCTCCTTTCCTCTCCTCTCTATTTTCCACAACTTTCAGCAGTCAGACCAGTGGTGTGAATGACCAGCTCCACCTGACACGGACCAAAACTGCAAATCAGTCATGACGGTAAACAGTTCACTCGAGGTGGAAGAGGATCATTAGCATTTCTTTGCACTTGTTTATTCTGTGAATATGAGTTGGAACTAAAAGAAAAGTAGAAAATATGTGTGCTGTACTGTATGCAGGTCGTTGGCTAAATTAGGTTTGTTTAAGCACACAGTTGGTGAATTACATTTCACCCTTTGGTAATTCTCTCTTTGTCTAACCCCTAATTGCTTTGCTTACGTAAGCTTTATGCAGCATAAGAGGCATTAAAGCGAGAGGAGTGTGTTTTCTAAATGATGCAGCGTAAAGGGAGAGGATCCCCATAATTGCGGCTGTAATTGACAGAGTTCAGTAAAATGAGGTTCCTTCTGGTTCGTCTTCCTCTGCGGACCTCCATGTGAGGTTTCAGGATTCAAAACCGACACTCCCCTGGTCGTGCAGCCAATTTGTTTTCCCGGATAAAAGTAAATAAGCCGAGCGCAATTTAATTGTGCCCCATTATCCCACCCTCCAGTCACAGTGGAAAACAAAACCCACACAATGCTCCGCCGGGACCAGGCCTTTGGAAGGAATCAAATTAGGATGTGCTTTGTGTGTGTGCATGAGTGTTTGTGTGTGTGAGAAAGAGAGAGAAGCAGAGGTAGTCAGGGGGGTTGTGGCTACAGAGAATATTCTGTACGGGAGGACTTCGCTGGTTCAAACCTGTAAACAAGAGCAACAACACACTCGCATGCATCTCGGGCCTTTGGTGACAGGCCAGCGCTGCACGCAGCCAGCAGGAAGTGACAGCTTTTCAGCACATCAATAGAACACATTTCCAGTAAAATACACTGTAACAAAAGTCTTCTCTATTTTTTCTTCTTTGCTCAAGCAGTGTCCTCCACTGGTTTGCCTGTTGCTACGCTTTTCTGCAGGCGGTGTGTGTGCTCAGATACAGTCCTCCTGTGGGCAGGGAGAGGGGAAGAAGAAAGGATGATCTTTTATTTCGGCAATGCAGAGAAACCAATTTGTGGGGTTGAATTTATTCCCGTCAATAGCACCAGCTGCAGCCTTCAAGCTAATTAGAAACTTCATTGGTACAGCAATAACAAGTTAATTATGTTGCAGGGATATTAAAGTCGTGTATTCCCTCCTTCCATCACCTTAGCTGCTCTCACATTTTCATGAGAGGTTGCCAACATATTGTTTGTTCCCATCCTGTGTTGAGCCTGAGAAAATGACTTTAAACTCAACACAAACTTTGGGATTTGTATTTTTATCATGTGTAGAGGCTGAGGGTAGATGCAATCACAATTTTATTTCAGCAAGTACTTACTGACTTAGTCTGTGACTTTATAAAACTAGTTGGAAATGTTTTATTTATGCATGATCCATCTGAAGAAATAACCCCTTGTGTTGTATCTTTAAAACGTTCTTTGATGGATTTATAGCTGATTTTGTCAAATCTGGAAAATAATGATATGCATGATCTATCATCCTATCACAAGATGTATGTGATGTGATTCATATGAAACTATAGTTCCATGTTTGTGCATTTGTCTGAGTTAAGACATCAATGTTGTGGCAGCCATCTTGAATTGGGATGACATTAGATGCCAGACAGACAAATAAAAAACAAAAACATTCTGCATCACCTAACAATGACCCTAAAGTTTAATGTTACAGAACACAGTAAAAGACTGAAGTTACCCAACAAGTGAGATAAATAACACCAATACAAAACACTGCAGTTTCTGCAAATATGAGAAAATGAAAGAGAAACATAAAGGAGCACTAATGAAAAGGTGTTTTTACAAAAATGTTTTTTAATAAAACATTGTTATGCAGGAAAACGGATAATTGAACAGGAGGAGTGATGTCATACATACACATTAAATGTTACTTTTAATTTAAAGAATCTAAAAAAAAACAATGTCTTTCCCATTTTTTAAAAAGCATCCAATCCAACAATATGTAAGATAGATAAGAATGAAGCCAGATGTCATCTTAAAACAGATAACTGAAGGTATAAAAGTAGCTAAAAGCAGACGTCTTATGTGGTGTTGATGGTCAAAAAGGACAGATATGTCTTTAGATCTGATTTAGAAGCTGATAATGAGGAAGCCTCTAATAAGTGATGGGTGCTGTCCCAATAATCAGATCAGATCTTTTCAGCACATAATACAAAACAATATAAACGTTAAGAGTAAGAAGTAGTTCATTGTATTACATTTTAAAGGTAAATTGGCACCACTCTCCAGTTTTCCATTTGCAGCATATAATATACATGGATGTGTTTTTGCGGTATTAGTTATTAAATAGGTTGTACATGCCAGAATAACATCAAAAGTTATCAGATCATAAGAATTAGTAACTACCTTAGATGAGTCTTTTAGTGATATAAAGGGAGTATTTAATGTCTTAATAAGAACATTTTACTGGTCTGACTCTTTCTTTAATAATAAGGTTTGCTTAAAAATCAGTGTTAGTGTTCGTCTTTATTCATTATCAAACATGTTTGTCCTGGTGTCTCCTCCAGGAGGACACTCACACGCACATCTAAAAGGGAATCTTAAATGTTAAAGAATCAACATTTCTCTGAAGCTGTTACAGCCGTTTGATCTAAAACCAGAAATGTTTTGGAACAGAATGTAGGACAGCGTCTCCACCACAAAACACTAAATGTCTTTTTAAAAGAATGGTCTATTGTTTGTCCCTCCAGCAGAATATCAGACTTTTCAGACTTAGTGCCAAAGCAATCAGGGGCTTTTTGGAAGGCACGCCGTGGCTCGGCAGCGTGCCTAACGTACTTTATAGTGGGTTTTTTTTTCCTTTAATTAATTCCCTACATCAAATCATGGCATTTCCATTCATTCGTTAGCTACCCTGTACCAGCTTTGTTTAGTAGAAAATTGCAGGGTGAGTCAAGCACAAAGTGACGGAACACATTCACACCCAAAATCTAAACTACCATTCATGGTTTTTGCACAATGGAGCAAAAAGGACGAGTACTGACCTTTAAAGCAAGGACCTGAAAACAACAGTGTGCACCAGATCTAGCTCAGATTTATGGCAGTAATGCAAAAGTCTTGACTAGGATTTGATGCCTAGCTGTTTTTAATGAATGCTCACTAACTTGGCTGAGTTTTGTGGAAACTCACAGATAAGTATAGGATCGGTTTGGAGGTTTGAAGTGTTTCACTTTGATGAATGAATGTAGAAAAAATATCATAAATGCCACTACGTTTTTGTCAATTTGTGACTTTGATTAAAGTAATTATTTGCTTTCCAGTCAGTGTTAAAAATGGATGAAAGAGAATGTTGTGTGGAGAGTCATACCCCTTTATTTTACCATGAAAACTTTGAGAGCTTCAAGCTATTAAGGGGTTTCCCTGGCCTTTATGAGCCACCAGAGGGAGCCATAGAGCTGCTGTTTTTAGCTTTCTACAGCCTGACAGCGATGAATTACCACCTCGTAATGATCTGCTTGTGTCCTCAGCCTAATGTGCTGATGCAGGTCTTGGCCTGCGTCCGTTTTAAAACGCTGTGCTCAGGACTTTCAGACTCTTTGAAATGCAGATCCTAATAAAGTCTGTCTGTGTCCGTCTGTCTCCTCCAGCTGGATCATTACCCTCCAGTCAGCTACAGCCTCCCAGAGGCCTCAGACGCTCAGTTCGACCTGGTCAAGACGCTGTTCTTAGGAAAAGTGTTTGGTAAGTATTCATTCACATCAAACAGAAAGTGTTTTCTGAGACATATTCACCCCAGACCTCTACTAACAGAACCCACACTTGTGAAGGAGGGTTCTTTTTTTTACATATTACTTTTTTTTTTACATATTTATTTCCAAAGCCAACAATTCTCATTGGACAGTCTAATATATAGCCTACCAATTTGTCTATCTATTTTAAAATGCTTGTAGAATTGCTACCAAATAAGAATCTTTTTGCATATTAAACGAGACGAGGGAGCCTTCACTAACATGCAGAGGTAAGACATTTCAGAGTTTGAGGCCTGCAACAGAAAAAGTTATTGTATAGTGTTTTAGGAACCATTACTGTAAAAGCATCTGGACAGTCTACCTCAGAGCCATGCAGGCTGTACGGCTGCAGCAGATCAGACAGATGGGATACTTTAAAACAAGTAAACTGAACTCATACGGTGGTGTGAAGTGTTTGGCCCCTTCTTGAATTCCTGTTATTTTGTATGTTTGTCACACTTGATGGTTTTAGATCATGAGACACATTTAAATATTAGACAAGGATTTGTGATGACTAGTAAGTCTCTTACGTCTCAGTTGGTAAAGCATTCATCTGGAGGGTTCAGATCGATCCCCGCCGCAGATGGTTCACTTTGTCTTTATGTCCCTCATCCACGATGCCTGCTGGGGGTGGTAGGAGGGTCTGGTGGCGCCCATAAACACGTCTAGCTTCTGTAGCTACAATGTAGCTCACTGCCATCAGTGTGTGAATGACTGTAATGTAAAGCACTTTTCAGTCCATGACTTAGAAAAGCACTATACAAATGCTGTATTTTTTAATTGCTGATTCATGACCTTATCTTTAACCAAGTGAGGCCTGCAAAGCTTTAGATGTTATTCTGGATCATTTAGTTCTTGCATTTCTTTAGAACAGGATGTGTTGCTTTTTGAGATCTTTTAGCACATTTCATTTTGTCAGACAGGTTTTTATATTTATGTTATTTCTTAAATCTGAGTCAGCAAAAACTGAAGAAATCTGTGGGGGCAAATACTTTTTCAGAGCGCTGCAAGTGGACTGTAAGCCAGAGAAATGTGCTCTCTTCAGTTAAAACATTTACACTTAGATATCATTGATTGAACATGTCCCAAAGTGCTGTTACCTTCCACTAATGGGTTTACAAAAAATATTCATATCAATCATACATGATACATCCGATATACATCATCCCATTGGCAATATATTTTTATTTCATCGTGTGTGAGACATGACACACATGTGTTGTTCACAGCTCTACACGATGTTTGACTTTCTGTTCCTAGAACGCTTACAGCTTGGACTGCACTCATGTAAATAGTTTATTTTAATGTACTCTCTCTCTCTTTTAGCAAGTAATGCACAGTGTGATTTTAGCTTTGATTGGTATCAAATCAAATGAATCTCAAAAATGAATTCATGAATACACTCAAAATGTAGTTGCTGTGGTTTGAAAGAATATAGCAGAATTTTTTTTCATTTACTATTTTGAAATGTCCATATTTAAATGTAAAAACAAAATAACTTTCTATGTTTTGTGGCGTACTGCGCTTTGTAGTCAATTATTTAGTTGCCATAGACATATTTCATACATACACTGTATAATTAACAGATGTAAAGGTTACACTGAGTTTTTTAAAAAGCTAAAATATTTGAAGATTGTAAGCTTTATAAACAGATTCATTAGACTATATATGATGCCACATCTTGTCCACTAGAGGGCACCAGAGACACGTGGAAACATTTGAGTGCAGCCTGAGTTTATACAAACATCATTTTATACAAGTAGAGGAAAACTGCTGTGGTTTTATAGTTTTGGCCTGTGTCTGTGTGTCTTTAGTGTTAGAAAAATATTTAGTGAACCTCAGGGTGGAATTTATTGATATTTTCAGAAAGTAATCATTAAATGTACATCTGGAACTAGTTAGCTTCTGGAGTCAACACAGTTTTAAAAGGGTCACCATGGTGATAAAACACAAAAGGGTCTATAAGTCAGTCAATTTACAACAATTCTTTCAAGGAATCTTGGGGTGGTTCAACAGTTTTATTATCCTCTGGTAGAATACCATTAGATTCATAAAGATCTGTTAATGCATCTTAATGATCAACAAAATGTTTCTGTAGATTTGGTCATTGTCACATGACAAAACGAAAGGTAATCTTTCCCTTTTAGCTGATGTGGATCCATCTGCATTTCTGGTACATAACGCCTTCACTGCTGATTCAAAAGGAAGAACGTTTTATCTATAGGTTTAGCAATGGATTAGTTAGTCTGTTTGTCAGCAGCAATGTAGAAGCAGTCATGTTTGATGAAACCTGGTGAAGCTTTTGAATTTTGAAAAAATGAACACATTTTTGTGTGCAACTTGGCTTAGGCTTTTCTCTTGGTAGCCATGGCTGATTTAACTCTTTTTGTTAGCATCTGTAATGTCATTCCTTCCTGTTTATAGAACCATTGATTGCTGCCTGTGCACAACACTTATTGTAACAAATACTGTATTTACACAGAAAATACTAATGAAATTAAGAAAGAAGTAACAGGAAAAATTAGATGAAAGAGAAAAAAGACATTAAAGAGAACAAACGCTGGCGTCGACACAGAGAGGCTGTCAGACAGCTCAGCTATCAGATATCAGATTCTCTGTTTCTGGGACAAATACATCCTGTGTTTGGTACAACACACACACACACACACACTCTTTGATCACAGCGACATCTCCTCTGCCCTCTAACAGTCTGCTTGTAGGATTAGTTGTTTCAGATAACAATGCAACTCATGAGAAGACCGTAGAGAACAGAAAGTCTCCATTTAGTTATCCACCAACATCTGCTCTAAAGATCAGCTGTTAACATTTGTTAGGACTTTTAGATTGTGTCCTTTTAACCACAGGGGATCAGTTCCAGTGCAATTTTCAATCCAGTTTCTGCACGTTCTTTTTGCACAGCTGTGTTCTTTTTCATCTGTGACATTTTATATATCTATATATATATATATATATATATATATATATATATATATATATATATATATATATATATATATATATATATATAAAATCACTCATATATATATATATATATATGAGTGATTTTGGATGCAAACACAATATTTAAAATTCTTTTTGTTTCTCAAATAAAATATAGAAAACACATCTTGTCCCAGTCCCAAAGTTTTCATCCTGTATGAGACCTGATGTGAGGAAGGTGCTGGTTATGTCTGCTATAAGGCCTCCCTACTCTGAAACATAAACATTACCATCATGTAGAAAAAGAGCGAACAGAGCAAAGGACATGAAGATGGATGCATCTATCCTGCCCCTGAATTATTCACCCACCTTCCTTCAGGCAGAGGGTTGAGCAGCTTCAAAGCACAGACAGCAGTTCAGCTTCTTGAGGCTGTGAGGCTCATGACCTCTGACCTTTGAGCTGTCCTTAAAGGTGTCTGCGAGCTAGTGTTTGTGTATAGGAAACATTTTGCTGAAGTGCTATTGATCATGAAAAGTACACCATTTTCTTTAGTAATCCCCTTATTGCGCATGGTGTAACAGTATGCTGTGTGTGCTTGTGTGCATGTGATGGTAACTTTATCCTGATGTCAATGATTGTGGATATTTTTGCTTGTGCTGTCAGGAAGTGAGTGTTGCATTCTGATTTGTTGAGGGCACGAAACACACTGAGTGACTCACCTTGGCTGCAGGAGCAAAATTGTATAACCTGAAATAGTTGACATTTTTACACAAAGATTTAGACAAATTATTAGGTTAAGATCAGGGTTAGGTAAGAGGAAAACGGTTTTATATTTCTAAATGATTGTGATTAAATGGTTGGATTTGTGAACAGTCTGTATTTTAGTTGCTGTGTTGTGTGTGGGCCCAGATATCTGCATCTCAATGAATTAGATGGAGATGAGTCATATTTTAGCCAGTGCAGCAGACTCGCATTCCTGTCGTCTGTGCTGCAAATCTGTCAAGTGTGTGTGTGTGTGTGCGTGCGTGCGTGCATGTGTGTGTATGTGCGTGTGTGTGTGTAATAAAAGAAGTAGATTTAAAGCCAAAGGCAGAGCCAGAACGTTAGCAATCGAGCTGCTGTGAGATTATTAGAGTCAGATGACTGCAGGCCTCAGGTACGGTCTACATTTTAGGACATCCTCAGGTCTCAGACAAAAAGTCCTCAGGTCTCAGTCCTCAGACAAAAAGTCCTCAGTCCTCAGACAAAACGTCCTCAGGTCTCAGTCCTCAGACAAAAAGTCCTCAGTCCTCAGACCAAAAGTCCTCAGGTCTCAGACCAAAAGTCCTCAGGTCTCAGACAAAAAGTCCTCAGGTCTCAGACAAAAAATCCTCAGTCCTCAGACCAAAAGTCCTCAGGTCTCAGACCAAAAGTCCTCAGGTCTCAGGAAAAAAGTCCTCAGGTCTCAGGAAAAAAGTCCTCAGGTCTCAGACCAAAAGTCCTCAGGTCTCAGACCAAAAGTCCTCAGGTCTCAGACCAAAAGTCCTCAGTCCTCAGACAAAAAATCCTCAGTCCTCAGACCAAAAGTCCTCAATCCTCAGGCCAAAAGTCCTCAGGTCTCAGACAAAAAGTCCTCAGGTCTCAGACCAAAAGCCCTCAGGTCTCAGGCCAAAAGTCCTCAGTCTCAGACCAAAAGTCCTCAGGTCTCAGACCAAAAGTCCTCAGGTCTCAGACAAAAAGTCCTCAGGTCTCAGACAAAAAGTCCTCAGGTCTCAGACCAAAAGTCCTCAGGTCTCAGGAAAAACGTCCTCAGGTCTCAGACAAAAAGTCCTCAGGTCTCAGACCAAAAGTCCTCAGGTCTCAGACAAAAAGTCCTCAGTCCTCAGACAAAAAATCCTCAGTCCTCAGACCAAAAGTCCTCAATCCTCAGGCCAAAAGTCCTCAGGTCTCAGACGTCCTCAGACGAAACGGCCTCAGACGAAACGGCCTCAGGTGTCAAACGAAACGGCCTCAGACGAAACGGCTTCAGAACTCAGCCTACCGCCTCAGAGAGAAGCTTCCTGCAGGTGGCGCATGTCCCAGGTGTAGTGCTGGTTACCGTAACACGGTACACAGCCCCTCCCTCTCCTCTGAACAGTTACGGCAAAAAATAAAGAGGCAGACCCGAATCCGCAAGCCGCGACCTGGGTCTGGATAAGCAGAGGGAGACGAAAAGTAAATCCTCCTAAATAAAACAAGTACTCGTGGCCTTGCAGATTTTTTTAATGCAATTTTAAAAAACAGCGCATGTGTTCTGCTTCCTCCTGAGGAGATCGGTTGCAGCTCCGACGCCTCAGCAGGTGAAAACGGTGCTGCGGGCTTAACTCTGAACAGACAGGTGTTCGGTTCTGATCTTTTTAATCTGCCGTTCTGACGGTCCGGTCGGTACCAACGAGAGTGTTTAAACAAGAGAGGAAGGTCTCGCCTCGTCTCCCTCTGCTTATCCAGACCCGGGTCGCGGCTTGCGGATTCGGGTCTGCCTTTTTATTTTTTTTATTTTTTGCCGTAACTCTTGGGAGGAGAGGGAGGGGCTGTGTACCGTGTTACGGTGACCAGCACTACACCTGGGACATGCGCCACCTGCTTCTCTCTGAGGCGGTAGGCTGAGTTCTGAAGCCGTTTCGTCTGAGGCCGTTTAGTCTGACACCTGAGGCCGTTTAGTCTGAGGCCGTTTAGTCTGAGGCCGTTTCGTCTGAGGCCGTTTCGTCTGAGGCCGTTTCGTCTGAGGCCGTTTAGTCTGAGGCCGTTTAGTCTGAGGCCGTTTCGTCTGACACCTGAGGCCGTTTAGTCTGAGGCCGTTTCGTCTGACACTTGGGCCGTTTAGTCTGAGGCCGTTTCGTCTGAGGCCGTTTCGTCTGAGGCCGTTTCGTCTGAGGCCGTTTAGTCTGAGGCCGTTTAGTCTGAGGCCGTTTCGTCTGACACCTGAGGCCGTTTCGTCTGACACCTGAGGCCGTTTAGTCTGAGGCCGTTTCGTCTGACACCTGAGGCCGTTTCGTCTGACACCTGAGGCCGTTTAGTCTGAGGCCGTTTCGTCTGAGGCCGTTTAGTCTGAGGACTTTTTTGTATGAGACCTGAGGACTTTTGGTCTGAGACCTGAGGACTTTTGGTCTGAGGACTTTTGGTCTGAGACCTGAGGACTTTTTTCCTGAGACCTGAGGACTTTTGGTCTGAGACCTGAGGACTTTTGGTCTGAGACCTGAGGACTTTTGGTCTGAGACCTGAGGACTTTTGGTCTGAGGCCTGAGGACTTTTGGTCTGAGGACTGAGGACTTTTTGTCTGAGACCTGAGGACTTTTGGTCTGAGACCTGAGGACTTTTGGTCTGAGACCTGAGGACTTTTTGTCTGAGACCTGAGGACTTTTTTCCTGAGACCTGAGGACTTTTTGTCTGAGACCTGAGGACTTTTTTCCTGAGACCTGAGGACTTTTTGTCTGAGACCTGAGGACTTTTTGTCTGAGGACTGAGACCTGAGGACTTTTTGTCTGAGGCCTGAGGACTTTTTGTCTGAGGCCTGAGGACTTTTGGTCTGAGACCTGAGGACCTTTGGTCTGAGACCTGAGGACTTTTTGTCTGAGACCTGAGGACTTTTTTCCTGAGACCTGAGGACTTTTTGTCTGAGACCTGAGGACTTTTTTCCTGAGACCTGAGGACTTTTGGTCTGAGACCTGAGGACTTTTTGTCTGAGACCTGAGGCCGTTTAGTCTGAGGCCGTTTCGTCTGACACCTGAGGCCGTTTCGTCTGACACCTGAGGCCGTTTAGTCTGAGGCCGTTTAGTCTGAGGCCGTTTCGTCTGAGGCCGTTTCGTCTGAGGCCGTTTCGTCTGAGGCCGTTTAGTCTGAGGCCGTTTCGTCTGACACCTGAGGCCGTTTCGTCTGACACCTGAGGCCGTTTAGTCTGAGGCCGTTTCGTCTGACACCTGAGGCGTTTAGTCTGAGGCCGTTTCGTCTGAGGCCGTTTCGTCTGAGGCCGTTTCGTCTGAGGCCGTTTCGTCTGAGGCCGTTTAGTCTGAGGCCTTTTCGTCTTACACCTGAGGCCGTTTCGTCTGACACCTGAGGCCGTTTAGTCTGAGGCCGTTTCGTCTGACACCTGAGGCCGTTTCGTCTGACACCTGAGGCCGTTTCGTCTGACACCTGAGGCCGTTTAGTCTGAGGCCGTTTCGTCTGAGGCCGAGGCCGTTTAGTCTGAGGCCGTTTCGTCTGAGGCCGTTTAGTCTGAGGCCGTTTTTGTATGAGACCTGAGGACTTTTGGTCTGAGACCTGAGGACTTTTGGTCTGAGGACTTTTGGTCTGAGACCTGAGGACTTTTTTCCTGAGACCTGAGGACTTTTTGTCTGAGACCTGAGGACTTTTTGTCTGAGACCTGAGGACTTTTGGTCTGAGACCTGAGGACTTTTGGTCTGAGACCTGAGGACTTTTTGTCTGAGGACTGAGACCTGAGGACTTTTTGTCTGAGGACTGAGGACTTTTTGTCTGAGGACTGAGACCTGAGGACTTTTTGTCTGAGACCTGAGGACTTTTGGTCTGAGGACTGAGGACTTTTGGTCTGAGGACTGAGGACTTTTGGTCTGAGACCTGAGGACTTTTGGTCTGAGACCTGAGGACTTTTGGTCTGAGACCTGAGGACCTTTGGTCTGAGACCTCAGGACTTTTGGTCTGAGACCTGAGGACTTTTTGTCTGAGACCTGAGGACTTTTTTCCTGAGACCTGAGGACTTTTTGTCTGAGACCTGAGGACTTTTTTCCTGAGACCTGAGGACTTTTGGTCTGAGACCTGAGGACTTTTTGTCTGAGGACTGAGACCTGAGGACTTTTTGTCTGAGGACTGAGGACTTTTTGTCTGAGGACTGAGACCTGAGGACTTTTTGTCTGAGACCTGAGGATGTCCTAAAATGTACACCGTACTCAGGGCTGGTTGTAAATGACATGAACATCACTACCACAGTGACATACCGATAACGTATCTTCTTTCGTTTTTCCCTCTTTGCCCTGTCTTCCTCTAGATTTAACTGCCAGTAGAGGCTGAAAACACAAAAACAGTTCAAAAACAGTCAATTTTACAGAATTTGGGCAAACATTTGCTGTTGTGGTAGCTGAGAGCCAATCCAGGCACATTCTCTGAGAGATTTTGTTCGATATTTTAAAAAACAGTTTTGACAAAAACATCATGAATTGCTTTCAAATTGGAACTACAATTTCAATGTTGTCATGAAAGCCAGCGGGTGATATGCATACCTTCTAGGAATGTAAGGCCTTTCATTTTCTTCTGTAATGTGCTCTTTAAATATCAAAGCATATTAAAGCAATGACCTTAAAAATCTGAAGCTGTAAAGTTGCTGGAATACCATTTTTATTCCTGCTGCACCAAATGTATATTTTGTCTTTATTTTAAACAATAAGTGATGTGTGCGTGCGTGCGTGCATGCATGCATGCGCGCATTAGTCCTCAGACTCAGTCTTGACTCAGCAGTCAAAACATTTGCATCTGTGCATGTAAAATGTGCATATTTGACAGTTTTTTAATCCTTAAACTCAGAATCTTCTATATGTTTTTAGAGTATGCAGGTCTGTAGATATATTTGAAGATGACCAGAAACAATTTTATTAATGTGAACATACCATGGATGTAGTAGACCATCGGAATGAGAGTCAAATGAGTTTGTAATGAAACTCAAAGGATCGTGATAGCTCCACTAAGACCAAACCTTTTATACCAAAACACTTTTCTGTGTGTTTTCCATCCATGTGGACATACATGTTTTTATTTTTTAAATGTTTTTAAATGCTTTTACTGTTTTTTGCTAATTGTGTCTGGGATTGTGTTTCATGTTCACCTGTCTGCAAGACGAATTTCCCTATGGGGACTTCTATAATAAAGTGAAAGTGAAAAAAAAAAAAGATGCCAGTGGTGCAGAGACTCAAACCTCCAACCGTTTGTTTGTTTAACAGCTGCTGAACTACCTCAAATACAGGTTCCTCTACTGAAATCTGATAAAATAGTATTTGTAAAAGGAATAAAGTGTAAAGCTTTTTCTAACATGTTGAAGCATGAGGAGCAAAGTAATTTAATTAATTCATCTTTTAACACAATAAATCTAAAACTGTACTGATTCCCTGTCTGTCTTGTCTTGTTGGTTCATGTCTGTTCCTTGCTCCTGTTCTCGCCCCTCCTTCACGTGTTAATTGTCATCAGGTGTTTCGTGTTCCATTGATTTCATCCACAGTATTTAAACCCTTCTGTTTCTTGTCTCGTCCTGGGTTCATCTGTTCTGGTTTTTGTCTCAGTCTCAGTCTAAGTCCCTGGTTCTGTTCCTGGTCTTTTGTTTTTCTAGTCATAGCCTTAGTGTCTTTAATAAATGCACCATTTGGATTTTTACCTCCGTCTCCTGCCTCTGCTTCTCTGCCTCATCGGGTCCACCCTTCCACGGTTCATGACAAAAACGTTTGGGTCCTTTAAATAAATTCATTTATTTCTGTTTTCTAAAACATGCTGTGATCATTTTTGATCCATTTCTTCTCTCTAATGCAGTTTGTCATTGTTTGACCTTTGCACTCAGAGCTATACAACATCCTGACTCTGGTTAAAGCCCTGATAAACCCCAATAACATCCTCTGATATCACACACTAGTTCGTTCTTATCAGTTTCCAAACATCTCATCTCTGATTGGCAATTTTATCACCACTGTGATCACAGTGTCCTTTAAGACTGTGACCGATGTTTAGTGTGCATGTGTGTGTGTGTGCTTAAGTCTGTGTGTGAAAGAATGACATCATGCTGCTGTTATCATGAGATTGACTTCAGACTGGGGGAGTCCTGATCCGTGTCATCCAGAATCCAGGTTTTTTCCAGCCACTGTGTCAGAATGGGGGGTGGGACTGCACTGCAGAGAAAAGGGGAGGGAGGGAGGCAGAGGAAGACACACACACAGAGAGAGATAAGTGTGTCGCTGTGTCATAAGATCCTCATATCAGAGCGGAAGAGCGTATGAAGAGGGTCGTCTCGCAAACTGTAGGTAACGTCTCATGCATGTCCTGATTTGTGTTGGATCGTCTACATATGTGTGTGCATGTGAATATATGTGTGTTTGTGTGTGTGTGTGTGTGTGTGTGTGTGTGTAGGTGTAAGTGTAGGTGTGTGAGTCTGATATGAGCCATCATGAAATTATTTTTCAGCTTGATTATGGCTGGGTGTTTCTTGGCATCTGTGCAACTCAAACATCCTGATCATGAGGAAGTTGGAGGTGGTGCTTAAAAATGCACCTGTGATTTTGATGCAAACGTGTGTGTGTGTGTGTGTGTGTGTGTGTGTGTGTGTGTGTGTGTGTGTGTGTGTGTGTGTGTGTGTGTGTGTGTGTGTGTGTGTGTGTGTGTGTGTGTTGAGGTGTATTTACCATGTCTAAAACTCATATTTCTAAGTACTCTTCAATAGATTTATGTGATAACTATTAGATCTCACATCCCCGTTTATTTACATTTTAAAGGTATAGCTCAACATTTTTGATGTGTGTTTCTGTGTGCGCTTACGACAGCCTCGGTTTGAAGAAACAGACATGGTTAGTCTGCGTGGAATTACAAAATATCTCTGCTCTTTTTTTCCCTTTTCCTGGCAGGTCAACCTCTTGGTGGAAGTTAAAGTGTTAAACCACATCCAGTCTAAAAATAAATCATAGCAAATCATGCAAAGTTTGTTTTATAAACATTTTTCTACATAACTTTCACCTTACATGGTTAGAGTTGTGAAGATTATTAAATATCATTTGGATAAACTGCCCTGGCATGTTTTTATGAGAGGGTTTTTTTAGGCCACAGGTCATCATTGAAAATTAGAACTGAAATTTTGATGATCTGAATTGACCTGGTAAAATGAAAAAAAGCTTATTAATAATAATAGTTAGTTAGTTAGTTAGTTAGTTAGTTAGTTAGTTAGTTAGTTAGTTAGTTAGTTAGTTAGTTAGTTAGTTAGTTAGTTAGTTAGTTAGTTAGTTAGTTAGTTAGCTCCTCTGACCGGTCGATCTGAGGCCATTTCTGTTTCTCTAAACTGAGGTTATATCCAGATGAACTATTAATTAAATCCCACTTATGAACTGTCCCTTTAGGATAAGGTTTTAACACGTACAAAGAATCAGTATGCTTTTAGAAAGGTCTAATCGGCAACCAGGTCATTTTAAAGGGTGGGTAATTAAAAATCACTTTACAATTCTTTTGTTTTCGTTTTTTACTCTAAAGTAGACCAAGCTAATTTTATTTGCACCATCAAATTTAAAAAATGGAAGCCACTTTTTGCCTTTTTCCCTTTAATATTTTTTAAATATACAATAATTTACATCTTTCCTCTATGTTTGTGTGTGTGGGTGTGTATATATTTATATATAAATCTGACCCTCTGGTGTGTGGGGGGGGGGGTGAAGTGGACAGACCCCACATTGATATTCTTTTCACGTGTCTCATAAGCATCATATTTTCATTGCCACCGCCCCTCTTTCATCTTTCTCTCACCCCATAATCAGTTCCCATTTGTTGCCATGGAAACCGTGTTTGATCCCTCTCACAAGCGCCCCTTCTTGTCACCCCCATTTCTCTTCCACTCTTTTGTTTCACACACCAAATAGTCACTCCTCTCCATCTTTTCCTCTCACCTTTCCTCTGGCTGCCTGTCCACCAGCAGCCACGCCCTCCCTGGAGGCAAACCTCCTTTCTCTTTCTCTCCCTCTTACCTCATGTCTTTTTAATCCAGTTTATACAAACCCACCCATCCCCAGCACCGCTGTTTGAATTATTCATGCAACGTTGCCACGTCAGCGACACACCCTCACATCCTCATTTTTATAGTTTGTGTGTTTTGTTGAGATGGATAAAACACACACAGGTATTATAAATCATACAGGATGCTGTATCTCATCAATGCAGTCTCAAGCCAAATGGATTAGTTTGTTTTCACATTATGATTAGTGTGTGTTAAAGAGCTGTTGACTTGTGTTTGCTTGTGTTTTATTGATCAGTCTGGAAACCTCGTAAAACCCCACCAGGGCTGTTTGTGGTTTCTGTCTCAGAGAGGGTAGGATTAGCTGTTTATGTTTGTGCCTTTAATTGATTCAATACTGGGAATTTACCCCTAAAAGGGATTGATTTAGTTTGGCATTTTTTTCCAGTTATATCTAACCTGATTGTTTTCTGATAAATTTAGGCTATCTGTAATTACCGTTATTGGTCTCAGTTGTGGAGCGCCAACTTCCTGTTGGTCCAGGACCAGCATTACAACTATCCAATCACATTGCAGTGATGTCCCATCCCCAGTGCTGGAAAGTGGATGATATTAGCTCTATCTGCATATTTCTGCATTAATTCACAGGTTTCAAGAGATGAATGCATTAGTCTGATAGTGTTTTAAAATATTGTAAAACCTTATAGCAATAAATCATTAAAATATGTCCTGTAACATCATATGAAAGTTTAACGACAGTCCAAGAAAAACTTTAATATTACACTCCAAACTCAGGTGAATAGTTGACGCTAAGCTACAGCTACTTCCATGTATTGTATATTCAATTTTTTATACTTACTTTTACTATTTTTTAGTGGGAGTTTGAGTAGCTCTGGGTGATGAAAGGGTGAAGCGTCTGCAGCAAACGGGTCTGTTGTAGTGATATCGTGCGTCTTCCTGCACCATTGCTGGAGTCATGGAGATTTTACATCACTGCAACATGATTGGCTAGCTGCAATGTTGGTCCTGGGCCAAAATAATGATGGTGGAAGCTAATATGACACATTATGTATATATACTGAAGGGGGGGGTTAGAATATTCAGCTTAGCAAACATCTTTTTTTTTTAATTCTACATTTTTACAGAAAATTTGTTGTAGAACAATAGAAATGTGGAAATACCAGGATACATACAAGGCATAAAATGGATGGAAAATCAATAGATCTAGAGAGGAAAAGAGAGTAGGGGGGGGGGTCTCTTAAACATGGAGTAGGCTGAAGTTGATGGGAGGAGCCCCGTGCCAAGGAGCTGGACTCTGTGCCAGAGCAGCAACCAGGGGGTCAAGCCACGACACTTCCCCTTCACTTTTTGTCCAGTTGTGTTGCAGGAAGATGATGTTTGACATGTGCACATTCTCAAATCCAAAATGTTAGACTTGGGTGGCATTCATTCCCTGATGATCTTGGTCTGTTAAACAGAGGAGTCACTGACTGGCAAAAAATCAAAAGGGAAATTAGGCTTTCACACAAATGACTACGTATTAGGTTGTTTCCATAAATCAATTTAATTGTACCAAAAATAATCCACTCAGTTGAGGAAATCGACGGACTGCAGCTGAATTTGTGCTGAATTCACAGACATACTGGTGTTTTATAGGAAATGTGTTTGCAAAGCAAATTTATGGACTTAGTGGTGCCTGATTGTGCCAAATTAGTGCTTCTTTTGTCGTTTAAAAAACATCTCTTTTTGCTGAATGATGATGAATCACATCACTGGTATACAGTAATAAACACACACTGCTTTCTGTAGGATATTTTGCATCTGGTTGCTTTGAGCATTAAATAAGGTGAACAGCACGTTGTGCTCCCAGAAGAGAGCTTGTTAGTATTCACACACAGGCCTCTGCTGCAGTCAACACATGTTCAGGCAAACGGGAGACACACACACAAAGACGCACATTCTGCACTCGTATAAGACTGTTGTTATCAATAATCTGCCCTCTGCGCTCACTGCGTCGCTCCTTTGTGTCTCTCCGCTCCTGTTGTGCACCCTCATGTTTATGCAAATCCACAGTTGGGCTCCACCATTTTTAAGGAATTGACATGATTTTATAGTCTCTGATGCTACAAAAAAGGTGAGTTACAGTTCTGATTGTGTCTACCTATAAGCAAATCCGTATTGTGTGCTAAAGGTGTTTTATTAGAACTAAACAGCATACTCTGTATTAATTGATTGTTTGTTTTCAGTACACGTCCAGACACAGTGTGTGGTGTGTAATACACAGACAGGGTAAATGTCTGCAGGAGATCTATGAAGAATACAAACTCTCCATTCCTGGCAGCGCCATCGATCGTGTACAAACACACTCTTATTGGAGTCATCAAAATGGGAGTTTAAAAATTACATTAGACCAGATCCAGATACTCAAAATCCTATCATCCTACATAACAGGATTCACTTTAAAAAACACAGACAAATACACAGAGTTGACCTATTCATCCTCCTGTCATCCTGTCTGTCTGTTGGATGTCCAAACACTTCCCTCTGGGTGTGGTTCAGGTGACGCAGCAGAACACTGTTTTATTTAGCATCAGTCAGTTTCTCTGAAATCCGTCCAGGTTGATTTGGATTCCGATGTCTGTGTTGAACTGAAGCTTTTAGTGTTTGTTGCCCTCACGTAAACTTGGTTGAGAAAGGTTCAAGAGGGTCATGATGACTGTGACTATTTTGAGAAAACATTTGCCTTGCAAATTCTTTGAACATGTAATTTCTGCAACATGAGAGGCCCTGTGATATTTGGACAGTGGTTGGAAACCAGGAAAAGACCTGTGCTTGCAGAAAACATTCTAATTCAACACACAGCCGGGTGTTGAACATGCAGCCAGTTTACTATGAGGCAACAGTGCACCATTTAGCTACCCAGCCTGGTTCTAGTGAAGCTACCTGTAAATGTCATTCATGAAGTCTGTGTTTAAGAGCTGGAGTTAAATCAACACCAAACCAATCATTGCCTTTTTGGCGTGTTTATGAGCCTAAATTAGACTCTTTCACCATGGAGTGGTTGTAGCATTTTTGTTGTTTGGAAGATAGAAAATCTAAATGTGTCAACTGAGCTGAATTCAGTGGACCATGTTTAGTTCAGAGACTGCTTTGTATGCTTCAGAGAGTTGAAGTCATTTTCCTAAAGAGAAGAGAAGAGAAGATGTGAGTGTGCAGATGTTTGGATCAGAAATGACACATCGTATTATGACTGAAAGGTCATAGCCAGAAGTGGGTCACAGTCCACTCTCTAACAGAAAGGGATAATTATCACTCACCCAATGTTTGTCACATGTGACTGAATCTAAATTTAACATTCGTTATTTTTATAATTGAAGGCTTAGCTAACTGATCAAATACATCAATGTATGTGAAATTGGTTGAGTTATAATCATTTATGTGTTTGCTCATTTTGAGCCATGACAACCATACTGAATCAAGTTGACCCAAAAAGTTGATGAACGTTCAATTCAGAATTCAGTACATTCCTTATTAAAATTAATCCAGTGGTACTGAGGGCTTTATTTTTACACTTTTTTCTAGGGATGTTCGATATTGGCTTTTTTACCGATATCCGATATTGTCTAGCTCTTAATTTCCGATACCGATATAAACCGATACCGATATAAGCGGGGTACCCCTCATTTAAAAAAAAGAAAAACAATCATTTTTAGGTAATCAACATCCCATACCTCCTATCATGCATACATAAACTTTAAATATTATCTGTGCAAAATATGACAACTACTTCAATTTCAAGTTAGGCAATGGAAAATTTTGCCATATTTATTTTTTCTCCAACAATTACTGAATTGTAAAATGTAAACATCATTATAACTTTACAACTGTGAGGTAAAGTGCAAACAACTGAAAAAGGTAAAACAAACAAAAAAAAAACTCCAGTACACATTTAAGCAGGGCCAGCCTACTTGGAGTAAAACAATCTTAAAATAAGCTGGGCTCAAGCCCTGCTCTAACTGAGCTTTAACTGGCTAGTAGCCAGAATTTGTTTAACACAATCAATAACAAACTAGGCTCAATCAGCTCAAGTGCTGCAAGTAATGTCGCGGATCGATGATGTCATCAAAGGTTCGCCGATAAATGTTGCGTTCAAGGTTGGCTGGGAAATGCTGAATCTACAGGATTTAATGTAAGGTGTGCCAAATAAATACAAAAATCTCAAAAACTATACATCAGATTTGTTATATTTTTACATTTTGAGAAAGAGGAGAATTAGCCGAAGAGTTTGATGTATAATATGTGCATAGTATGTAAAGGTTATGTGTGTGTCATTACAAAAACCGATACCGATATTTTCCGATATTACATTTTAATGTCAATATCGGCCGATATTATCGGTCTACCGATAATATCGGACATCCCTACTTTTTTCCACACAGAATGAAAAGGATTGCCAAGGATTTGTGTTTGTTTTGGTCGAGCATTCTCTTCTAGAGCGAGTGTCTCTTCACTTCCGAGTTCTTCTTCTTTGCAGCTCCCCATTCTAGAGCGACGTGTTACATAAGCACCTACAGATGTGAATGACCAAACCCTGCAATGCAGTCGTACAGTTTGAGCAGGAGCTAAGAGCCACGACTGAAAATATCACACAGTTTACACCCAGCTTTAGAGAATGGAGTGATGTGCGTGTAGAGGTGGCGCTATAGGAAGCAGGAGGGTTTTAAAAATTCTTTCTTGCTGAAATGCTCCGGACAGTATCTTTAACTGTGCGATTCCTCAAGGCTCAGTCTTTGGCCCAGTACACTTTTCACTATATCTCCTTTCACCAGGGTCTATTTTCAAAAAACACATCGCTTTTCACTTTTTGCTGATGATCTCCAGGTTTATCTGTCTATTCCGGCTAACAGTCATGCATCTTCAGACCCTGCTGTATTGCATCAGAGCCATACAAACATGGATGGACATAAACTCCCTCCGACTAAATAAGTAAAAACAGAAATTGTTGTGTTTGGACGATCTGATCTTGTTAGTTGTTATGACAACACCATTAATTCATTAGTATCAATTTGCCATCCATCATGATTTTTGACTCTGTCTTCATCTTCAGTGAGCTAATAAATTTGGTCTTCAAGACAAGCTTCTTTCAACTTCATGTCTTATGTAAAATTAAGCCCCACCTTCCATCTGACCAGTTTGAAACAGTAATCCAGCCTTCATCACATCCCACCTGGATTACTGTCACTCATTATATGCAGGTCTAAATCAGCCATCTGTTTTTACCTGAGTTTGTGCGTCTGAAGGTGTGTCTACCTGTGTGTGGGCCTGATTCTCTGTGTGTTTTAGATAAGCTCTGTGTTTTTACTCTTTAAACATGGGTGTGTTATTTAAGAACACTGGATTCTCTCTGCCTTTTTCTGTGTCCTATCCTTCTCTAAACAGCATTAAATTAACGGGTGTTGTCCCTCATACGCTAACATCGTTAGTGGCTTCATAATCACAATAAGCAATAACAAGACGAGTCAATTAGAAGAACCTTTTCTCTATTTGTTTCTGTGCACAGAAACTGGACACATAGACCCGGTCCTCATTGAGCGTTACAACACCCCAGGGTTCGTTGGGTGTCTGTCCCGGGTTCAGTTCAACGGAGTGGCTCCCCTCAAGTCGGCGCTAAGGAAAGCTGCGCAGGCTCAAGTCACACCAACAACTGGGCTCGTCGAGAAAAATCCTGTAGCCTCGTCGCCTGTGTCTCACCAGGGAAAACTGGTGGAGTCCAACTGTGGGGCATCACCTCTCTCCATCCCAACCATGTCAGCTGCCACTGATCCCTGGCATCTGGACAACACAAGTGGGTACTGAGACCCACACGGAATTGAAAGATGTTAATTCAAAAAAATCAAAAGAATCTATAATGAAATGATTTATTATTTAATAATATATTATTATATTTAGTTTTTTTTTTTTGAAAATCAGAAATCAGAATTAAAAAATCATGAGTAGTTAGTCTTTCTTCTTGGTAAATTACACAACTTTCTGTTAAAGCTCAATGTACAGTAATGTAATCATTTTCCTGTTGTATTTTAAATCTCAAAAATACCATTTTTGTTTTGTACCTGCCTAAAATAATAATTGTATAGTATTTCTATGTGCACAAACATTATGTTGTCATCAGCTTACATGGTTTTAGACATTATTACAGTGTATTTATTTATGTTTTCTTTTATTTATTCTGTCTGCTATCAGATGCAAAGTCCCCCTCCAATGAGGAGAGAGTCATTCCTGATGGAGTCAACAGGGACTCAGCCATCATCGGAGGTAGGAAATGCCATCAGAACTAAAGACCAAATTAGAAAGAAATACTGACTCATACTGCTTCATTTCATTTACCTCAGGAGTCAAAACTCAGATCTGAAAGCAAAGTCATACCCACCTTAACCACGGGCAAGTTGAAAACCTATGCTAGCTGTTGTCTGCAAGCTAACTCTTATTAGCCACTAACGCATGGGCGTAGATTTGGCATGGACTGAGGTGACATGTCCCCACCAATACCCAGCTATCACTGAATTGTCCCCACCAATAATTTGATCCACGGATGCAGAAGTAGCGCTGTATCCCCATTCCCCACAAATAGTATGTGCAGCCCAGCGGACTGACATGCTTCCCATCCGTGCTGAATACACTTCACTTCATTAGCTAGCTGTTTTCAAACATTACTCCCCTGATTTATGAGTTTCTTTTAAAATTACAGTATTTTAACATATACTAAGTACTGCTGAATGGTTTTACATTAAAGAAGATGTTCTTTAATTTACAGTTTGTTTTTAAGGTTTTTATATAAAAGCACTGTAATTACTGTTATTTGTAATGTCACAAAACTGTCACAAGAGGGCGAGTGTTTGTCATCAGAAAAAGACCAAAAAGTCACTAGATGGTTCACTGCTTTGTACTACCATTCCTGCTGAATACATCTCTCTTCATAATAGCTAGCTGTTTTCAAACATTTCTGCCTTGATTTATAATGAGCTTCTTTTAAAATTATGATATTTTAATGTATCCAAAGTATGGTTGAATAATGGTTTTGCGTTAGAGATAGTGTTCTTTAATTTACTGTTTAGTTTTCAAGGTTTTTAAAGCACTGTGAATAATGTTTTTTGTAGTTTCACTTTATTGCCACAAGAGGGCGACATATACCAAGGTTTTTCAACTAAAAGCACTGTAAATAATTCTTGTTGTAATGTCACAAAACTGCCACAAGAGGGTGAGTATGAGTCAGCAGAAACAGAATCCAAAGACCAAGAAATCACAACATAGTTCACTGCTTTGTGCTGCCTGTGCTGCTGTGCGTGGACCTGTGTCCAGAGGAAGGAGGCGTACGTCTCTGCATTGACCAGTGTAAGCCACCCCGCACAGAGCCGCTTAAACCTACGGCACCTGCTCTGAGTCTGGGTGGACCATCAGGCATTTTTTCGATGATATTAACTTTGGGACCAGTGTTACAGTACATGTCGCTTTATTCTGCAGCGCACGCTACCCCCCCACACACACTCTCCCACCTCCCACCTTGTCCTGGTCCCCACCAATGACAGGAGCAAATCTACACCCTTGCACTAACGATTAGTTTTTCTGCATTCTTTGCATTTTTTTTTTACATTTTTGTGCTCTGAACCTACCAAATTATGAACATTTCCTTTTTATTTTTGAAGAACATGTTTAAGAACAGTTACCAGCGTGGTAGCAGTCTAACTCTAATTCATTCATTACAGGTTTCACCAACAGATAGACCCATATTTATTTATGTTTTTATTAATGCTATTTGAGCAAATCAGTGAATCCACTGGACAACAAGTGCAGTGAGAGCAGGGATTGATAACACGTTTACTTAATGGCGGTCTCTCTACCCTTCAGGTATTATTGCCGTGGTAATCTTCACCATCTTGTGCACGCTGGTGTTCCTGATCCGCTACATGTTTCGCCACAAAGGCACCTACCACACCAACGAGGCCAAGGGCAGCGGGGAGTCCGCCACAGAGTCGGCGGACACGGCCATCATCGGCACAGACAACCCGGAAACCATCGACGAGTCGAAGAAGGAGTGGTTCATCTAACAGCTGATGATGGAACTCAGACAGGAAGCAGTTTGTGAGACCATCAGTTGTGACAGATGGAGGAGGTTTAATCAAACGACCGATCACTGGAGGACTGACTATTCAACAGGACACTCCCAGAGGAGATGGGATGCAGGGAACGCCCCTTTCTTTGTTTCTGTTTGTTTTCCTATCAGAGTATCTGAAAAAAGGAGAACGAGACACTTATCCAGTGGAGCACAGCTGTAAAGAACTCTCCATGTACATACTAACCAGCTTATCCTTCTTTGTATTGTGCTCGGGAGTTTTCTGGAGTCCTTTGAATACTGTGTACAACAAATAATTACACTTACTGAATGGTGTGATAGCAAAGATTTATTCCTTCTTTGAGTTTGATTTTATATTTAACAGAAAAAAGTCTTATATCTAAAAATGATCAACATGCCAAACCCTTTTGTTTTGGTTTTATTTTTAAACTGTGGTTGCACCAGTCTGTCAACACTCATGTCCTCTGAATGATGCACATCCTATATATTGTGGTAACAGAGTTAAATATGAATGCCAAAAGTCTTTTTGTTTTTCTTTTTCTTTTTTGTAAATACAATATTTTGTGTTAGTTGCTTTGGTTTTCCTTTAAAAAGATTTATTTAAAGTCCGAACACAGATGAGAAATATTATATCTATATTACAGTAATACCTGTCCATTATATTATATTATCTATGTGAAATACAGAGTTTTATGTTTAGAGTTCATGATATTGAATGGTATGAGACGTTTTTTCTCTGTTTTAGAGCAAAAAGGAGTTTCATGGAGGTTAATTTAGCTCATCAACACGGCAGCTTTCTGAATCCAGAATGAGTTTGTTTCTTTGCCAAACCCTTGAGTCTTATTTCTGTTTTTTTGCATTTAATGTTTGGTTTTGAATTGTGTTGTTGGGGATTTTTTTTGCATTTACGTGTGCATGCATCAGTGTGTGTAGATCAAACACTGGACTAAACAAGTGCCAGAGGAGGCAGCTTTTACAGATGAAATCGAACAACTTGGCTGAATTGTTTTAGGGAGTTTTATTGATGCATCAAGTCGCCTGAAGCAGCATGAAACAATTAAAAGCATTATCTGATCACCTGGGACGAGGTTAGGATGATAACTGGCTTAAGGATCCGCTGTGCCTTCGAGGTGTTGAGCCATATCGCCTTTCCCCACGCTACTTAACTCAAACCCCGCCACTAAAACGTGACTGCAGCTGCTGTGTGAAATCTTTTCAGGAATTCTTTTGCAAATGGTGCTTTTTATTTTCTCTTAAACTTTCAAATCAGAATACATCGTGTGGGGGGGGGGGGGACATCAATTCTTCCTGAATTCATCAGATCAATAGGAAAATTAACATTATTCATGAAGCACGGGTCGAGATTGTTGGTTGCATTATAAAAGCGACATGTTTGGAATGAGGAGGCACGACGTTCAGATGCTGTACGAGTTCTGGTTTTTATTCCCTCTCGGTTATGTTTACTTGCTACTTGTGTTACAACTGAAATCAGCTGCCGAGTCTGTGTTTTTGTTTATGTGATCTTTTTTTCTGTCAGTCTCCCGCTCACTTGAAGGATTTCGTCACCGCCGGTCACTTTATCAGAGACACCAGGGTGGCTGCTGAGCTCAGCCTGCTCTCTGCCAAGGCCTCAAAGAAAACGTTCTCACATCGCATCACACACTCTGATAACCTTTGTCTAATTATGTCCCTCAGACTTCATAGAAACATGCTCTCACACACACCCTTGAAATGTGATTTGAACCAGTGGATCACCAGTGCTGACAGACTAAATCGTGACACTTTAGCTTTCAGTTTCTATTGAGTTCAATAAAGAGTGTTTGATCAAAAAAATTGTGGATTTTCTTTGAATATTTTGTTTCAAATCTCCCCAAAAACATTGGAAACATTTTTCAGATGATCGCTTCTCCCCTTTGATAAATCACTTGAAAGCCTGATTAGTCACCTTTTAAACGAGGTTTAACCTGTAAGGATCCTGCACCTGTGGAATGAGCAACACAGGTAAACGTTTGTTGCCAAAATCCCCTGCTCATTTTTCCTGTTCAGTCTTGATTTGAGCTGCCAGGTGTGTGCCAGTGTCAGGTGTATCTCTATTATAAGTGAAAATAGGGAAACTTGACTCGTCATTGAAGGCAATCTCATCACAGTCAGACATTGGATTAAGATTCTAGAGCCAGTGCTGGGCCTGCATCTCCAGGATCTGGGAACTGACTCTGATGCTCTCTCCTACAGAACCAGGATCATCACAGTTCCTCCAAAATGTGGGTCACGTCTACTGTTAAAAGGTGCAATCATCCAGTCCATTTAGCAACTCAGAACAAGAGTGAACACCAACAGGACATTTTAGAGGAGTGCTGTGATGCTCATTCCACAGGTGCACAATCCTTACAGGTTGTTCCTCATAGTAAAGGTCACTAATAATGAGGCTTTTCAACAACATAACATGAAACACCATCTGGTATTACTAAAGTGGAGAAATGATTGGCTAAAACAGCACTTTTGAACATTTTTTGAAGAGTAAACATCAGTATGATGCTAATCAGATACACAGCTAACCTGAGTCATAAGAGTCAGTGTTGAATTTCAAACTAACCAAGTTTAGGCTCATTTGAAACAGCAGGAAAACTCAAGAGAGAGAAAGAGACATCTATTGATCCTAAACAGTCATGGGGAAGGTGATCTTCAATCTGGGGAGCTTCAATGTTTGCTCTATTGGCTGCACACAGAAAAGATTGTATTATTTCTGTATAAATCTTAGTTTTTGTTGCCTGATGGTGTAATGAGGGGGTGTATTTTCTAATAGGTCAAAGACTGCCCCCTTGTGAAGAGAGTGTCATAAGTGAAGAACAAACAGCATTAAAGGAATAGTTGAGATCAGGGGTCAACAACCTGGTGCCCCCAGGAACCACACGGTGCCCACAGGCCTTTTCTCCAAATAGCACAAGTCTATAATAAAATACAATAAAAAGCTGCTGCCATCTTTTTCTAATCACAAATGCATTAATATAGATTTAAAAACTATAGTTTTCTTTTAAAATCCTTAAAATGTGTTTATTATACATGAAATTCGTTTAACTCTGATCTATTCTAGTTTAAAGATAAATATTTTATCAACCTAGTCCTTTGTATGGCTCAATACCCAGTGAGTAGCCCTCAGCTTCACAAAGGTTGGTGACTCCTGGTTTAGATCCTCCTAAATGGGTTTCTCTGGAGACATTATGAACAGCTAGTATCAGCCTGAACACTGTGAACAGTCACAGTGCCAGGAGTTCAAAACAAAAAGAGTTATTTAGTAATCTTTCTAAATCCACCCCTGCTGTTATTTTAGGAGCTCAGTTTGGTTTTTTTCGGTCAGTTTTTTTTTTTTTTTTAATATAAATTCTCATTCCAGCCTTATATTCACCAACTGATTCCCAGTAAATCTTATGTTACCTGTAGCTTATTTGTGTTTGCATTATGTAGTCTAAATGTGGCAGGCCAATAGGGGGCAGCATATAACATTGACAGGACGTCCAGAGGTTTACAGATGTGAATCTGACTAGAAATGACTGAACTCAGATGTATATTTTTAATCATTTTATTGGCTTTCATTTCTTTTAATAAAAAAACATACAAAAGAAAATTCAACACTGCCAATACAGTAGAGTCCCAGAACCAGACTTTGTTTTATTCATTGACATGTATTGTCCTGCTGTGAAGACACTGTTTAAACTCAATCTAAAGAGAATCTTAGCTGACCTAAGATCAGCTGGTCTTTGGTCTGCAGCATGGTTTAGAGTTAAATGTTTGCAGCAGACGTCACAACTAGAGGTGGAGAGACTCCTCTGACATCAGGAGATGACCAGGTGAAGGACGGCTCGGTTTAGGGGGCGGCGGTCGTCTCCACCTCAGGAGGACACTCTTCTGTGATAATAAAAACACCACTGAATCAGTTCTAATGCATTTGTCCTGATTAAAGAAGAGGTTGGAGGATGATTACAAACCGTTCTTTGGGAGGATGGCGATGTTTTCAGGGAGGATGCCGGCGGCCTCAGAATACTGAGTGAACTTCTGCTGCAGGTCAGCGCTCACCTCAGGACCTCGACCTGCAAACACAACAACGGGAGGTTCTTTTAATCAGATTCTCATTGATATTTTTCTGAGAACACTCGCTGAGATTTGGTGAGCACAACTTACTGTACAGATTGATGTGGGATTCTGTAGTTTCATTCCTTGTCTTTATGGTGTGGACTAGAGCGTAGCTATCGTACACGCCATCAACAATCCGCATGTCGTTGTGCCAAGCTGAGGAATGAAGAGAAAGGTGTGTGATTTAGTTACTGTTTTGCCTTTGCGTCTGTGTGTGTGTGTGTGTGTGTGTGTGTGTGTGTGTGTGTGTGTGTGTGTGTGTGTGTGTGTGTGTGTGTGTGTGTGTGTGTGTGTGTGTGTGTGTGTGTGTGTGTGTGTGTGTGTGTGTCCACTCACTCTTGCCGTCGAAGGTGAAGCGTCCAGGAGTGTCTGTCTTATTGGCGTATATAGTCTCTCTCCAGCACGTCCCATCAGCCCTACACCACACAGGACACCAATTAATATTTCTTTATTGATAAGAATGCATCTTTAAAGATGTAGGACTTACTTCAGATAGGAGGAGGACAGATCCAGATCTCCTTCCTCAGTTGGAACCACCACGGTAACTCCTGTCTTCAAGGTTTTCTTGACTCTTGCAAACCACTCAGCGTTGATTGCATAGCCAACCATGTACCACTTGCCTGCCGCCTAAATGAATATACAGAAAGAATCATTACCTGGATTGTTACCCATAGCAACAATCTTAAATACACATGCATGGTGGCTCTGGATGAATTTTGACTCATTGAGTTACCTTCTCCAAGCTGAAGTCCTGCATAGGGGTGACGTCTGCTGCACGTGCAGACAGCACGCAGGTCAACGCGATCAGCACGGTGGTCCACATGGCTTCTCTGCTTCAGAGCTTCTCTCACGGAAGGTGATCAGGAGTGTGGGGGATCTGCAGCCTGTTGAGCTACTTTATTTTCTTCTGCAGCATCCTCCCTCCTCCTCCATCTCCTCCCCTCTTCACCCACCTTCTGCTGATGGTTTGGAATATTACAAATCTGCCTGGATCTTTCTTGGAATTCAAATTACTGCTGTTGCACAACTGGCTCACGTGGATGGGGAGAAGAGGATCGAGCTGTGTTTGTTATAAAAGCTTAATCAGAACATCTGTTAGGTAAGAGTGAAAAGTCTCCAAAAAACAAGAGTTCAGAACTCAGAACCAGCAGAAGTGATAAATCTGGTCTGATCCAATCAAAAACATGTGTGACCTAAACTTAACTATGTTGAATTTAAAAAAAAAAAAAGTATTCATACGGTTTTATAAAAAGTTTTAAAGTTTACCAATTTGAGGAAAATTCATAACAGAATAAAATTTCATTTATTTTGTATTTGTTGCTATCAAACTGGAAGCTTTTCTGACTGAGAGCAGTGACGTGTGGCAGTCTAAGTATGGAGCCTTAAAGGTGTGGTTTTCTCGTTTATTTAATACATTTGCAGTGTTCTCCAGTGTAAATCAATGCCTTATGAGTCATTTTTCTAAAGAAAAAAGCTATGATGCTTCTATTCTCTGATGCAGAAGTTTGCTGATGCAGAGGTGTGCTGGAAACAGCAGGATTCCTCATTATTATTAATGATGCACACCCCTCGCTTCTAATTGGATAACATGACCGTCACTACTACGCCCTTAATCAGTTCACTGTATCACGCCAAAATGTCAGACGAGATTCTGCCTTACTCTTTTGGTCCCAAATCCGAGGACAAAGGAGAACTTTTAGAGGAAGCGCTTCCTCAGCGTTTGTCAATGAATGTTTCAGGATGGTAAAACCTACATATGAACTTACATTTTCTCCTAAAAGAGCAGAATGATAGTGTTGTTTGTCATCATGAACTTACAATGAGCAATATGAAATGACCCTGCTGTGCTGCTGTGACACCCGAACCGGGGCAAAAGCAGACCGTAGGACCTTGGGGGTTGCTATGTTAACATTAGCATGTGTGGCTAACCACAAAGACCTCAGAATAACTGCTAATATCTCAGCAAAAATATGTTATAAACGTACCAAACAGCTGCTCTCCACCCTGCAAAAATAAAAGCATTCCATTAGGTTTTTTTTTTTTTTATTGATGCATAAAATCATATATTTTTAACTGGCCAGTGGGGCCCCCAAGCCATCTAGCCTGTGCAATAATCCAGGCCTGATTGTGGGGCAGGCGCCAGCCAAGATGGGCAAGACCATGAATTCAAATCCGCAGCCTGACGTAGAGCTGCGAGGTTTTTCAAATCCTATAGTTTCAACCTCTAATTTGTATCAGAATCTAAAGCTGGAGATACACGTAGAAGACTGTTTTCATGTTCAACCTGCATGAAAAGCTCAGTGACTAATATTAATCAGAAAAAAAACTGAAAAAAATCAGAGGTTTTTCATATGTGTGTATGAGAGGTTTTCACATGTGTGTATGAAAGATAATTTGGAATAATGTCCCTGGTAGCCCCGCCCCTCATAGGATTCTTTGAAAAAATATCCATTTCCTCATTGATATGAACTCTTGCTCCCTCCGCGAGCTAATTAGAGCTTCCAGGTCAACGTCCTGATCTGAGCTGAGACTCCGGTTTTCTGCACATGCTTCGGTAGCTAAATTTTGCGACCCAAGGTTCTCCTATACTTTGTACTGAAGGGGGTTCCAGTGCGCATGCACCAGTTATAGTGTAGGTCTAAGGTAAAGAATAAAGATTGTTGTGCCCAAAGCATGCGCAGAAGACCCCCAAAGAAACAGGAAGTACATCACACGACCTTTCAGTCATGGTAAAAAAAACAGTGAGAGGACATTTTAAAACTAAACCTAAATGCAGATTATACACAGCACTTGTATGTATAATAGGTTTTTTATTTTAATTTTCATGGTTAATTAAAACTATTTTTTTATTCCAATCCTCTTCTTCTTCCTCCTCCTGTGAGACTGGTGGGGTGGAGTCCCAGCGCCCCCTACTGACAGGCTGCCACTGATTTAGTCACCTTTTAAACGAGGTTTAACCTGTAAGGATCCTGCACCTGTGGAATGAGCAACACAGGTAAACGTTTGTTGCCAAAATCCCCTGCTCATTTTTCCTGTTCAGTCTTGATTTGAGCTGCCAGGTGTGTGCCAGTGTCAGGTGTATCTCTCTTTCTTATAAGTGAAAATAGGGAAACTTGACTCATCATTGAAGGCAATCTCTGCACAGTCAGACATTGGATTAAGATTCTAGAGCCAGTGCTGGGCCTGCATCTCCAGGATCTGGGAACTGACTCCGATGCTCTCTCCTACAGGACCAGGATCATCAGAGTACCTCCAAAATGTGGGTCATGACTCTAGACCTCATCCCAAGTGAGTACCTATCAGATTAGCTTAGCTAAACACCATCTATGTGCTGGTTGACCCTCAATAACTCCTAGTTGATGAATGGGATGCCAGATGGGGTTCCACAAGCGAAGAATTCAAATATGTGTTGGGTTTTTTCATGTTACTGTAAAATTTTAGAGGGTTGCTACCCACATGTTTAGCTGTGATGCTCATTCCACAGGTGCACAATCCTTACAGGTTGTTCCTCATAGTAAAGGTCACTAATAATGAGGCTTTCCAACAACATAACATCAAACACCATCTAGTTTAGGCTCATTCAAAACAGCAGGAAAACTCAAGAGAAAGAAAGAGACATCTATTGATCCTAAACAGTCATGGGGAAGATGATCTTCAGTCTGGGGAGCTTCAATGTTTGCTCTATTGGCTGCACACAGAAAAGATTGTATTATTTCTGTATAAACTTTGTTTTTGTTGCCTGATGGTGTAATGAGGGGGTGTATTTTCTAATAGGTCAAAGACTGCCCCCTTGTGAAGAGAGTGTCATAAGTGAAGAACAAACAGCATTAAAGGAATAGTTGAGATCCTTCAAAGTGGGTTTCTCTGGAGAGATTATAAACTACTGGCATCAACTAGAACAGTCACGGTGCCAGAAGTTCAAAACAAAAGAGTTTGGTCAAGCTTTTTATTTTTGAACTTTTTTTTATAAATGTTGTAATTATATAACCTTTCTAAATCCACCCCTGCTGTTATTTTAATATAATTACAGCAGCTTCTTTTTTTCTGTAAGTTTTAAAAAAAATAAATCCTCATTCGAGCCTTATATGCCCCAACAATCATTTTAATACTGTGAAAGCAGCAGTTAGTCATTTTTGAAATATAAATGTAACTTAATTTAGTCTGTAATGTATTCACCTGGAAGGGCTGAAAAACCCTTATAACTATTATAAATCCAGCTGTTCTCTAACAGAGACTGTGGCTTACAGGTCGTGACTTTGACTCCCACCTCAGGGAGCTGGGTTCAGATCCCCGCCCAAACCATTTAGCATTATATGCTTACATGTTTAGGGGCTGTGCAGGCTGACCAAAAACACACACAAAACAACAAAAACAGGAAGTCTATAAGGCTGGAGGGCTAGAAATATGCTTGTTCTGGTTGGATTCAGCCCAATTTATTTGATTATTTTTGCTTAGAAAATAAGGTACTAATTACTATTAATGAGCAGCTGGTGTCAATTAGATTTTACACAATTCCTTTAGGTATTTTGAATATAAGGTACAACTTACAAACATTAAATTAATCAACTGAATTGTGTGCAAATTGTTACCTCAATTTTATTGGTAGTTTCTATAGGTTGCTTTTTACAGTGAGGCTGATTAGAAATGACTCTGAACTCAGACGTATATTTTTAATCATTTTATTGGTTTTCATTTCTTTTAATAAAAGAAATACAAAAGAAAATTCGACACTGCCAGTAGAGTCCCAGAATCAGACATTGTTTTTTTCATTGACATGTATTGTTCTGCTGTTTAAACTCAATCTAAAGGGAATCTCAGCTGACCTAGGATCAGCTGGTCTTTGGTCTGCAGCATGGTTTAGAGTTAAATGTTTGACATTCACAGTCCGAGGTGCAGATTTGTTCTGCAGCAGACGTCACAACTAGAGGTGGAGAGACTCCTCTGACATCAGGAGATGACCAGGTGAAGGACGGCTCGGTTTAGGGGGCGGCGGTCGTCTCCACCTCAGGAGGACACTCTTCTGTGATAATAAAAACACCACTGAATCAGTTCTAATGCATTTGTCCTGATTAAAGAAGAGGTTGGAGGATGATTACAAACCGTTCTTTGGGAGGATGGCGATGTTTTCAGGGAGGATGCCGGCGGCCTCAGAATACTGAGTGAACTTCTGCTTCAGGTCAGCGCTCACCTCAGGACCTCGACCTGCAAACACAACAACGGGAGGTTCTTTTAATCAGATTCTCATTGATATTTTTCTGAGAACACTCGCTGAGATTTGGTGAGCACAACTTACTGTACAGATTGACGAGGACATGAATAGCGTGGTTCGTCTTTAAGGTGTGGACTAGAGCGTAGCTATCGTACACAGCATCAACAATCCGCATGTCGTTGTCATTCTGCCAAGCTGAAGAATGCAGAGTAAAGTGTGTGATTTAGCTGTGTTGTGCCTTGTGTGTGTGTGTGTGTGTGTGTGTGTGTGTGTGTGTGTGTGTGTGTGTGTGTGTGTGTGTGTGTGTGTGTGTGTGTGTCCACTCACTCTGGCTGAAGAAGGTGAAGCGTCCAGGAGTGTCTGTCTTATTGGCGTGCTGATTCACTCTCCAGCACGTCCCATCAGTCCTACACCACACAGGACACAAATTAATATTTCTTTATTGATAAGAATGCATCTTTAAAGATTTATGACTTACTTCATGGCAGAGAAGGACAGATCCAGATCTCCTTCCTCAGTTGGAACCAACATGGCATTTCCAATCTTCATGGCATCCTTGTGTTTTACAAACCACTCAGCATTGGTTGCATAGCCAACCATGTACCACTTGCCTGCCATCTAAAGGAAAACACAGAGAGAATAATTACCTGGATTGTTACCCATAACAATACACATGCATGGTGGCTCTGGATGAATTTTGACTCATTGAGTTACCTTCTCCAAGCTGAAGTCCTGCATAGGGGTGACGTCTGCTGCACGTGCAGACAGCACGCAGGTCAACGCGATCAGCACGGTGGTCCACATGGCTTCTCTGCTTCAGAGCTTCTCTCACGGAAGGTGATCAGGAGTGTGGGGGATCTGCAGCCTGTTGAGCTACTTTATATTCTTCTGCAGCATCCTCCCTCCTCCTCCATCTCCTCCCCTCTTCACCCACCTTCTGCTGATGGTTTGGAATATTACAAAACTGCCTGGATCTTTCTTGGAATTCAAATTACTGCTGTTGCACAACTGGCTCACGTGGATGGGGAGAAGAGAATCGAGCTGTGTTTGTTATAAAAGCTTAATCAGAACATCTGTTAGGTAAGAGTGAAAAGTCTCCAAAAAACAAGAGTTCAGAACTCAGAACCAGCAGAAGTGATAAATCTGGTCTGATCCAATCAAAAACATGTGTGACCTGGTAAAATTGAACTTAAGAATGTTAAATAAAAATAATCTTTATGCATACAGTTTTATAAAAAGTTTTAAAGTTTACCAATTTGAGGAAAATGCATAACAGAGTTTAAAAATTCTATTATGTTAAGTTACTATCACCTGATTCACTAAATAGTATTTTTACTTTACCTGGATTTAAACAATCTGAGCTTCACGTTTAGTTATATGTGCTGAATCAGAGTTCTGTTGTCAGCAAATCAGGCAGGCACTGACTTTCAATCAGATTGTTGCGTAACACACACACACACACACACACACACACATATGCGCACACACACACACACACACACATGCACACAAAGAGGGGTGCTGGGCTGAACGAGACAGGCTCATTTGGGCCACATTTCATAACCAAATCCGCTGAACCCCCTTGAGGATTCAAACCTCAGCTTTATTATCTTCAGTTCCAACACGCAGCCTCATTTTGTGTTCCTATCCACACATTAGAAGCATAAAGTCATACCCTAAAAGTTAAAACTCTTCATAAAAAGCAACATCTAACAAATAACAGAAAAATCACATTAAATTTGATATTGTATAAGGAAAAACGTAGGTTTGAATTCAACTAAAAGTTCATTTCTTTCCATGTTTTTTTTTTATTTTTAATGTTTCTGAAAGAATTTGAAGGCGGAGGTTGGGTCAGCTCCATTGAGTGGTTGGAAGAACTCCTCTTCAGCATGTGGGGACACAGTCTGCAAAGCAAGAAGTGACATAACATCCCACTGAAGATATACAGATGTTCTCCACATGCAGAGGTTGGATAACATGCTGGAAAGTTCTAGAACAGTTTGTTTCAAAAGTTGAGTGGAATGCACACAGCTATCAAAACACCCTTTGATTCCCTTCATCTGACAAAGGTAAAATATAGAAGGATTAAAATTTGTATTTGGGGCAGAAATAATAATCCATCCATCCATCTTCTCCCTCTTATCTAAAGTCAGGCTGCAGAGGTAACAGACGTCCTGTAAAGCCCAGACATCTTCTCCCTCAGTGACACTTCCCAGTTCCTTCTAGGGATCCCAAGGTGTCCACAGGCTAGCGAGAATTCCAGTGAGTCCTGGATCCTCCCAAGGGTCTCTTCCCAGTATGCCTGGAAAACCTCCAGATGGTGGCGACCAGGAGGATACCCACCTCAGCTGTCTTATTTTGATGCAGAGGAGCAGTGGCATTACTTCAAGTTCCCCCCGATGACTGAGCTCCTCCCCTTATCTCTGAGGCTGAGCCACCCAATGGAGGAAGCTCATGTTGGCTGTTTGTATAGGATCTAGTTCTTTTGGTTATGGTCAACAGCTCATGACCAAAGGTGTTTCGACTCAGCTCCCTCGTCACCATGACAAACCAAATCAACCCACTCATTACTGAAGACACAGCATTGATCCGTCAGTCCATCTCTCGCTTCGTTCTATCATCACACAGAAACAAAAGACTTTAATCCTCCACCTGAGGGACAGACTCATTCCTTTAACCTGGAGAAGGCATTCCACCTTATCCCAGTCAAGAACTATGGCCTCAGACTTAGAGGACCTGACTCTTATCCCAGTTGTTCCACACTCCCAGTGCATGCTTCTTGACTTGAAGATGCCAACAGAACCACATGTAGCGTGATCAATATACACTCTGACCTCTGACCTACGTGATCATCTAAAATAATAATCCACCTTCTTCCCAATAACTCGGATTATAATTACTCTTTTATTATGTTTTAACCTGAATCAACATTCCTCCAAGGTCACGGTCATACCGGAAGAAGCCACCGGACTTTAAATAATAATAATAATAAAGACTCTTGGTGTCTCTTCCTAAAATGACACCTTAATCTGTTACAGAAATGTCTTAAATGATTAATGCACTTTCTCTTACAGCATTGTGAATGTTTGATCCAGCTTCAGTATTGTTGTTACTTTGCTAAAAGGTTAAATCAGTATTATTACTTATTTCCACCTTGCTAAGGATAAATAAGTAAACCTTCCACACTCCTCACACGGAGGTGACGTAGGACTTTAGAGCCTGAGTCACGTGTCTTGTTTAGAGTCTCCTGATTGGCCCACGTTCACTGACAGCTCTCAGCTGTCTGCTCCGCACGGAAGAATCCAGTTCTTCTCTAGCCTCGGAGAAGATAACACACCCACCGTCAACTCGCTACACGGTGGTGTTATTGATGCCGACTGCAACCAGTAACGGGTCAAGCCCCGTGGCAGTCGAAGAAGCTTCTTACCCCTGAGAGCAGGAAACATCCACCTGCCTCTCTAACTCAACCAGAATGGGTAAGATAGCCAGCTACCAGCTCATTAGCCATGGGTTCCACTGACGCTGTATCCACGGACGTCTCCGCTTGGCCGGCGGGTCCACGACCTGTCAGGCCCCCAGATCGACCGAGGGGGAATCTCCGCTTCCTCGTCGAACTCCAGCAGCCGGACGCGATCCAGGAACAAGGTTCAGTAACTACCCATGACCTGGTAAAGCAGGCTACTTTGATAATGCTAACCCTATACCACTAGGCCGCTCATCAAAGTAACCTCTCCACCTTATCCCTAATAACCAAACCCTTAAGCTAACTCCTTAGTCTTAATATCAACACGAGACTCAAGTTCTAAACTCAGAAGATCAATTTCATAACATCTATCACTTAGTGAATGCTTATCAACTTGCTACCTCAAATGCTAATCTGTTTACAAATGTTCGTCAGCTTTTATAATAAATATTGAATATATTTATTCCTGACTCAGCTTCCATTCGTCAAATAACAGGTACATAACTACTCCCTGCAACTAAATAGAGTCTAGAATTTCCTGCTTTTATCACAAACAGTTGTTCAAACCCAGGTATCCAGAGCACACAGACTCGGTTTTAACTCCTCGGTGGCTGTGATAGATAAAGCAGAAGGTGAGTAATAAAACATAGCTTTTATACACACTACAAGGTTTAACTACATAGTGTACGACACTACACACATCATCTACAACAGACTGAGATGAGATCCTGAGGTTCCTAAATCAGATACCAGACCAGAGGCTAATGCTTCAGAGAAAACAGCCCCCAGGATCATAGTAAGGTGGACAGGACATTAGTACGTGTGAATAGAAAATACTATAAATTTGACCATTCAGATGTTTTATTTATTTATTTAAAAACTTTTAGCAACTTTCTGACCCCTCCCACTATTTATCCCAATTAGCAGCCAGCTGCTGCTAAAAGAATCTGCTGAGCAGCAAAAAAATTAATAACTGATTCACACAGAGCAAGAAAAGTGCATGAGATGATGGTGCAACCTTTTCAGGTTTTCAGTTTGTCATGTGGAAACATGAAGTTGTTAGGGTATTCATAAACAGCAGGTATAGTATAGGCAGAGGGTGTAAAGCTGAGGCCTGTAAGACCAGGGAACATTTAGATAACTATTGTTCCTTTAGATTAAAAGATGAAACCCAAAAGAGAAAAAAAATATATTCAATTGTTTTACAAACTATGATCAGTTGCACTGTACTCAGAACATTTCCTTTGGGTTTTAATATTTATCATATTTTTTTTACTTTTTTAAACTATAACAAATGTGTTTGTAAGCCTGGAGAATATTTTTTTAAAGCTCTAAATATGCACTGACCTGTGACCTGTAATAAGCTACTTATGCTGTGTTATACTTCTCTTCTCCTATAGCCACAAAACTGAAAATTAAAATACAATCTTGAATAAAATTTGCACACAAACACATGAAAAAAAACCACTTGTTATTGCCTTGTTGTTGTTGTTTAGTCCAAACCTAGATGATAAATTCTTCAAGTAACAGCTGGTCAGATCCTGACCCTTCAGTCTTACGTCTAATGTCTCTCTGGGCTTAGATTAGATTAGTGTTTTTGATTGGATTTGTTTTATCCAACTTTGTTACCAACAATCAATCAAACATATTAGCTCAAACATGCAAACATATTGATTCCATTGATCATAATGGGGAAGGTGAGATCTCTGGTGATCAAAATGGACGAGCTTGAAGTGCTGATGAGGACCCAGCAAAAATACGACATGTTTCACTGAGACGTGGCTGCAGGATCATATCCCCCGACTCCAACTTTGGATAATGCAAGCGGACAGAGATTGGAAAATGAGCAGCAAAAGCAAAATGGGTGGATTAGCCATGCTTGTTAGTAATGGATGGTGTAATCCTGGACATGCTGCTGTCTGCTTCAGTCAGAGGCCTCTTCAGATCTGCTGCAACAGAAGATCCTTCCTACCCACAGCTAGTAACTTACAGGAACCTTTTGAAAAACTTAAAGAGGTAAACATCTCATTCACCTGTGGAATTATTAAAGTATTTTACATTTGATTTAATCATTGCTACATCTGTACTGTATTTGATAACATCTACCAGAGCTCGTGTTGACTAAATAGATGATGTAGTTTGAAGGAATACCAGTAAATGCATCATATCAGTGAACTTTGAACACGTCTTTAAGTCGTGACCTTCCAAATGCACGAGGAAGGTTTGCAGCCATGAGGAGAATCAGCTCCTCCAAGTCTGAGGCCAACATTCTCTACCGAAAAAATCTCATCGACGGTTGGGATTAAAAATCCCATTAAAAAAGGGATTAAATATCCTCTCTGGTCTGGGAATACATTGTGGTTTCCCCAGGAAGAGCTGGAGAGTGTCACCAGGGAGAGGGACGTTTGGGATTCTCTCCATGACCCAGAAAACGGATGGATGGATGGATGGATGGATGGATGGATGGATGGATGGATGGATGGATGTTGACCTCATCGTTTATCTCTGCTCTAATTTTTCTGACAAAGTGTTACACCGGTAATTAAAAATGGCAATAATAAAAAAATACATTTCACTTACTGATTATGTGGTCCTGATCCACGATGCCACAGTGACCTATAGTGACAAGAAGATTTACAATAACAATCACAGGCCTGATATATTACCTTAAAACGAATATGTGAACACAGTATTGTGCTAAATGCTGTTTGATCAGTTTAAACATGATGTCTTTCTTTCCATGTGCACGTACTGTAGGTGGGAAAGGGGAAGAGGTAGGCCAGCCCCAAACTGTGTTTCTCAGCAAGCTTTTCAAACTTGGCTAACACCGGTTCTGATAGGTTGTCCACGGACCTGCCTGCAAGGCATCATAATAACATTTATTGTTTCTGCAACACCATTTAACAGAAACACATGTGGCTAATAAACCTACTGTAGAGCTTCAGTGTGACCTTGCCCTGTTTCTGGTAGTACAGAACTGCATAGGAGGTGTAGTCTGTTTCCCCGATCACGATGTCAGTGTTGAGCTCAGGACGGGCTCCTGGTGGGGACAACATAGAGCTGAGTGGGTAAAACCTCTGCATGTTGTTGGGTTATGGGCTAAAGGAGAGGAACTGACCTTTTAGTGTCAGTTTTCCTGGAGTAGAGGAGAAATGATAAACCTGTAAAATCTCCCAGCACTGATGATTACTGAAATTTAAAAAATCAAGTGTATTTAGAGTGAGAGACTTTTATATAGTGCCTCTTTTTATGGAGCATAAAAATCTGACGATTATCAAGAAAAAATGCTTACTGTCTAGTTTTAGTGTTGACGGAGAGGGTTTGGTTGAAGGGACCAGTGAGAGTCATGACAGTGGGCTCCACACTGGTTCCCTGTTTGATCAGGTAGGAACACTTTGAAGCTACGTTAAGGAGGTACCACGTTCCAGTCATCTGCAACACACAGAATGTTCAACTAAAGCGTTTTATATAGAAAACTGTTGTGTTTCAGGCCTGTTGGGTTCATCTGGAGCAGGATAATAGTGAAGTGTTCAAACACAGAATGGAAACTCACCAATTTGAAAAACAGCCATTTATTTTGCACAGGCCTTAAGGAATACTGTTCATTAGAGAAGCTGGAAAGCATCTTTTGTGCATATTTTTGCCTCAGTATTATGGGGTAGGCGGTTTGGCAGAGGTAACGTGGGCTTTTTTATTTTTTGGGTCAGAGTGGTTGAGGGGAGTTTTCCTCAGCCAACTTTTTTGCTAGGCCAGCTATTGCAAGCAAAACCAGTTGATAACACATTGACAGGAACTTTAGAAATACATTCCTTCACTTTGTCTCCCAAATACTGAATATATGTATCTTTAAGGAGTGTCAAGTTCTTTACCATCTCTGGTTTGTGTAGTTTAACGTTGGTGTGATAATATCTAGTGACTAAAATATGTCTGTTTTTTGTTCTAATATATGATTTATTACTTTGAGTACGATAGCATGGTAGTTTTTCCAGGATACAAATACAAAGCTTGAATCTGTTTCTGATGCTGTGTTCTACTTTCTTTGCTCAGTCTCTATTTACCTGAATCCCTGTGTGGCCTCAACACAATATTGACACAATTTCACAATCACAACAACCCTAATCCCTAACAAGGCTCACTAGAGAAGTCAGACTGAAACTCTGAAAAACGGAAACATTTTTCACTTCAGATGTGAGATTTAGACAAATGAACTGGAGCTCCTGACCTGTTTTAAAGGGATAGTCCACCAGAAGGTGATTTTTTTTTTGTCTATTGTTGTATTCCTCATAGTTAGACAAGTGGGCAAAAACTATTTGTAAACGGGCCAGCTGTTTTCCTGATCCAGCAGTACTCCTTTAGCTTTAGCTTAGCATAAAACACTGTAAGTGAATAGTAACAACTAGCATTGTGAGAAAAAGTCCTTAAAACTCACTCAGTAGTGATACTAATGATACTAATTCTGCCTAGTGACCTCAGTAAACATATCGACTGCAAGTGAAAATAAAAAGTAACATGAAGGAATTACAGGTACTATTTTAGACTCGGGACTACTTTATGACAAAGAACTGCTGTAAGCCTCCGCTGAATGGCGCAAGGACACGACACATTGGCCCCAAAGACGCCATATGTCCCTAAATACAAATTCAGGCTACTAGACAAAACCCGGTAACGTTTTTTGAAGATAATCTGTGCAGCTTCTGACTTTGATGATTTTTCATCATCTGTGAGGTTTGCAAACAACGTTCAGATAACGTGTTTACGGAAGTAGATGTCTTTGGGGATGCTGCATCATGTCCTTGCGCCGTTCAGCGGAGGCTTACAGCTGTTCTTTGTCATAAAGTAGTCCAACTCCCAAGTCCAAAATAGTACCTGTGATTCCTTCATGTTACATTTTATTTTCACTTGCAGTCGATATGTTTACTGAGGTCAATAGGCAGAATTAGTATCATTAGTATCACTACTGAGTGAGTTTTAAAGACTTTTTTCCTCACAATGCTAGTTGTTACTATTCACTTACAGTGTTTTACGCTAAGCTAAAGCTAAAGGAGTACTGCTGGATCAGGATAACAGCTGGGCTGGATACAAATTGTTTTTGCCCACTGATCTAACTATGAGGAATATGACAAAAGACAAAAATCACTTTCTGGTGGAGTATCCCTTTAAGTCAGATATTTTCAAATATGAGCAATAAAGTGTTTTTGACTGAGAACTTTTGAGTAAAGTTGCCAATTTTTGTTAATTTAACAGATTATTTTACAATAAATTTGTGTCATTATAAACAAGTTAACCCTTTAGCTTCCACCCCAAGGAAAATAATGAAAAATGTTTCTTTTGCATTTTTTATTTATTCAGGACAATAAAGGGTTAAAGTTTTATGAAAGGAAATAAAATTGTTTTAAAATGCTCCACATATCTTTATTTGATTTTTTTAATTCAGGTTTTTTAAAGTTGAATTTAATGAACGTTTTAATAAAATGTAGATGCTTAAATGTACTCAACTGATTTGTTGACGTGCCAGTTAAAGGGTTAGAAACAGAATTGCTATCAGAGTGCAAAGGTCAGATAAAGGCATGCAGAACTGTTTGCAGTGATGAAGCTGAAATCTGCATCAGGACAAAGTTAATTCAGTCAAAACAAGCTCCTCCTCCTATCTGTGTATCTTGTCCAATTATTCTTTTCGCAGTATTTTTTAATTACCTTTGACTTGGAGCTAAAAGTCTTCATTATGTTTCTCTAAATAAATTCACGTGAAGTAAAACCCAGCTTCCCCAAAGGCTCTGTGCAAAACGTAACTCAGAACGCAGCCAGGATGTGTAAAATATTTAAAGAAAGTCATGCTTATTTTAGCAAAACAAAATCATGTGTCCAAGTGTTGTAACATCTGCCTCCTTCTCCAGCATCTTACCTGTTGTATGTCTATATTCTGAAGAGGTGGGGTCGAGTCCAGGGGCTCGACCTTTGGCTTCTTCGGTGGTCGTCTTTGAGGTTTAGGTCGACTCACAGCCCCTCCCACAGCCTCAGATAGATCCCAGAGACACAGCAACACCACCGCTACCAGCAGGCATCGACGTGCTCCAGTCATCCTAAAGACTCACACAACTTCTCAACAATCTGTCTTCAAGCTAGATCACTCTGCTTCCCTTGGTGTTTTTTTAATTATCCTGTTATTTTTGTATTTGTCTCTCTGTCCACCTCTGAATGTCTTCGCTGTCTGTTGTGCCTTATCTGCCTTACTCAATCTCCAACACGGCCTCAGGAGATATGCAGACGGAGGACAGGAGTGAAACAGAGGACGGCTCAGTCAGTTAAACATTAATGTGGTTTACTGGTAAAGATGAGACCATTCTGAAGGGCTGCGTTCTGTTTTTATACAACAGGGGGCAGTAATAAAGTTATTTCTGCTTTGATAGTGCAGAACTTTTGAAACAAGGTTCTGGAGAGGTTTCAGTGATTCTCAACCGGTGGGTCGTGGACCCATTTTCAGTGGGTCGCAGATCTTTGCCTGAAAAATGAAGAAAGTAATCAAGGAATGTAATCTATTCATATGATTAACAGTAGCTGGCAATAACACCCTGTAATTTTTTGGGGCATTCAGCATTTCACACCATAGAACAGGGGTGTCCAAACTTTTCAACATGAGGGACAAAATCATCAAGTGTCAAGTCCTCGAGGGCCACAAAAGTTACAATATTTCTAAAAAAAAAAAAAAACACACACACACACACACAAGCAAAAAATATTTTGTTCAGCTCAAAAATTCATTATTAGTGCAACATTTTAATGAACAGTCTTTGTTAATAAGACTCAGGGATCTTGTATGTTTGACTCAATAATTAAAAGCATCAAAGTCACTGGATCTAATTGGTCGACTTTTTTTAGGTTTCTAGAAACTACATTTTGTTCCATCCTCAGCAACAAGACCAGGATCTGGGTCTTTCTTCAGTCATGCTGCTGGATTTAGTCAGGCTTTATGAACAGAGCTCACAAGTCTGCGTTTTGGTAAAAGTCAGTGAGGATTTGTGGTTCTTTTTACCAGGAAATAAAGTCGGAAATCTCTATCTCTTGAATTGGCTCAGTTTTTTTGAATATTTTTGATTGAATGGAAAATTGTGCATTTAAAAAAGATTTCAATTTACTTGTATTTTTTTGTTTGTTGGGTCTCATGTTAGTAAAAATCTAAAAAATGTCATAAAGCGTCTCTCTGCATCAAAATCCTGCAGGAAAATTAAATTATATAATTTTTAAAATGCAGCTGAGGGCCACACAAAATCTCACTGAGGGCCACATTTGGCTCCCGGGCTGCACTTTGGACATGCCTGCCATAGAAGAAGACCTGCAGACTTTGCTTACGATAAAAGACAGGTGTGACTTATAGCAGAGATGGGCAGTCCTGGTTTATGAGGGCCGGTATCCAGCATCTTTCCATTGATACACACCTGATTTAATTCAGTGGCTGATTAAAGGCCTTCTGCAGATGTCCTGCAGAAAGGGTGATTCAGTCATTGAATCAGGTGTGTTGGAGCAAGGAAACAACTAAAACATGCTGGATACCAGCCCTCAAGCACCAGAACTGGACACCACTGGGTTGTTGGGCGTAGTGAGCGGGTTCTTATCTAGGGCTACATATTTATAATCTTTTTTAATCTACTTACAAGTAGTTTGATTTTTATTTCATGTTTGTGACTGAAAACTGTTGATTCTGAATATAATGAAGAGTGTTGGTGTAAATATAAATACAGCACGTTGAAGGTAAAGAGGAATATTTAATCTCTGGCATCACTTGATGGTTGATCGTCAGACTTGTTTTGTGCGTGCGTGCGTGCGTGCGTGCGTGATATTCTACTTTGCTGTCTCAGGCTTAGTGCTGTTCTTTGAATAAATAAGATTTTTTTATTCATTTAGGTCAAAATTTGTCCTCAGTTTGTGTCAGAGCTTGATATTTAGGGAGATCCCAGAATCAGACCAGTTGAGAACAACTGATTTAGACAATCTTTATTCTTTATATGCTACAGTGCTTTGAACAACCTCTATTTAAAGAAACAGAGATTACCGGTATTTCAATTGGATTGACAAGCTAACAGCTAGTCACAGCGAGGTCAGTTCCAAAGCTGATGGTAATAAACCAGTGTCTGGATGAACTGCTAAACAGCTTTAATTCACTTTGGAACTGGTCCCACTCTCACTGGCCTTTAGCTCATCGGTCTGGTCAGAACTCATCTCTATTTTCTACAATCTGAGGTTATTTAAAAATCAGTCTATGACATTATTAGTAACTTTTCCTGAGAAACCCACTTCAAAAGATCTGAATAGTATCAGCAAAGCAAGCATGATTTATCAAAATACAAGCAAGATTTTTGGCATAAACACTCTAAAAGGTTATATTTCAAGCATAAAAACTAAACAAAACATGACTGATAACTTTTTATGAAAATAATGGCTCAATGACACAAAGAGAAATTCCTTTCAAATGACATTTTATATAAAGAGTCACACTCAGCAAACATTAGTTAGACAACCAGAGGTCATGCTTCATTATGAGATTGTAGCACCTAAACTTATTGACTTCCAGTATTTTTTAAAGCCTATATGAGAGGCGACGCTTTACACTGTACAAATATGTTCAGGTCATTTATGCAGACTAAAGGCTCCAGTTAAACATTAAAACCACTCGTTTAAACCAAAAACCGAAACAAGTCCATCACTTGTGCTCCTCCTCGTCAGGTTTGCCGTTTTCTCTGGGTTGGAATTTGAGGGCTGCACTGTTGATACAGAACCGCTGCCCTGTTGGGTCCGGTCCGTCATCAAACACATGGCCGAGGTGGGCATCGCACTGTGTGACAAATACACATCAGCCAAGAACAAATGAAATACTCTAACCTGTAAAATAATTACAAGTATGCCAGTAACCGCTTTCAAGGCATACTAAAATCCTACACCTGGCACTACACACACTAATTGTTCTTGACTAAAACTTTTGTTCAATAGTTAAAAAAAAGACTCACATTTTTACAAAGGACTTCCGTCCCTGCACTCCCCAGGCTGTTGTCAGGGCGACGAATGATGGAGGCATGGCTCTCATCTCGCTCCCATGTCCCATGAGCCTCTTTGAACGCCGGCCACCCTGTCCCTGAGTCGTACTTAGCCTCTGAACTGTGATGTGAAGAGGCGATATGCATCCACTTAGCAACATATTACTTTTTCTCTTTTTTCAAAAAAGAAATATCCTACAATGGTTGGACACAAACTGTTACCTGAAGAGTGGAACATCACAGCAGACACAGTGGTACATCCCCACTTCAGCATGGTTCAGGTAGATCCCACTGAAAGGCTGCAAATACCCACAAACACACACAACAAACATTTAAATACAGTATTTATGAATTTCTGTGGATGACAGAGAAGTTTGTTTTGTTAAATATTAGGTGAGAACAGGTTTGTTGATTGTCTTATTATGTATTTGCTTTTAAACTTGGGAGCTTTGATTGTCTTTATGCAGCTTTTAAGTCATAATAACCTAAAAGTGAGTGGCTGCTGACACAAACTGGCAATGCACAGCTGATCAAAGTCCACCTGCAGCATGCTGTTCACGCACGTGGTGAAGTAAATATCAAGCTCTTATTCATCTGACTTACCTCCTCAGTTCCCTTCTCCCTGGTGACTACATACTGTTCTGGGGTCAGTTTCTTCTGCCAGTCTGTGGTCTGGTTATAGCGTGTGAGAGACTGCAGGGCTGCACAAAGCAGAGATCTTAATATAGCATGACAGAGAGGACTAAAAGCAGGCTAATCATTAAGACTGGGTATTTATGACAGGGTTGGCTTTATCTAGTCTGAGCACATGATAAAATACATGTTATATTTGGAGGCAAATGAAGGAAATGTGCTCCATACTCTTTAGCTTTCAAGAAAAAGCAATGACAACGTTTTTTAAATTAATTCTGGACAATAAGGGGTTAAATATATTGTAAGGTAATAATATTGTAAAAATACTTTTAAGTAAGATATTAATGTTCAATTTTTTATTTAAACGTCCCCATATTTTCATGTTTTTTGTTTAGAAGGTTTAAATTAAATGCATGTTTCAATAAAATACTACAATTGACCAAGTGGTTGACCTGCTAGTTAAAGGATTTAAAGCAGGTTCAAATGAAGCGTTTCTTCAAGGGAGCCTCCAGACAGAGTCAAGTGCAGCAGCTGCAGCTCCCCGTACGTACAGGGTTGAGTTTTTACCTTCAGATGTGGATAAAGGACGGACGGTCCTCCTCGGTCTCACCGCCGATCTGACGGCCGCGTGTCGAGAAACGACACCGAGGAAACGGCCGACGAACCGAGACATGTTTGCTCCGGCGGTGTCTGGTGTGTCCGGAGTCAATAAGAGCGGCGGAGATATGAGAGGAGCCGAGCGCTCCCGACGCGTCAGGATGGAGCATGCTGCTGCTGCGCCGGTCAAAAATCAAACCTCCGCTTAAATAGGGCAAAGGGGACTGCTGGCGCGCTTTTATTGCTGGGAAATGAGCAAAGTGCAATCTTTCATTTGCTTTATGGACAGAAGGGTGAAATGAGTTCAACCATCCTTGTGTTTATTATTTAAATCCCATGCAGCGCCCAAAACAACAGATATTATAACATATAATGCTGTGGTAGATCATTTGATCACTGTGTTCTTATAAACTTCTCATTCAGGACTTTCCAGCTATGACTTTTGGTATATTTTATATTTTGCCTTTTGTTAAATGTTTTAGCTCATTGGAATTGAATGTAGAAGGAATAACTGCATCAATGTTTAAGCAAAACTTTTTTATTTTCTTACTGTTTTGGTAAAGTTTTATGACATTTTTAGAAAAAAAAAGTCCCTGTCTGATGACGTCATCACTCTACTTCACGTCTGGGAGCTCGGACATATTTTAAAGTCTTTTGCAAACAAACTCATGTTACTCCAACACCTTTACAGAAACAAATGATTCATCAAAACACAGTGACTGTTACTTCTGTCAGAAAATGAGTCCTTTATACTTTTGGGTTTTTTTCCACAATCTACTTTAACTTTATTCAGTTTTTAAACAGATTTCAGTCATTTTAATTGATTTAGTTTAGTCATATTTTCCTTTGTGTTTTTTCCTTCAACATTCTGCCCCTTTATTATATTTCCTGCTACAGTTTTTCAAGTCATTTGCCTCATAAGCTCTTATTTAAAGCATTCACTGTGTTTTAAGGGCTTTTAACTCAATATTTAAATTGTCAAAAAGAAAATCAGTGAAAAATAACTAACGACAGCTCAGCTTCAGTTCAGATCTTCAGCAGTTTTCATCTAGATCTTTCAGCACTCAGCATTCAAACAGCGTTTCTTGCAGAAAGGCATCTTTTTAATTACAGCTTTATATTGCCCACTGAGCTCATACTTGTTTTGTACTAGAGATATATTTGTTTAATAACTTGAATAAAGACTCAGCTACAAATAATAATAATATTTTACCATATTCAAAAGGGTTATTTCAGCAAGAAGCATACACTTTTTAAAATCCTACTGCCCATTCTCTATCTTGTTCAGTAATCAAAATCGTCCTTTTTCTGTTCAGATTATTTTGATCATAAGTTTCACAGATGAAATATGTGCTATTTTCACAGATTATTATGTCAAAGTCTAAGGGTGTTAGTTTTGAAATGATTTCTGGCTGTTATAATGACAGGAACTTTATTTGATCTCAGTCGAACTGACCAGTTTGATTTTATTAGTGGAAATGAGACAGGTTGAAAATTACAGCTGAAAACTTAAACATGTGATAAAATTACTGTCTGGTCCCTAAAAAATAAAAATGACAGTATTACTAGCAAAAACAAGAACTCCATATATACATCTGCATTCACACAAGAATAACAATTTGTTTGCTTCAAGGCTCTGTCATTTGTCTCACACAAAAAGAATGCCCTCAGCCATTAAATGCACTTTACTAACAGTCTATAAAGTCTGATACTGCAGAGCAGCTGGGGTATTGATTTCCAGCAAGGTTCCAGGCTGATGCATCAGGTCCACTATGTAGCGGCAGGGCTGTGGGCTCCAATTGGTGGGATTCTCACTGAATATGACTACTTCGTTCCAGGCCTGGCTGTACTCACTCCTAACGAGAGTGCAGCTCAATTCAAGGCAGTCTGCGAGATACTAAAATTTTCAGAACACACAGGAAGGAAAGTTACAGTACTTAGAAAAACTGTAATGATTTAAGATGGCACAAATCTTCAGGAAATGATTGTTTAGAAAAGATTGTTTCTAGGAAGAAAAAGAATGACAAAACTAACCAAAGTGGAGAAGAGGGGGATTAAAACAGACCAACAAAGATGCTAATACCTTGAACAGCAGAGCTCTGTGGCAGTAGATTCCCTGGTTGATCGAACCGATGGGAATAACATTAGACTTGAGCAGAACCTTGAGCTCGCTGAGGTGCAGTATCCATAGGAATTCATGCAACTTTTCCTTCTCCACTGCTCCACCCATGGCATCACTCACCAGCCTGAAGTTCACAATGAAAACACAAGCAAAGTTTGGGAAGTTTAATCCTTTATCTGTTTGTCAGTTTTTCAGTTGGTTGACAACTTGGTGATCCTGCCTAAACGTTTCAGCTACTTGTGAGGAACATCTCTCCAATAATTTCTCACCTGGCCAGTGCAGCATACTGCTCTTTTTCATCCTTCAGTTGGAAGATGGATTTTTGGGCTTTTTCAACTAGCATCTGCAAGGAAACATCATGAATCACAGTCTGTGGTTTTTCTGCTGGAGACTCAATGCAGATCTTAGCTGTGTGTTTGTCCTCTTTCTTCTTCCTGAACAGACACAAAGTTCACATTAGTTTTCTACAAAGAAAAGATTACTCTTTTATGTTGAAACTAAGTAAAAGTAGCAGTTTTTGTCATCCCAACAGTGTGTTCTTCCCTTTTTGTTTCTGTATGCAGTGTCATACTCAACACACACACACTCACCTTGGTGCCATCTGGCCTCTTTTGCTGCTGGTGTCTGATTCTGATTGATTTTGTTTCTTTTCTGGTACATCTGTCCTACTAAAAAGAAAAGAAAATAAGTTTAATATCACCAAGCGTTAAACTGATGATGCTTTCTTACATTTCCTTCAGTTGTTGATGCTGCATTTAGAGTGAAGCTGCAATATATGTGGATACATTCAATTTTGTTTAGAAACTATACTCCATCCATCCATCCATTTTCCGTACCTGCTGTAACCTCCACAGAGGGTCGCGGGGGGCTGGCGCCTAACTCCAACTGCCAAGGGGCAAGAAACTATACTCCAATAGGAAATTATATCATAGTTCTGTAAAACTACTTTTTCCTTGAAACTTAGTGTCTTTATTTGTATCACTTGATGATTTATTCATTCTAAAAGTGTAATATATAGCCAAATGAGTCAAGTGGGGGTTTTTGAACTGCAAAACCTCATACTTAAAAGAAAAAAGAGCAGAACACTAAACCTTGATTCAGCTAGTTTTAAAATTTTTAAACTTACAAATAGCCTACACAATCTGCTTAAGAATGCATGCAATATTGTGTTAATGCAACCATGGGAGGGGGGGTCAGGTGGATCTGATAGGGACTTCTCTTTTTTGCAATGCAAACGAGATGGATAGAGCCTTTAATGAAAAAAAGGTTGTTTGTGCGTTAGTGTGTTTTACTGGTCAAGCCTTAGCATCGTGTAGTGCCTCTTAATTGTTGTGGGTGTCTTTGTTCTTGTGTCTGTTTATAATTTGGGTGTAAGACAGTTCAGGAGTCCATAAGTCTAAACACAAAGGGGCTGAGTGTGTTGGCATCTTAAAAAGGGGATTGTTTGCCCAGTGAGGCCACGCTGGTGAGGCACACTGAAGGCAAACGGGGGAAGTTGGAGAAAAAGAAAAGAGTTCAAGAAAAAGTAGAGCACTGGATTGGAGCAGGCAGGGGGTGGATAACAGGGATCTTTCAGCCACAAAACTTTTCCAATCTTAATAGTTCGGTGAATAGAAAATAGAACCTTTTCTGGGTAAACATTTTCATGAGCTATTTCATTTTTATTTTCCTATCTGAACTTCAGTTTCTTACAGAATAAAAAAAAGGCTGAAAAAAGTTTCCAGTTAGTGGCTAAACTTATATATATATATATATATATATATATATATATATATATATATATATATATATATATATATATATATATATATATATATATATATATATATATATATATATACATATATACATACAAGTTTCTTGTTATATATTTTTTAAGCTATAAAGCCAGAACTAGATAAGTCCATTCAGACAAATGTTTCCTTAAATCCATTAAAACATGTGGTGAGTTTTGCTTCATACTCTGTTGCTCTGTTGATAACAATGATGGGTTGGCGCTGGTTGACCGGCTGCTTAAGCAGTTCCTCTAAGGTCAGAATCCTCTGACCAGAGCAAGCCTGTGAGACACACACAGATAATAATAATAATAATAATAATAATAATAATAATAATAATAATAAAGAAGCAAGTCTGTAATCATAACTGACTTCCTGACTGCATATTGAAGTATAGAGTAAATTAAATGATGGATAATGACTCAACAGATTATTGTTTATTTTATATTTCTGCTTAAACAGCTATGATGAACAAACCTTCCCAGCATCGTAGAAGCCGTCAGTAATAACATCAGTGTAAGATAAATGTCCTGTCAGGCTGTATTTGGCAGGTAGGTTGGACTTAAGCAGGCTGATGATGGCCATCTCGCTGAAATTGTTTTTATGGTTTGCTAATTGTTTTATTTCCTGAAGTATTTCCAGAGCTCTGAGACACACAGAAAACAAGACGCACAAAATAATTCTGATATGATAAGTTGTCCTTTGCTACCCCCTGCTGGTTACATCATAAATTACATTTTAAAATAAACTTTTTTTTTTTTTTTGTACTTTATCTCACAAATTACTAGAATTTAAAACCCATTACATCTTAAATGATTTTATTTATTTCATATTTACCCCAATTTGCACATCTCCACTGCAGAAGACTCATCACTGGCACAAATATTCACAGTTATGCACGCATTTTGCCGCACCTCCTTGTGATAAGAATGCAGCAGATTCACCAGCAGCTGCAGACCCCCAGCTCTTTGAAACTAGAGCATGAGAAATAGTTTAGTTACTCTGGGACAGCTTATCAAATACTGTTTGACTTTTTTATCAGTGGTGTGTGGTGTATTTGTTGTTAATTTTTTATGTTTTGTTGTGACTTTAAAAAGTAGCAACTGTAATTTCCTTGATACAAAACACAAGATGTCAATATTCTGGTCACTACATAAACAAGGGAAGGCAGCAGCGCTGTGATCAGGCACTGAACAAACACAAACCTTTGCCCTGGCTTCTGCATCACAGGCCAGAGCAGTCACACATTTCATGGTGATGACCAGGACCGGAGTATCTTTGGACTTCAGGGTTTCAACCAGGGCCTGCATGCCTCCATGTGACAAGATGCTAGATCGGACGACCTCCTCTCCTGCCATGTTGCACAGTGTGGCAGCAGAACTGACCACTGTATTTGAACAGCTTCCATTCAGCAGCTGGACAAGGATCTCATGACCCCCTGCCTTATACACCTCACTGGAAGATACCACATTTGTGGAAATTGAATTAGCTGCACATAACACATATGACAAATATTTACTTTCAATATACCTACATTATAACATCTGCATCTGCATAGAGAATGTCTTCTAAAAGAGTTTTGCAGATAAGTTAATTATAAAACTAAAAAGGATTGAAAAGGAGTGATGGGTGAGAGACAGAGATTAGTCTCTGAGGACTAAACTGAGGACTATATATACTGGAAGGGTTGATCAGAGAAGGACAGCCATGAGTCATGAGTGTGATAGAGTAAATGGGAGCTGAGGAAACAGAAAAATAGATACAAAACTAAAAATACTATGAAAATTTATACAAATTAATTAGTACTTATGTACTGGAGTACACCACATAAAACACAGCTGGGAGATTTTTTTTTTTTAATTAGAGAAGTCTTCCTTGTACTCTTTGTAATTATGTCAGGAACACATTTGCAAGTCTTTTCAATAAATCTTTACCTTTTGCTGTCCCAATTAAATTTTTGAAAACAGTTTCAGTGGGAGTTAAGCTTAAATGAAAGGGGTACAAGAGGTCAGGTGGTTGACGTGTCACTCACAAGGCATTGGGCTGGTTGCTAAGTGTGAGGATAGCGAGAGTCTGGGTTGCTGCTTCTTTTAGGTCAAGGCTCTGACTCATCAGTAACTGCACCACTGCAGGGATACAACCTGAAACACACACACACACACACACACACAAAGTTAAACTTATTCACCCTCTTTGACAGTGAATGTGTTGGTGTTGTTGCGGCTCAGTGTATGTACCCAAGTCTCTGAATCTGTCTTTGCTGGCTGGATGGAAGTTCATTGCAGCCACAGCCTGACAGGCAGATGCTTTAACACTGTCGTTCTCCACAGACAGAAGACCCACTAGAACCTTCTCGACATCCTGATTGTGGAGGACCCTGTAGCTTTCAACTACACATAGAAGAATTAAAAACAGCTACCAGGGGAGTAGGTAAATCTCCTCATAATCTCCTTTGATTTTATTTGAGTGATTTAAAATCTTTGTTGATAACATAAAAGAAATGATCGTGTGTGTGTGTTTGTGTGTGCATGTGCGTGTGTGTGTGCTTACAGCTCGGAGCCACCCTGGTGAGACATTTAATTGTGGTAGACTGGATTTCAGGAGTGTTGGGGGTGAGGACAAAGTTCATCAGCCTGGTCAGTCCTCCATCTTCATGGATCAGCTGAACAGTCTCAATGTCATTCAAACAGTTAGCCACTATTTGTAAAGCCTCGGAATGTAGGTCAGTAAGTTTCTGTGAGCAATAAAAATAGTAAATAGCCAAGAGCACAGGATGAAAAAGGAACATCATGAAATATGCAAGTGGTTCTGCATCTATCTTTTTTCCTTCATTGTTGTGTTTTACAAAAAGATGAAGAACTTATTAGATGCATCTCTTTTCCATACACTCACCACGTTCTTGAGGATATCCATCATCATTTTAAATCCATGCTCATCCCTGAAGGTGTTGCGTGTATCTTTATCAGTAGTGACACACTGCAGTGTACTTAAAGCCAGATGCTGAATGACTGGGGATTTGGACTTCAGAAGTTCCAGAAGTGGAGGAATCCCACCTAACTTGTGAACCGCCTGGCAGATTTTGTAGTCCTTCATTCAAGAAATGCAAAGCAAACATGTTGATGAATGTGGAATGTGTTTAAAATAAGAGGCAAGCTACTGTGAGGGTTCAGAGGCACCTGAACTAGGTTGAAGATGATTTGCACTGAGTTCTTCTTGACATCTGGGTCTGAGTTGGATAGGAGAACAATTAGAGGTGGCAGGCCATTGTTCTCAAAGATCTGGACCTTGCCGATGAAATCCACTGACAGAGTGGCGAGGCACAGCGTTGCAAACTCATGGATCACTTTACTCTCTGGAGGAGAAGAAAATATATTTAGATAACAAAAATAACACAACAAAACAGTTTCTTCCATATTAAGATTCTTGTGTTTTGATTGCCAGTGTCTTAGAATTTTTATGAGTGCCTACAATGACTGTAAGCTTTGAAATTAAAATTACTCACCTTCAAGTGTGAGTTTTTCTATAACTGAAGGAATGATATTCAGCTTTTTCAAAGCATTGCTTACATCACCTTTCAAATAAAGTATGAGGAGAAAAACACAAGTAAAAGCATCCATCAGCTTGCTCATCCTTCTAAATCAATAAAACAGTGAATTAACTGCACTAAGTCAATGTCCTGGCATTGTGTTGTAAATAACAATTATTTATTGAAAGTCAAAATTTGGATGTAGGTTGTAAGACACACCATTGGTGATCATGTTGCCCAGGGCCTTGAAGGCATTGCCTCTCACCAGCTTGTTGCTGTGATTTATAAGCCTGCACAGAGGCTCCAAGGTCCCAAGTCCCAGCAGACAAACTATATTTTCATCTCCTATCAACAGGGGGAGACAGTGGTCAGGAACAACTCAAAATGTCAACAATCAAACATAGCAGGAAGGTGAAGACAAACCCTAAAATGTCATTACAAGATAATATAGGAGGTTGCATTTGGCTTAAAGAAGTAATATAAAAGTAAAATAAAACGTGACAATGTCATTCAGATTAGTGTAAAGAACGTCAGAACAAAGATTATGGTGGTTTAATACACCTTTCTCTGCAAAAGTGTGGATTGCTTCACTCGCTTTCATTAGTATGTCCTCCTCTGGGAAGTCCAACAGCAACCGTGTTGCTCCTGGAGTTTTAATATCCACAGAAAACGCCACAAACTGGGTGCAATGAGGGACAAGGGTTATTATGATGTAGTCAAAATGGGTATGTGGTTAAACAAGGGTCAAATATTTCACATTTCAGAGCACACACACAATACTTTTAAGCTAATTAGTTTGATTAACGAGTAAAGAATTTATTTTATTTTTTCCTACCGTTTTGCTTTGGGTTTTTGAAACCTTTCTTGCACTCATTCTGTGTCACAGAAGAAAACAGAATAGTAATCACTTATAGACGCTTAATAGCTGTCTAACTCCAGCATGAAATTAGCTTTTACGCAAGCTATTTTCCTGAAAGCTAAGCCTTTAGCTTGTTGCCAGTTCATCACTGACGCTTAAAACATACCTGTAAATACAACATTATTATCTCAGATGTTCATTGTAACTTACTTTCTCGTTCCAGTCTAAGAAAAGAGAATTAGACCATTAGAATTAGACATTCAGTTCAGATTTGTAAAAAGGAAGTTGACGTCTGGTTGCTAGGCAACACATGCAAACCCCCCCCCCCCCCCCCCCCCCCCCCCCCTCCCAATTGGGAATAGAGTTACCGACGAATGGAATCTGTTGACTGGGTCGTCGTCGTTGTATTATGTATTTCATTTTATTTTAATGATTTTACTTTTTGTCGAATGTTTACTCTACCTTTGTTTCTTACTTTAAAACATTTTAAATGCAAGTGATCAAATATGATAACTTGCCCTATATTACCAAAAGTGATAGCTGGACAGTCCTGAGAGAGCTGCTGAACATTTTGATGTATGATTTGCTGAAAAAATGCAGAAGACACAGAGGTTAAAATGTAAGGAAGCAGAATAAATGATAAAGAAAACAGGATTACAATAGTTTGAATGCTGACTCAACATTCAAACAATAAAGAGAAACAGGAAAAACAATAGTTTGAATGGGGCAATACAGCATCAGCACATTGGGGCCTCCTGCCTTTAGAAAGGTACTGACACAGCAGTGAGCCAGTGGAAACGGCGTAGTATGCACCAGAAAACCAAATGACCTCTAAAGACATTATCTCTGGTACTGTGGGACGTTTTCACTCTGCTTCCTGAAAGGCAGGCCAAGAATGGAGGATGTCACACTTTACAGCCATTTTTACTAAATCTAGTAAAACAACAGCACAAGAACAGTAAAACCCCATAAAGAAAAGAAAACAAGCCTTCCTCGTGAAGTGAACATAATTTAATTTTTCTGTTTTAATATTTGAAATGTTATCTAAATGTAATTTTATAGTATTATAATTGAAGAGGATGCTGAAGTATGAAATTAGCAGAGTGGTAACATTGGCCCAGTGGAGGAGGGAGGGAGTTGCAGCAAATCAGCGCAGCAGACATTATTGTAAAGCTCGTGCTGTCACCTCCCATCCGTCGAGCTGTCAGTTGACAGCAGCACACATGAACATCAGCGCTGCCGAGCTGGAGTTGACCACCCGTCGACATTACGTCGTATTACACGCTGCTGCTCGGTGTTTTATATCAAACGGGGCAAGGACATGACAGGATACACCTCTGTCAGCTCTTCGGACTAGCCGCGAACGCGTAGGAGGACCGAGCAGCTGGCTAATAGTCGTTAGCCTGCAAGCTAACGATAGCGGTGGTGGTGAGCGGGGTCTGGTTCTGTCTTCTGCCGTCATATGGCGAACGAAGGTCGGGGCAACTGTAGCTGCTTGTCCGGGGCGATTAGTTAGACATTTGGCAACGATTATTTGTAATTTTAATGTTTTATTTTGGGAGTAAATCATAATTTGTTTCTCATTTGCCACGGGGATATACGCTTTTTCATTTTATTTTATTTTTAATTTACAAAATTTACCATTGATGTTTGCTATCTAGCGTGCTAATCGGCTATGCTAACGCCAGCTCACTGAAAGCTCCAGACTAGTCGAGGAAGGAAGAGTGTTGATGTGGGCTGGGGTAAGAGAGGAATACTACTTTTTATGTGAATGGGGACAGCGTTGTTGACTTTATAACATCGTACTTTTTGCATTATTACTTCGTGTAGCTTTAGCCAAGCTGCGTGGGACATTAAAACAAGAGAAGACTCGGTCACTTTGGTGTTCGAGCTGGCCAGATGAATAGTGTTGATACTACTGGATTGTGAGCTGAAGACACTGTAACATCATCGTTGCACAGACTGCAGCAACCGGCCAGTTTGCTTAAATATGGCCTCGGCAGGCGGAATTGCTGCATCTATTGCGAGCAAAACGAAAACGAAGAAAAAACACTTCGTTGCCCAGAAAGTGAAGCTCTTCCGTGCCAGTGACCCTCTGCTCAGCGTGCTTATGTGGGGAGTCAATCACTCGGTGAGTCACACCGTCTAATGCCTTTGTGATAAGTCACACTTGTGTCACCCTAACCCTTTTGATGATCCACATTAAGTCATATTTTCTGTCTAAACCTTGAGTCTTTGTGTTGCTGTTGAATATCAAATACGAGATGACATCTGTCCAGCGGTTTGGCTACGATCAGTGTGACAGTTTCACTGGCTGCAAGTGTGCTGTCATACTGCGGTAGTTCCTTTAGTTTTATAGAAAACCATATATCTAAAGCAATATTATGATTTAACAGTTTCGGAGTATGCAGTGTGTGAGTGTGCTTCAGCCGTTCACTCATCTCTGGCTTCCTGTTGTGCATATCAGAAGTTTCTATAGTTGTTTGTCATGAGAGGGCAGAACTTCCTATCCAAGTCAGCTTATCTGTGCACTCCTACTCTTCCTTTGCTAAATATCTACAGTGGCAGTCAGAAGACATGCACACATTTCTGGTATCAAGTCAAGCGTGGAATATTTAAATCAACATTTATATACAGTGCATTGGTCAAACAGAATGATTATTTGTAGTTTCTTTCTGAAGACCAGATCCATTATTATAGGAAACATGTAGTTTTACTGTCAATTTTAATAACAGTACTGGTTTGGGACAAAATCATTGAGTTGGTTGAAAAGGGAATGATGGATGTATGAAATTACGCTAAATACAGATTTTGCTTAACATTTTAAACAAACCTATTATGGGACATCAAATACTTAAAACTGCATTTTGTCTGTTTGCAGCTGTACTTCCAATTGAATTGCTGAAGCAATGTAATAACTGTGCTGACAGATTTAAAGATGCTGCATCAGCTGTGCTTACAAAGCAGTGAATAAGACCAATAAAACATTTACCTCTGATTGTTTTGCAATGGTTAGAGTCTGAGGTTCAAATATAAAAGTTAGGATATTCAGCAAAAATGAGTGACCTGAACACAATCTAAGTTAATGGTGCTGATGCTTGCTTCTTCATTCAACTTCTCCATGAATGCAGTCGATTTGATAGTAAAGCAGTCATTTCAATCATTAAAACAATAGTCTATTTCACTTGATTATGATCTAAGGCCCACATAAAAACACCCTTAATTAGTAGAAATGCCTAACATTTTAATTTAAAGGAAATTTATTACCCAATTGTTTTTTTTTTTTTTACTTCAGAGCTACAAGGTGTGGTGACAGTTTCAACTACAACTAATCTAATTTGCTTCTTCACTATGTAATGTGGGCATTTGTAGAAAAGCTAAGTATTAATTTGTTACTAAAATACATTTTCTTGTCAAGCATGCTACTTAAATTTGCTGGTTTTTATGTATTTGTATGTAGTTACAGTCATCCAGGGCATTTCTTTCTAGTAAGTTTAAAAGGAGACAGTTTTTAATGAGAAGTGAAACATCCTAAGAAATAAAGATCTTATTTATAGGCTAACTACGAGAATTTCAGCTCATGCATAAGATATTTCTTAGCCTGTAATGGGTAACGTCACAGTTTATTCTTGTTGAGTCTGTTTATAATAAATCCTTGTCATTTATTTAATTATGGTATCATTGTTCCACTTTAAGGAGATAATAAGAGTTCTCAGTCAAAAGTTGCAATTTTGTTATAGTCTTGCCTTGTTTCTCTTTTTTTAGTATTGCAACTTTCAAAAAAGCAATTCTTTATTACCATCAAAAACACATTATTTTCCCCTTTTAAGACTCAATGATCGCTGATAGCTGTGTGGTGATTAAGTATTCAAACAGTAAAACTATAATCATGTGAAAATAACTAAATTAAATCATCAACAATGCTTGATTGTCAACAGCAGTTCAGGTACTGCACATAATTCGCATTTCTTCAGTTTTAGCACTAGTGGTCCATAAAATTGTCATACACTTTATTTTTCCAGGTTAAAAATGCTTTAACACAAACCTCCGTTGGTAGCAGTGGCTTTTTAAGTGCTGTGTTAAGGTTGTATTTAGGTTTGGATTACACATCCTCTAAATAGCCTGATTTATGTAATGCCAGGAGTGCTAAAGATCCAAAGGTGTTATGCTGTTTCTAAGCTGTGGTCTGTAGTTGGATTACTGTCCACCTGGTTGTGGCGTTAAGCCTGGAGGGCAAAGTAAAGTTCACAACAGGTTTATCACAAAGCAGCTTTATTCATTATTAATTTATTCCTAATATATTGTTGGAAATTCTGGAATACTTTGGATATTGTTGCATCATGCTACTGCTCTTATGCTTCTCAAATTTAAGACAAATCTACCGGTAATACAACCCCGTCTTGTTGATAGAAGACTTCCTTAAAGTTCTTTATATTGTCAGGAGTCTCAGTGTTTGATTTAAAGTTTGCTTTAATCTTTTCATTCCACAAATGGTTAGTGGACAGCATGCATATTTTACTCATCAACAAGGACATTCCAAAGAAGGATCATGTAATACATACATTTCATCATTGTCAGACTTTTGTGTCTAAGAACTATGCTAAAGGGGCAGCGGTTTGGAAAATCTGTATGCTGCATGTTCAAGCAGTTTTGTGGATTGCATATCAGAATGCCGAGGCTCCACCGGCACATTTCCTTCTTATGCCTTGGGCTATCTTTGCTGCTGGTTTTCTTCATCCCCTGCAAAAGTACTGTCTTTGATTCATCTGGCTTCATAAAAAAGGCATTCTGTGTCAGATCACCTGGTTTAGCCACTGAGTTACTAAACGAAGGCTGGAATGTTGCAGTTAGGAAACATTAATATAGGGTTACTCACTACATAAAAGAGATAGTAAAATTGACCTCAATTTGTAAATAGCACGACTCTACAGTGAAATGAGGGTGAGGCCTTAGAACGCAATCAGATTACAGTGGCAACATGAAAATACATGCACAGATGTTCAGGTTATCTACCCCAATAACCACTTTGGCCGTCAGTCAGAATGTGAACTACTCCTAAAACCAGTATTATAAGTCATTGGTAATTTATCTGCTCCAGTTTTGACAGAAGAGCCACAGATTTACCTCCTTGTTGGACCAGTAAAGGGAAAAGTACACCTATAAATGTTTTTGTAGCAAATGTTACTGTGTTGGCTTTAGTTTTGTGGCCCTTTCAAGTTTGTCACATTTATTTAAAACAAAACTACACCGAGGAATTTACAATCAAAAATAACGAACAACATTTGAAGTGCTTTGCAACTAGAATAAAGATAAACTGAACATGTGTTTTAGACTCAAACTTTAGGCCAGGGTGGGGAACCTTTTCTAGATGGGGGGCCATTTTTTTCTTTTATAAGTTCTCCGCGGGCCACATTCAGTATGTGGGTTGGGGGAGATTAAATGCTGCAGTGGCTAGGATCCAGACCCAGCGCTGGTTTGTCCAGGCCACACGGCACCGCACCTTGGACGTGACCCTATTCCCTGGACCGGAGACCTCACACTGCATCCTGGATCACCACAGGAAGTGGAAATTACAACGAGCCGTGCAGATCACTCTGCAGCTTAGCTACTGGTGCTAGTGCTGTTGTGTTCACTGACTCTAATCCAAACTCGGATATATGAATTACTGTTGGTTTCATCACAGAAACATCCTTGGTGGTTGTTAGTTTTTCCCCTCTGAGTTTAATTATTTATTTGACATACAGCCCAGAGGCTGGAGGTTCCCCACCCCTGCTTTAGCTCATGGATGCCCACACTTTTTCAACTCGTGAGCTACTTTATAATGAGAAGTTAAAGTAATCTACCCACTTTATGAGTTTGTTTTCATGGGGGGGTTGAGAAATGTCCCACGATCTTCCAGCAATGCCCTTGTAATCAACGTGTTGGCACCCCTGCATTAGGTCATCTTAATTATGTTGTTTATGAAATTATTCTTAAACTTGTCTGAAGTTCATTTGTAGCCAGAAAAAGGAATGGGTTTTATTTAGGCTCAAACTGTCATGTTCTGCCCCCTTGTGTCCAGTACGTGCCTGTGTTCCTCCTCCTGTGTCCTGCACTAATACCCTCCAGGTGTGTCTCATCTCCTTGATTAGCTCCATCTCTATATATGCTGTTTAGTTCAGTCACTCCCTGTCGGTTCCTTGTGTTGTATCCCCAGCCTCATGTGTCCTGCGTCTCCTGAGTCCAGCCAGCAATAAAGCTGTTTTGTGTTTAACCTCACCTGTTCCTTCCTCTGTCCTCCTGTGTTTGGGTCCTGCACCGCCCCAGTCATGACACAAACTGGGTTATGGTTGTGATTAATGTGTATGTGGAACTACAAACAATATTGTCTGTAGATTGTGTCAAGGCGCTAAATAAGAAATACATAAAAAATCTGTTCAGATACCAATACCAATTTATTTATATAGCACATTTAAAAACAACTTAATGGCTGACCAAAGTGGTGTACACTAAAAACCACACACCTAAATTACAGTACCAATAATCAAACACGTCAGATTAAAAGATAAAAATCAACGAGTAAAAACAAAGAATAAAAACAAGAAATAAAAATTGGACAAATAAAACAGGTCACTGAGTTAAAAGCAAGGGAGTAAAAATGAGTTTTTAAAGGAGATTTAAAAACAGTATGCGAAGTGGACTGTCTGATCTCCAGGGGCAGAGTATTCCATAATAAAGTAACCTCCATTGTGCAATCTAGGAATAAAGGCCCTTGGTCAGACAGGGAGTAAGCCAGTGATGTCAGTGAATATGAGTTTCTTTGTGAAAGCATGACGACCCAATGGAGATTGTGCCAAAAATTGCCCACGAGTAACTCCAAAATGTTGTTTTTGCTCTCCCATTAAGGAGGACTATTTGATGGAGGGAGAAAGTCAATTTTGGCATGAGTCTAAACACTTTATCTGGTGCTGTATGGCAACACGTATTGAAAATAATGTTTTGGGGGGGGTTGTTTGTTTTTACAGAAAATCAATGTTTTTTCTCTAATAATACTTTAAATTTTTTGCTGACATCTATCAAAGTTTAAAACAGCTGAGGGTGTCATGAAACCAATGATTTATATTGAAATTAATTAGGATTAAAGGTTTTTTGGACATTTCCTCAGGGGAGCCACGTGAGCTTAGTCAACACAAGCTTCATACTACAAGCTTAGTCATAATCTAAATTAAATCATTCAGAATCATCTTCTTATTCTAAGTCTGATTAACATTAGACTAGATTATGTCCTTCATGATTTATGTTATTATGCTGGGCACTGGATTGCAGTTATGTTTTGGCTTTAGACCGTTTATCAGCAGTTCATTAAGAATATGAGGAGTTCAGTTTGGGTTTTGTTGGTTTTTTTGAGATATGAAGTGAATCCAAGACGGCATACTTTTATTCATTACACAATTTTCTATGAGATGAAAAGGCAAGAACTTTATTACAACATGACATAGTAATCCACTGAATTTGCATGTTTTAAGTTTGGTTGAAGTTTAATGCCAGGGAGGAATTTCCATGGTAGTCTCAAGCTAGTTGCTGCTCGGTTCAGTGATCATTCAAGAGTAAATTTATAATTTAGGTTTAAGATTTTGTAAACTTTGTAAGTATCAAGGCAAAAGATACACAATTTTCCATGGTTCATAGCTGATTAGAGCAAATTGCATTTCCATTAAATAGGTTTTTTGTGCATTATTGTGTCATTTTAAAAAATCTCCACATTGCCGGTAAACTCTATTTTGGGCATTCATTGCTTATTCTGCCTACAGCAATTTTTGCATAATTCTGTCTTTATGGCACATTTTATTTGATTACTGTCCTGTGTTCTTTTTCCTTTCTGCACTCTTCCTTTCTGCCTTACTCAGAATAACTCTGTCTGGTTCCGAGTTGCATAAGAGAGGGATTCTATAAATATCTGCAGGAGTGACCTGCAGCTAATATGTGTGATGATTATGGGTGAAGAAAAGAGAAAAGCTGGTACCTACAACCTTGTACCCCAAGGCAGTGACAGAAATGGGAACATGTGGAAGCATTTTGTGAATTTGTTTTAGTTTGAGCATGCAAAAAATGTTTAAGTGCTGGTGTTCCTGGTGCTTTATTTCCTTGCTAATTAAAAAGGGGGAAGTTCTTAGGCAGTCATTCTTGATGTTAAGAAAACACTCAGAAAATAGTCCAATTAAAACTCAGTTACTCCATCGAGTTAAGTGATCCTAATGTCTGTTTGTAATTTATGCTATGGATTGTAGCTTGTGGCTAACATTAGCAAAGCTAGCACTAGCTAGTACCCATATTCTTTGGAGGTTTGCTCTCACAAGACTACCCTGTGCTCCACTCTCACTGATGCACATAAATGTTATCCCCTGATACTCCGGGCAGCCATCATGACTGCAGCGATGCATAGCAACACGGATGTAGTTCATTTGAGAAAAATAGTGACAGCGTAAACAGTTCTCCAAAGTAGAGCTCATGGCTAATTGATGATAACATTCAGTGAGTGTGCTCTAAAAGCTACTGATTTAAAGTTTAACGTTTGGTGCTGTCTGCAGTCAGAAATGTAATATAGAATTCATAATTGTGTTCTCATTAACATTGATTGGCAAAAATCTTGACAATAGAACAAAAATTATGCATTTTTTACCTTTTCAGATCATTTCAAAAAATAGAAATTGCAATAGTATCTATTGACTTTAGTTTATTAGTTTCCAGTATATTGATACAACTACTGTATGTCATTGAAAAATGTTAGAAATGTTCTTTCATTTTTATTATGCTAATGTACTAATATTCATTATATTCAGACCTTAATGCTTGTTTCTCCTCTAGATAATACTCACTATACTAGAAACCTTTTCAAAAACTTTTAATGTTATCAATTTTTTTTTCTTTTAATGTTATAACCAAAATAAAGGAAAAGCAAGAAGACGAAATATAAAGAAGACATAAAAAAATATTTTATTTAAATATATATCTGCTCCTTGCTTTGTTGCATAACATGTTTCTTGAGTCTACAGCAGAACCCCTGATCTTAACAGTTTAGAGCATTTGACCTTTTATTGTACAATTAGTTTATATTCATCTTTTGTTTAAACATAGGTTAGGCTAACTGAACATGTACTGAGCAGTAATGTCACAGGAATGTGTAATGTCAACCAAAAGACAAAGACTTAAAGCGGCTCTCTGAAGCATTTTTCTCTGTATCAAAGTTTTCTAAATGTTTTAAATGATATTTCAGGTCTAAACTATGATCTATGGGTTGAGTTCCACAACATCTGTCATTCTGATGAAGACCCTCCTTCCTCCTAGAGCCCCCTTTGCATTATTTCTTGCCGCCGACATTTTTCAGCCAATGAAATTCAAATGTCTGCATTCTCTCAACATGCACGCGCATCGACCAAACCTGTACCAGTAGGGGGCGCTGTCGTACAGGACGCTCCGTGTGTTTCTCTGCCGTCTCAGCCATTCACTGAGGACTCACAGCTCATTTCTACTAAAAACCTACCCATTCTCCAGCTAAAGATGGATTTATTTTTATTTTTAAACCTTTCACCTCACAGAATGGCAAGGCTTGACAGGATTATGCGTTTATTTTGGTCAGAAAGTTCATCCAGGGCCGAGTCAAGTTCAGCTTCAGAGTCCAGCAGCAGCTCTCTGCTAACAGAGCTAATATCAGAAGCAGCAGGGACAGAGATGGATCATCAGACCCTCGTAGTATTGTTGGAATAAGATTGTGAACTGTGAGTGATTAAACCCTACACATTGAGCTGTACAGTTCATGTCTGAAGTATATGCGCCCTGTGCACGCGCGCACACGCGACCGGACGCGCGTGTCGAGATGTTTTGAGGAGGAGCCTTTGGACGCTAGATTCAAAAACTGTTCTCTTGATGAAATCCTCCAGAGTGCTGCTTTAATGGTAATGCAGCATTTAAACTTTTATTTTAGAAAACAGTAGGGCTGGGTACCGTTAAATATTTTTTTATACTATTACTTCAACGATACTTGGTTTTTGATACCAGTACCTTAACGATACTTTTTTGGGTACCTATATGTATAATTCTGAGAGAAAATAACAAAGTACTAAAAGTTTTTTAAATTAAACAAAAAAAACAAACAAACCATCGTTTATAACTTTAATATGCATCACTGTTGTTGTATTGGAAAAGTAAGTATAAGTGAGGTAGTATGCCTACCCATCTTTTTAGCAGCCCCTTCTTTTGTTTAATTCTTCATTTTTTATTTAAACAAAAAATTTCATCATCATTGTTTACATGCTGGCAAACTGTTTTGGCATGATGAGCTACAATTTTCACCACAGTTAAGAGTCATCTGAAAAAATAGATACTTAGATTGGTTTTGTTTCCATCAGAGCTTGGCAGGAAGCTGACGCAAGTTTCTGAACATGTCGGTCAGTTGTTATTTTTTTAATGGACAGACAAGATTGTCAATCATAAAGTGCTTGTATGTCTTTTGACTATTTCCCTTTAAGGGGTTTTAAAAATTATTTTAAAATGTTTCTGCAGTTTTTCAGCTTGTTTTAAAGGTAATTGAGCCACATACCAGTAATATTTTGTAAAGTAGCCTAAAGCCATTACATTTGGATCCACTACACTTTGGAGAAGCTTCTTAGAATGTGCTTTTTTAAATTTTTAATGAAGTAATAGTTGATCAGTGTAATCAACCTTGTCTTAGATCTTACTTATTGTTAAATTTTCCTCCAACAGATCATCTTTGTTATGTAGAATGTAGGGCTGCACGATCTTAAGAAAACCTTTGATGTGCAATAACATCGTGATGACAATATCACATGTGGTAAATGAACAAACCTGTTTTTCCGGAGTAGTTCTGGTACCAGGTACCGCAGCACTCTGGCAACAAATTCATTCCAAAGACATGCTAAACATTTACTAATATATGCATGCTGCATTCACTTAACAGAAAGAAGCTTATTTAAACAATAAAATGAATGTTTTCTACCTCAACAAGATCCAATTCCAACACTAAGCAGCTAAATGAGGAACAAATGCAAAAAGATGCTAAATACACATGCAGAGAAGAACACACAGTAGTGATAATGCAATATGATCCTTTCCACACAAACCACCATTTGAATTAAAGCCCAAATTCTGTCCTTTCCAACAATTTGTTTCATCACTCTACGTGCAAAACTCACTGAACCAACAATCGAAGGAGTGTGAAAGCTCAGGCTCATTTCATGAAGTCAAAAACATAAATTTAGTCATACCTTTGTTATTTTATGGTCATAATTTGTGTCAGAGTAAAAAATTTCACTCTGCAGTTCATCTGATCAATTTCCTAACTCTAATTCTGGTGCACACAAGCACACACACACAAACACACCACACACACACACCCTCGTGGTTGTCTTGCAGTGGACATGTTTGTTGAACATCATTGCTCTTGTAATCAAAATGTCTTCAAATGAAAGACATCCTATATTTTCTTACCACAAGATCGTTGTCGACCTTTTCCATATGGGAAGAGCTACATTTGATTTGTCAAATACTACAAACTTCCGTGTAAATAACACATCACATTTGCTTGCAAAGAGTTGATGTATAGCACATATGGAGCCAACAATTTATCACAGTTCTGATGCGTTTTGCGATGGGCCTATTGCATGTGGTGATATCGTGATGATGATGAATTCTTGATATATTGTGCAGCCCTAGTAGAATGTTGGGTTTACAGTGTTATTTTTTTAATGTGATTTTCCATAAAATAGCACAAGGGAAGACTCAACATATTTCTAACTTTTGTATTCATTCAGAACAGCTGGCTCCACTGAGCATCTTTCTAGATTGTGTAAGTGGTAGGACTTGGAGCTGTGACAAATTTTTCATTTACAGCACATAGAAAATGGCAAATGATACTCCTCAATAACTCTTTTTTTGTTGTTGTTGTTTTTTGCCAGTGTCAATACAACACAAGTGAGTCAGAAGCAACAAATCAGTAAAAAAGATTGTAAAGGAACAACTCTTTCTAGTACACCTTCACTTGCTAGAAATAAAGGCTGTGCTTGCACATTGCCTTGTGCACTGATCTTTGACATTTTAACTAGGAAAACAAAGCAGAAATCTCTGAGCAAGTTCAAAGTGAGTATCTTGAATATTGTTCTCACATCTTTGGTACATATCTAGAACATTTCAGGACTGCACAGTATGTGATTTAACAGCTTTAGTAAATTTTGTCATGCCAAACATGTTCTTATGAGGAGAATCTAGTGAGCACAGATCTGACATACTTTTCGATTTGATTGTATTTAAAAATGAAGCTCTAATTTCTCAACATTTACTTTTACTTAAAATGGTAGGTTTAGTTTAATATTTCAGTTTTTCTGCCCACTCATCTTGGAATGCCCTCCAATCTGAACTGAAACTGTCAGAACTGGTGTCGCTGGAAGCTTTCCACACTGTCCTCAGAGATCTACAATATAAATCATTTGAACAGTGCCTGTGTATTTAAATTCTATTCATTGCTGTTTTATACTCTTAAGTTTTTACAGTTACATTAACTCCTGTAGTTTGTCTGTCACACAGCTTTCATTTTGTGTTATTGATGTTTTTTTTTAATCTATCTTGTCTACATTGATTTGCTGCTGCCTTTCTTGGCCAAGTCACCCTTGTTGAAAGATGTCTTCATCTCAATGGATTTTCTAAATAGTTAAGTAAAGGTTTAATAATCAATAATATTAAAGGATCAAAGTCAAATTCATATAATGCATTCTGATCAGATGAATTACAATATAATGGTCACAGTTTTCTCGTTGATTAAATTTCTCCCTCCAGGCTACACAGCCTAATGACAAGCTAAAGTAGTCTTGCATCTTTCACTGTAACTCAAGAAGAGCTATTTCTCCTTGCTAACATTTTTATTACCATTCTGCACTATTAAAGAGCTGTCATCTATTGTAAATGAATCAAGTCATTGTTCAGAAAAACAAGATTATGCTATGCTGCTGACAGAGCACGCTTTTTTCACCTGCTTCCTGTCCAATGGAGCAACAGCACGCGCTTGCTTCACGCTGGGCCGGAAACCCAGTCTTCATCACCATAGAGACGAGAAGGAAGTGGTGGTGTGAAATTTATCTGCAAGTTTGATAGCTGCAAGCAAAGTCATGATGTTGGTGTTTTAGAAAGCCAAATATTAGCTGCTCTCCTTAAAATAGATTTTTTTTTTACTTCAAGTGAAAATAAATACTGACCACTTTTAATGTTGAGCTGCTTTTCTAATAGAACTCAGTACTGATATTTTGATTTAGTCCCATCTTTATGAACATGCTGGTAAATGGTCTCATTTAGCGACAAGAATATGGTAAAAGGTGGAAAGGATAGCCATTTAAGCGTTTGAAGTAGCAAAATACAAAGAAAATAAAGACAGTTAATAAAATTAAAAAGGAAGTATTTGAAGATTTTTTTTTTAATTAAGACTCCTCTTATGCCTTTATCTGGTCAATATTTTTCGCATAGCTTTACATCTGTATTAATTTATGTCAATAATTCTTGTATCACCAACAGACTTGAATGTATGCAAGTGATTAGTCATTGTCTCTGCTCGTGTGTGAAACGCAGCCTTGTTGACTAGGTGACATCTCCCTACTGAGCACCAAGGATGCATCTGTTTTATAACACCAGTGTGACGTAAGTGCCTGTCACACAAGGGTGCTGAAATGTCCTCGGATATAGCATCCGCACACTCTGTCATTCTGGTCTCTTCAAATAGTCTTTTGTTTCTGATATGCAAAAATACTACACTTTGATGCTTCCTTTAGTTGTTGCGTACAAGAATAACAGGATATTTAAAGTATACCTATGTTCAGTTTGAGCAGATCTTAAAATGCAACGATGCAGCAGTTCGAGCAAATTTGCTAACATGATTACAGGCAAAAATGGTATAGCGTGAAAGACCTGTGTAGACCTTTATTTATTAGTGGTCAAGCTATTTGATTTTAAATATATTTAATATCTGAAACACACTGCCTCATCCAGTATGTTGTTTGCCTGCTGCCAGCTCCTGTCCTGAAATTTTTTGTAGATGTTTTTGCTTTTGAAAGTGAGCCAATTCAATTTGGTGTTCACAGAAGCTGCCATAAAACTCACACACACACATACGCACACACACGCAGGTTATGGGGTTTAGTTAACAGCAGGGCATCTGCTCTGGTCAGGACCACATTCTCTGGAATCCATCTTAAGATATTCTGCTCTTCCTCTCAACTGTTAAGACTTTATACCTGCTGCTCATATGTTATCATCACCTCTAGTTCAGCTTTACAGTCTGTGCATTGTAATTACAGCATCAAATAACTACTTGAAACGTCTATTATTCCTCCTGTGTGTCTCTTGTTTTCTGCTCACCAAGACGTGCATTAACACACAGGTCTGTGCATGAATATATGAACACATCTTTCAGAACAAGCATATTCCTCTTCCTTCTTTGAATACCGCACCTTAGAGGAAATGGACTAAAATGTCTCGCTTTGCCTCGCTTTCTTTGTGAATCTGAATCCCGGTTGTGGGGTCAGCATCCCGAGTAGGGAGTCCCAGACCGTCCTCTCTCCAGTCACCTCCACCAACTCCAGCGGTGGGACACCAAGGTGCTCCCAGGCCAACCTGGAGATGTACTTCCTCCAGCTTGTCCTCAGTCATCCCAGGGGCCTTCTGCCCAGAGGACATGCCCGAAACACCTCCCCAGGGAGGCATCCTCACCAGATGCCCAAACCACCTCAGCTGGCTTCCCTCAAGTGGAGGAGCAGCAGTTATACTCAGAGTCCCTGCAGGATGCTTGTCACCCTATCAAAGGCTGAGCACAGCCACCCTGCAGAGGAAACTCATTTCGGCCACTTGTATTTGCAATCTTGTTCTGCTTGTTGTTTTGCCATGAGTCAAACTCCATGACCAATGAGTGTTCATTGGTTCAATACATCACATCATAGATCTTCTCTCTGAAAAAAGCAGATGAGAAAAATTAACATGAACATGATAAACTGCAAGATGTGTTGACTCTCAATCTGAAGGGAAATGAAAAGCAGGGAAATAAATGAAAAAAATCTGTTCATTATAAATGAATGAGGCAAATATAGTGTTAAAGGCTCAGTTTTCATGTGGGGCTGTGCTGAAGAAGAGCACATTTGTCAGTAACGTTACAGCCAATAAAAATTTAGAAAATTGGAGCATCTTAGTGCACCAATGAAAAAATACTGCTTGGTGAAATGTAAGGTTATTAATAGAGCACAAATAGAGCAACCTGCCAACATCCTTGCCTGCAGGCATCAACAAATAAACATGCACACAGACAAGCACACACACATCATATGTTTATCAAGCTGTGCCTGCTGTCATAACAAATGTCAGGTCTACGTAATGCAGGGAGGTGAAGCACGGCCAGCTCCAAGTGGAGATTCATGCACTGCACTCATAAGTGTTTAAAGTCCTTTGGTTTATTTAATGTGCATAGGTTTTAAGTACCTTTAGTGTTTTATGCTGTTGAACCACCATAGAAAACATGCAGTCAGAATTGTTGATTGTAGGCACTTTCCTTGCACAATAGATGCCCGTAAATGATGTAAAAAGAGTGTTTGGTCCATTAAATGAAAGCTCATGTTAAAGTTACTAACTCGTCAGTTTTGTGTGCTCTCCTCCAGCCTCTGTGGCATTAAGTTCAAGCTGCTGTTGGTGTTTTAGTCACATCTTTGTTCCAGCTTTGCTGTAATCACCCTTCAGGCAACATGCATAGCTCTGATAATTGCGTACTCTGATGTTTTAGTTAATGTCACATATTCCTATTTGATGTGGTCTTACTGATCATCTACCACCTGTTACACAATCACAAAGAAATAGAATTCCTCAGGGGAGTTTCAGTTCAACTCTCTGAGCTCTGTTAGAACTTTTTGGTCCAGAAACACCAAATCTTTGAATCGTGGTGCTGGTCTTCATTTTTTGACTCATATCTCAGGTTAAATAACGTTTGATCTTCCTGACATGATTTAAAAAAAATAATGTTCTAGTGAGTTTATAAGTTTTATGATATAATTGGGATTTTTGTATTCTCCTGCACCACTGCTCATTTTTTTCATGTTAGATTTTCTACTATAGAAACTGACAATAATATTGCAAGGTATTTTGTTCAGCAAAGAAATGAGAACAGTGGTTTTACCAAAACCAGGTCACACCGAGTTTTCGTCATCTTTTTAGAATCATGCATAGTGAAAAAATTGTCATGTGAATAAGTACGAAAGAGAACTTTTGCACCAGCTTGTAAAAAATTAACTTTAATGACTCTGAAATATTGCATCATAAAAAGTAATGTGAGTTGAGATACAGATTGTGTAGTTTTGTTATGTGAATTTCTTTGTTTGCATTTTTTGTTGAGTATAGAACTCTTCATTCAGGCTCAGACTAGTTGTGATCTAAATGCACCTTTTGTGAGGGTTTTTTAAACATTAAAAGTGTAGGCCTTACATTTTTTTTCCCATTTTCATTCTGGCTAAATGGGTCTCCAAACCAAATTTTAAGCAAACTTTTAAAATGACTTTACCAATACGGTCATCTAGTCTACAATAATGGTTTGTTTTCTTATCATTTCTTTGTTTTAATTTTAATATTATGCTGATTATAACATTGTGCATCGCAGCTATACTGACCGTTATGCTTCTTGAAATTGTACTTATTTCTGCTGTTTTCTTCTCTTTATTTCTTCATAGATTAATGAGTTAAGCCATGTTCAGATTCCCATCATGCTCATGCCAGATGACTTTAAGGCCTATTCTAAGATTAAAGTGGACAACCACCTCTTCAACAAGTAAGGAAAATATGTATATCGTCCTCTAAAATGTTAAATAAAAACATTTAGTGCTTTAATCATCTCATTAACAGTTTGTGTTTGTTTGATTTTGTGTACACAGGGAGAATATGCCCAGCCACTTCAAGTTTAAGGAGTACTGTCCTCTCGTGTTTCGAAACCTCAGGGAGAGGTTTGGCATTGATGATCAGGACTTCTCGGTATAACGAGAAACTGATTTTTTTTTTTTTTCACATACACTCCATATATAGTTAGTTAGCATTATATAGACGGTCACGTTATTTTACTGACATTGCATGATTTTTCTCTCTCATATTACCCACCAACTTTAAACATGTGATGTCTCCAGCACTATGCAAGCATGCACAATAAAATACTTTTACTATCCTAAAACATAAAGTCAGCTGGAGTTCTGTTATTGTGCCATTTCCTACTTTTGTGTGAACAAGTCTTATTTTTTTAAACCCCCATTTCCCAGTACAGTCAGTGATTTAGCTGTATTTGAAGGTCACTGTGTTCCAGTGCAGTGCAGATGTCTGTCCTACATGTTTGCAATATCGTTCACATTGTTGCAGAGAAAAAGTAGCCAGGAATGTTAAGAAACTTACTCGTTTAAAGAAAATGTCAAAATTTATAGAATAAACTTCTTTCTCATGTAAAGGTTTAACAAACTTGTCAAAGTTTTTTAGCTTTGGGTCTGACTTTTTATCACATTGAAAAAGATTTGTTTTTACAAACAAGCAGTAGTTATCACTAAATGGTAGCAGTGCTTTTGTGAGTCGTGGGAAACTGATAATATTACAGTTACAGTTCTGTTCTATGCTAGTCCCTGGAAAATTTATCTTTTCATTCAAACAATTGTTAAATTAATTTTACTCTCAGACCCGTACAGTCATTTTACATCCTTCAAAAGTTTGTTCTCACTTTGCAACACAAGTAGTAAATGCAGAGTGTTTAAAAGAGGGGAGGGAGCTGACGGGTGAGAACGTCTGAGGCATTGAGTTGAGGGACGTTGGATCATGTTACTTTTGAGTTCGAGCAGCAGCTGTTTGCATCTGTGTGTAGTTTTGAACAGAAAGCAAGCACTATGGTCAGAAATTAGTTTGGACTAAAGTGTGGGAGGGGGTGAGACATAACGGAAGAAAATCAAGGACATATACCATCATATACTGTTGGCATCATTCAAAACAATTCATAATGCAGCTCTTTTGCTGAGTTTGCTGTGGGATAGGCATGAATAAACTCTGGCTTCAGCCTATTTCCATTTCAAATACCCTTGGCTAGGTAACACTAAGGTGATACTTTTTCTTTATTCTTTATGGTTTTTCTTTATTTCTTTTATTTCATCTGGATTGTTTTGTAAGTAATCTAAAAAAAATAAAATCATTCAATTTAAGTCTACAATAATGTTTAAATTCCATATAAATGGCCAAGAAAGTTCTGTATTCTGATGTTTTAAAAGCATTTTTTATTTATATTTTTAACTTATTGTCTGTGTTTTTAGAACTCCCTGACACGCAGCGCTCCCTTGAACAGTGAAGCTCAGGGACGCAGCGGGGCGCGCTTCCATACCTCCTATGACAAGCGATATGTCATCAAGACCATCAGCAGTGAGGACGTGGCTGAGATGCACAACATTTTAAAGAAATACCATCAGGCAAGAACAGAAGATTTGACAAAAAAATGGATATATAAAGGCTGTTATTTTAATCTGGAAATTTCTATAGTTGAATAAGTATTTACTGATCTGCTGCTAATAATTAATGACGTTTAGAATGTACACAAGTCAATCTTCAGTAATCTAAAGGCCTAATGCCAAAATCTTAATACTAAAATCGCAGTTTTAATGGGGGGGGTTTAGAGGTCGCTTATAAACATTAAATGTTTTCATGGTACAGATGGCCTTCAATTGGAGAGCAGTTCCATTTATCACTTCAAAGTTAATCACTGAACAGACTCATAAAGGGGGTCATGGAGTGTTTTCTTATTCATTTCTTACCCACTTGTGCAGCCTGCATGTCCCCATTGTGACTATAAAAGGGCCATAAATGTGTATTCTTCATTCTCTCTGGTAGTTCATTGTGGAGTGCCATGGCAACACGCTGCTGCCTCAGTTTCTGGGGATGTACCGTCTCACAGTGGATGGAGATGAGACCTACATGATTGTTACACGCAACGTCTTCTCACACCGCCTCTCTGTCTACAAAAAATATGATCTAAAGGTAGGAGGGGATTGATGTTAAGGGGAAAAGGCAAAGCCAGCACAGGAAGATGACCAGAGTGTAATACTTTTTTTTTCTGTAAATGTCTTTTTCTTCCTCTGATTTATTCTTTAAGGGAATGTTAATTTGACATTTTTGTACTTTTTTAATAATTTTCCCTCAAATGTGGAGTGATTTAATGTTGAAATGTTTTATAAAGCTCATGAATATATCAAATCTCTACTTTATAAAATGTTTTATTGCAAGTTTTTGAATTGTCTTTTATTTTGTAGGGTTCCACTGTAGCAAGAGAGGCCAGCGACAAGGAGAAGGTACAGTCACCTGCCGCGAGCCGGGACCCGCTGCTGTTCATACTCACACACATTTCTACATCTTCACAGGATCCACCTTTACTATGTGGTTTATACAGAATACTATTAGTAAGAAATATAGCTTAGAGGAAAGATTTATATAATACTCTTTAGGTGTAAAGAATACTAAAGCATCAGACTTGCACATATGTTTTGTTTTTTTGTTGTTGTTTTTTTTAACCAAAAACAACAACAAAAGTCAACAGTAATGAACATTTTAAAGTGTTTATTGAACACTTTACTTGTTCAGAACTCATCTGACTTTCAGAACTGGTACTCTAATGGCTTTTTAAGCCACACAAACATCTGTTTGTTGAGCCTTAACACAAAAATCAGTAAACGTTGTTTCTTTTTTATTTTACCGTTTGATCAGTTCCAATTTATTATATTTTAGAAGAAAGAAAATATCCAGTTTTGAAATGAGGAAGGAGTCACGGAGCTCATTTGCACAGCATTAAAGCTTTAATATGGCTGTCATTTCAACATTATAAACTAAATGTATTTGGCATTCAGAATCTCATTTTACACACTAAATTTGAAAAGTGTCTTTAAAAGTGATTAAGCTACTTTTCAATAAAAAGTTGTGGGGACATTCAGAGATTGAGATAGAAAACAACCTGTGTTTCCAGTGTTTTCAAAAGCCGACACAGCTTCACTCAGTTCCCAGCCCAATGTCATCACCCAAATGGACTAAATGCAACCATAGCGTTTGCTTTGGGTTAAAATGACAGTAACAAACATCCATCTCCTTCAATTAGAACCCACCTCATCCCTCCATCCTCTTCCTAGCCACTGCATGCTGTTTGTGCCTCTTTAATTTGCTTCATGTCCTCTAACCTTGCTTCTGCAGTTCCATTAGTTTCCCTGCTTGTTGTCTGTGTGAGAGATTGAGAGATGTGTGCAGCTGTGAGTGCCTGAGTGAATGTTGGCTGAAGAGTTTTGACTCAGTCAGATGTTGTCTTGATTGAGTTGTATTTTGTATGATCTTGCTCTATGGTTATGTGTATCTAGCTGGGTTGTATGAACAAGAGAGTATGTTATTGGTGATGATAGAAATATTGATTCTAGAGAAAGCCTACCTTTGTTTTTTGGCAGTTGAACAAATTCTGCTAACAGTGGATAGTGTGAGATATTGCAAAGAGCTCGGGGTTCAGCATGTCTCCTTGTAACTGAGAATTCTGTTTTGTTTTTTCTTAAACAAGAAGGCTGCTGATGTTGTCAGATTTTTGTTGTCATACTGATATTGGAAGGGAATGGTTGTCCATGATTTTTTTTCTATACCTTTTTAATTACTTGTCTACACACTTTTCTTCTGCCACAGTTTAGTCGAGTGGTTTAAACTTTCCACCTTTTTACCAGAGCTGAGTTGTTGGGCACCAGGCAGTGAGGCGTAGAAGACTTCAGGGAATCTCCAAACTAAATTTAGCCCTGTGCAGATGGAGGAATAGGATAACAAAACATTACTGGCGTTAAAACAAATGACTGGAAAAGAAAGCAGCTGAGGATTTAACACACATGTGAGCCCACTGTATCACCTCTTTCCTCTTGTTTTTCTGCAGATCGACTGTTTATGAACTTTCTGTCTCACAAGAGAAAGATTATAAAAACATTTTAATTATTAAAGGGACAGGAGGCAGTATTTGTAAAATAAATAATCATGTATGTTCAGTTTTGAGTGATGAAGCATTTTAAATAAAAAAGAATGAGGCCACCCATTTATCATTCCATTGTCTTGAACTGGCTGTGAGCTGTAATGCTCTGTAATTTGGGCTTGAATTTCCCGCTGTCCTACAGATGTGACGTCAACTGATGCTGCCTGCGCGTTCTGGAGACCTAAAAAAGTAATAAGAAATGTATATCCAGTAGGTGGCAGTATTGCACCGTTGTATTGAGTGCTAATGTCCGACATGCTTCATCTGATTCTGTGGTTTTTCTCATAATACTGGTGATGTTTGGGAAGTGTTCATGAAGCTGACAATCCCCCTGATGGATTACAGGCTTTCACAGAGCTAAAGGTGCTGTTATAGACAAGTGCACATCGATCTGTGGATGTTGCTGGGTGTCGGGAGTAGACCTCAAAATCACAGTCTTTCCAGGCCCTCAGTCCGTTTCACAGTACATCAAAGGCAGCTGTGCTGCCCACTCTGCTCCCGGCTGCTCTGCTGTTAGCGATCGCAGCCTTTTGGGGAGAAGAACCATTGAGAACACCGACTGATTACAGCTTTCACTCGGGCCGAGCCGTCTCATTCTGCGTGAGTTGTGTGTAACCGGGGCTACAAAATGTAACTCCATATGACGGAGAAGCGAGCCGGGCAGAGTAGCAGGACTGAAACATAGCAGCTAGCAACATTAGCCATGTTAGCTCCGCTCCCGCGGTAGGACCTGTGTGTGTGGCGCGTGGTATTATTTCACCATATTTCCTTTTGAATTAATAAAATATATTTTTATTTATGGAATCATGCCTCCACTTGCCTTTGGTTGAACCCTTATGAGATGAACTAGTGAGAAGTTTGTGCACGCTCCTGTTCAAGGCTGCAGTTATTCGAAGCGCCGGGCGCGGCGCTCGTGAGGTTTGTTTCTTAAAGCTGACCCTGGAACCTTTAAACATGAAATAATTTAATCCTAACTTTACCTACATAGGTTGATTTACTTTCAGAAAAATTTAGCTTTTCACAAAGTAACTGATCAAGAGAGCTACCTAACTTTACCAATATACTTCCTCGCTGAATGAGAACTGTAAGCTTCTACCACATGCTTCTAATGCATCACAGCTCACTTCACATTCTGTTCAAAAAACCTTCAGCAGAGTCTCCCATCATCAGCAGGCTCAGTGTTTATCAGGAGATAGGGTTGGGAAGCTGTAGTGGTTAATTAGGGCTGCAGCTATCTAATATTTTATTGATCAAGTTTTCTAACAATCCATCAATTTCTCGAGTACTCAGATATAAACGTACAACAGTCAGTCCCAGCTTCACTTATTAAAAGCTTCTCTCTTCTCTCTGCCATCAGATCCATGAGCTCTCATGTACATTCTTATGTCGAGGAGTCACTAAAGATCAGTTAAATTATTATTCTGCCTACGTACATATTGAAAACACTTTCTAGAGCATTTACCTTTATATAAACAGCTACCAGTCACCAGACCTAACAGCTCTGTCCAGCAATATGAATTCAGTATTAAAGAATACTGAAGAGAAAATCATTGGCTTATTTTTAAAACAATAATAAAATAATAATGATAAAGTCTGCACAGGTGTTCAGAGGTGAGTGATAGGATTACCTGAAAACTGTGTTTGGTCTGCCTGAGTTTAACAGTTTGTTCATTAATAATCCAAACCTTCCTGAAATATTTCTATAACACAGTCAGTCTGAAGGAAGGTGAGTTCTTTATTCTGGAAACAGAACAACTCCTAATTCTTTAAATAAGAACGTGTAAGTGTTGGTAAAATGGACTTCATCTCAGTGCAGAACACGTTCATTAAGACTGTTGATTTAAGTTCTTTTTACAATTCTGGACATGGAGAGCTGAAAGCAAGGTCTGACACTCCACTTTGACTTTTTTCTTTCCCTGTCTGCTCCTTAAAGTGATAATATGCAGTTTTGCTTGTTTTGGGCTCCCTCTGGTGTCCGTTTTAAATTACTGCATTAAACAAGTTACCAGATCGTTTCAGCTTCTAAACGTCAATATCTACCTGTTGAAATGTCTCCTCAGCCTTCATAGCTTTCTACAGGAGCGGTTATTTACTCTTTCAAAGGAATCAGCTGTGTTCAAGCAGGGAGAGATTGAAAAAAATCAGGAATCATGAGCTAAAAACTCTCCAGCGCTAGCATAACAGCTAGCCACTTTGAGTTAGCCTAACCCTCGTGAGACACGTGACTTCCTGGGTACCGGGACGGCGACAGAGATCTTGCAATCGTGGTTTTCCAGCTGTAATCACCAGATGGGGCTAAGTGACTTTTCATTAACTTTGTAAAGGGTCATATTAGCACATACTGGCTCAAGGAAAAGATTTAAAAATATGAAAAAGTTGCATATTATCACTTTAAATAGACAGTGCTGCTCTCATTGTGAAGACTTCACTGCAGGGAATCGAGTTTTGATCACAGATACGTCATTTGTTTGTAAAACGTTGTTGTTGTGCTGGTAATTGGGTAATAACGGTCCCAGTGAAATGCATGATCACTTAGCATTGCGTGGTCACGTGCTTTAAACAAAGCCTCAAGTCTATTAATTTTTCCTTGAGGATTTTTGTAATCAAATAGTCTTGATTAATCGTTTCAGCCCTAAAGTTAATGGTTCAATAAAAGTTAGTGAGCATTCAGAGACCTCAAATTAATAGATGAATGACTTGTTTCTGAAGAACAACAGCTATCCATCCTGCAGGAGTGGTTTGGATTTTGTAAGGCAGAGTTTAAACAAACATAGCTTTACTAGGATTTGTTGTTTTTTCTCACTGAGACATATCAGGTGCTGCAGGGCTCAGAAACTGACCGGTGAATACTAAGCATGCTAACACATGCCTCGATGTGCAACTGGAAAAACAGCTGTCTGAGTTGACCTTCCTTTTTAAAGAAGAAAACATTACTAATGAATAAAATGGTCACAGGATGGGCTTTTGTTGAATAGTGCCATCATCTAATGGTGAGTAATTTGGTTGCTGTGCTTTATTGTTTTATCCTGGTGGTCATCATGCTTTAGCATCAATCATTTTACCAGACTTCTGGTCAAAATGTGCTTTATTTAGTTTAGAGCCAAGTAGCCTATAATTACTGTTTTGTCTAACAAAACATGGCGTACTTTAATAGGCTGCTTACTGAACACTGATGAGTCTGATGGGTTTTTGGTTGAGTCACTTTGTCAGCTAATGTCTGTTTTATTGTGTCGTTTTTCTGAATTTGTCTCTTTGGTTTGGTCTTGGTTAGAAGGACTTTCTTTGACTTGAGCTATATTTCTTGCTTTAGTGATACATTGACACAAACACCAGTTTTTAAACTGCTGCCAGACTGCACATTGAGAAGACAGCTATAAGGCTTGTTTTTTTTTATCTCAAGGGAATGAGGCTTAGAGAGTCTGTGTCTGACGGTTATCCCTACATTAAGCTATAGTGTTAAACGTTAGTTCAGTGGATAAAGGTAGTTTTTTAAATGTTGTGATATATAACAGATATTGTGATTACTTTAGACCCAATCAGCCCTTCTAAAAACATCGATATTGTGATTTTTTTTTATGTATTCAGTGGCACAAATATGCTTATTTGGCCTCTTTTTTATATTTAACTAATGGATTCAGGCCACAAATGAATGTTGCCATCAACCTTTTCTTGTGTCTTTATGTGAAAAGTACTCTTAGAATAACTTGTATACTCACACAGTAGTTGGCTACTATGATCAAGATAAAGGTGCATTGTGTTATATGATAATGTGGCTTATTTAAGCATAATAGTGTGTGTGTTCAGCAAAAAAAAACCTACACACACAAACAACAAGCACGGCAGGGTACTCCCTATACTGCATGGCCCTCCTCCTTTCATGCATGTATCTGCATGGTATATAACTCCTTTCTGCATCCTCTATGAAGTGACATTATTTCAAACGCATTGCGGTGTGTTTAGACACCAGCGCCATTCTGTTGCACGTCCTCAACATGTTATTTCTGCTCATATAAAGTCTGGCATGTAATCCTTCTTTTCAGAAAAGAAACTTGGGGATTCTTTTAGCTGCTGTCTCGGGTTTTGGCTGTCACACAGCAGCTGGCTTTCCTGATGCATTGCTATACAGATATAGATCTAGTCAAGCAAAAAACTGGTGGTTTGATTCAATTTTTCCCCCTTTTTCTTTAAATTTGCCCGAAACTAGACAGAATTGTGACTCTTGCTGCTCTTTATTAAACCTGTTAATACAAACCAGTCACTGGTTGTCACTGTACGTATTGTGGTTCGGCACAGAAACGTTGTCCTTGACATATTGTGGACATTGATCCACAGCACTCTCTGATGTCAGGCAGACACAGTGTTTGTTTTGTGACCTGGAAAATGTAAAGGATGTTTAACTCATTTTACATCACTACTGTCATGTTTATAGAGGGGAGCCTGTGTTTCTTTCTTGGTTTCTACTTCCAGGTTTCTGGCAACAGCAGGTGTTTTTGATCCGGTCCTCACTGCAGCACCAGCTGGTGTCTCTGTTGAGGACACTTGGTTCTAGTTTAGTGAAATGAATGAGTGTGAGCTGCCTTGTTATATTTATCTCCCTTGAAGTAGAAATTATAAACCCTTAGATGTAGCACACCTGTTTAGAGGTTTAGCAGAGTTCAGGTATGTAGAAAATAAACTGTCTTAGTTGTTTCCCTGCCTTTCTTAGGCCCAGGTCCTTCCTCCTTAGAGATGGACAGCCAGGTTGCTTCCTTTCTCTTTGGGGTCTTTTTAACAGGAAATATAATGATTTCAATGAAGAATATCACTTCAATTTTAACATTTGAATCATTTTGTATCAAAGATCAAAATTAGCACCAAAAACACTTATTTATTTACAAAAATGAGCCTTTTTAAGATAAACATACACTTTCTTGACTCAAACATGTATGATCTATGTACGATATATCGCGTGATGCCCTTTCCAACCCTCCCCACTAAAAAAAGGAGAAAAAGAACCATTTGTGATCTGTTACTTTTAAAACACTTTGCCTTTACTTCCAACTTCCTTCCTCTTTCCTTTCTTCTCTCCCTTCCGCCCCTCCCTCACTCCCCCTTTTTCTAGCAGCCACCCCCACCAGAGGATGTGCCTCCGCGGCCCAAATCTGGTAACGTTCAGCAAAGGCTGCAAACACTGCGGATTGCCACGCGCTTTTACTGCGCCATGAAACACGTAAGAGATGTAAGAGAACCAGGGCTCATATATCAGGCATGATCTATTAAACCACTCTTTATTTTATTGCTATTCACACTTATTTCATTTGCATGTTTATTTTTGCAACTCAGCGTTTTGTTTCCACGTTATTTCCAGACACTCTTTTGCACACATCTCATTAATTTCCAGTCACTTATTTGCTTGTAGTTATTACTACGGGTGTTTGTTTTGTTGCTGTTTTTGCCAGACACAGTTTTTTTGGTTTTACTCTTCACATCACACTGGAGCAACAGTAGATTAGCATGATGTAATGTGGTCTGGCTTTTGTTTTCCTTTTTTTAATAATAATCTCTTTATAATTGCTGCTATTTGTGTAGATTCAGCACTTTTTCAGTGATTCAAAGGGACAAGAAGAAAACTAAAGTTTATATTTTTAAGTTGTTAAGTAGTAGTTTTCATCTCCTCTGCAGTTAATTTTTTCCTTCCTGCCTCTAATATATGCTACTTTTTTCTATTTACTGCTATATTTCAGTGAAGCACATCATTCAAGTCAAACATATTATGTTACCAGTGTAGCAGTCCAACTTCTGGTGTCTGACTCCTGTTCATTCTGCCTCATGTTGCTTCTTTTATGTCACATTTTAAGCCTCATCTATAATGTTCCAGTCAAAGTTAAGCATCTCATGTTTATTGCAAACCGGAGGTCTATGTCTCTGTATATATGTGCTCAAGTGTCCCAGTCTGTTTGATGTAAAGATGTGTTCTGGATGTGTATGAGTGTGTGTCCCGTCTGAGCTCAGTGCAGTGCTATGAAGTTGTGTTGCCGCTTTTCTCTTGCTGCCATAGAAACATTGTAGTAGCTAAACTGCAGCTGTTGCCCTATTACCTCATTTCCTGCTTTTTTTCCTTCAGTGACTCAGAACTAGGTCCCTGTCCCTTTCTACCTAACATCTCTTCCCCCTACAGGCTGCAGGCCCCTCTGCAGCTGCAGCAGCGTTAAATTTAACTCCCACTTCATGGACATTTAAATTAGAGTCTTGTTCATTTAAGCTGATGTCTCACTGGGCTTTGACTTTTGTGAACAGGATAAAGAAAGGAATTTCCAAAGTGTCTTGAAATGTTTGCATAGGTCTCAGGGCCTCGTTGACATGGCGATAGAATTTTGAACATGTTAACTTTGTGTGTCAGATATTAAACAGTTTTGGGATGAGCTGGTAATAACATTGCAAACAAATTAAGACACTTTGTAACTAAATTGCACCAAGAAACTTAATGCAGCTTTCCCAGTTTGTTTGCAGTTACATCATCAGACCACCTGGCCTTGGAAAAGTCTTGTCTACTGGTTTAGTGTGATTCTTTTTCCACAATTTTGTGTGTCTAACTAATTACCAGCAGTCACAGCCCAGTGAGGTATTGGCTTCAGCTTCATAAGCTGAGTATTGTGAATTCCTCTCAGAAATGACATATCTTTGTAGAGTTATAAAATACAGCTTATATGTCTGTAATACCACATAGATAAATTAATCCAATATTATTAGTCCCCATCAGAAACAACCCATCAAACGGCTGAGGTAGAAGTCTTTTATGAAACATTCAAACTGCTTTGCATATATTATTTTTGGTCACAAATTGTATGGATTTTTTTGAAGCATTATTTAGATTTGTATCGTGTGCATTTGGAAACCGTTGCATCAGATGGATCTATACTCCTCTGTGAACACAGTTTCAGACAGTCAGATCTTCTCCAGCTCTAGTTAACCAGCATGTTTCACCAGCAGTGTTTTCTTAGATTTCCTGAATCAGATGGACTAATCTAAAAACTCCACAGATCCTCCTGTTTACACGGGATGTTTCAACAGACTATGATCTCAGGTAGAAGGATTTACACCCACACTGTTGGCTCATTTCTGAGATTAGAGGTGATTAACCCCATCAAGCCTCTTGAAACCCAGTATTATGTAAAATTAAGCAAGACAAAACATGTTTTAAGTCTTCTGTAAGGGCCTATTGTTCAGGTGTTTTTGTTGTTACCTTTAGACTAGTTTTAGGTCTAAAGTCTAGAAATACACAGATATTTGTAAGGCTTGTTGTTTTGTAATAATGTATCTTTTCTTAACTTCTAAAACAAAGTGATGTTTTTGTTTTGAGCACCAATCTTCTCACATTTCTGTGGAAGTTTTCTGTGTGTGGTGTGACTCCTTTCAGGGTTTTCTTATGATTTGGACTGTTTTTATCTGGTGCTAATTTCTGATACTAATGAACAGGCCAAGGAGCTGCCCACCTACAAGGACAACGATTTTATCAATGATGGGCAGAAGATTTACATCAATGAGGAGAACAAGAAAATGTTTCTGGAGAAGCTGAGGAAAGATGTGGAAGTGAGTGGTGAAAATTAGTTTATAGGAATGGCATGCTATAATCATCTTTATTAAACTCTTCAAACTGTCTTTGATCCTCTCCTACCTCAAACACGTATCTAACAGTTCCTGGCCCAACTGAAGCTGATGGATTACAGTCTGCTGGTGGGGATCCACGACGTGGAGCGGGCCGAGCAGGAGGAGGTGGAGAGTGAGGACAATGAGGTGGAGGAGGAGGGCGAGAGTGACGGAGGGGGTATTGGGACACCCCCTGACAGTCCCAGCAACACCCTGGACAGCGCCAAGCCTCTGTCACCTGGAGAGTTTGATCCCACCATCGACGTCTACGCCATCAAAAGCAATGACAGTGAGTGGCTGTCTGCATAGGGACTAATGCCTGTCTGGGCTGAGAGGTTCATTAACTGAAAAATAGAACAGATAGCTCCCCCTAGTGGATTCTGTTGCATCTAAGTGAGATTACACATTCATGAAAAAAAGGCCTTTTCCATTTTGTGTTGCTTTTCAGTTACACAGATTCTCACTTAGGTGTGTTTGTTTCAAACTACAGGCGCTCCCAGGAAGGAGGTGTACTTCATGGCTGTTATAGACATCCTGCAGCATTATGACGCCAAGAAGAAAGCTGCCCACGCTGCCAAAACTGTCAAACACGGGGTATGGTTTTAAATACATGATCGATTTTTACTGTCCCTTTGTGAAACTATGATATTTTGGCAAACATTAAATCGTTCAGGTCTCCAAACTTACCTTTTGGGACTACGAGTACATAGTTTAGGTCTAGATCAACATTCAGCAAAGCCTTGTTTATTTTTGTCCTCTTCACTGATCTTTGAATAAATGCTTTGGTGACAAACAGTAAATTTAACTAACAAAATTTATTTAAAGATACAAATGTTACAAAGTTAAAATGTGCTTTACCATAAATAATTACATTCAGTTAGAGATTAATTTAATCGACATGCCAGTCCTGAGTTTTAGTGAGCTGATCACATAGCTAATTTTAATTTAAATAAATCAATCAGTTTAAAGGTTGAATGGTTTACTCAAGTTAAACTAAGGATCTGATTGGACCAGGTGGTGTCGCATAGTGATTCAGGACCTTTGAGTTTCATAAAGACAGCTCTTACTTTACAGTTCAACTTTTATTTAATCAGCACAGCCTCTTCTGCAGGCACTTATTACAGTTCTGTTCTCAACCTGCTGCTGGCATATGTCTGCCTTTTGATTTGAATGTTTACAATTTATGTTGTGGTTTTCATCTGTTTTCTGTTAAAAGATTGAGATCAACTCAGAAAACTAGCAATTGTTGGGCCATACTGAGTATTACAAACATATGGCTTTGTTTACGTTGTGTCATGTCAGCCACCCAGGCAGCGAGTAATTCCTGTCAGAAAATATAGATGGTCCTTTTTTTTTTTTTTTTTGCTCTTACCTGATTGCTTAATGACTCCTTAAATGAATACTATAAAAATCAGAAACTAGAACTGCTAATGAATAGCTCAGATGTTCTTTTTTTTTTATGGAATAACAAACAAAAACTTTGTTTCAAGGAGCCAAATGTCTCATGTAGTATTTGTTGACAGACAGGTTTCTGTCCCACGTTGCTACACTTATCAATCACTTCCTCACCCAGGCATATTTTGCATGAATGCTCACACACATAAAAAGTCTCTCGTCTCGTCTTCTTCCGCTTATCCGGGTCCGGGTCGCGGGGGCAGCATCCCAATTAGGGAGCTCCAGACGGTCTTCTCCCCAGCCACTTCTACCAGCTCCTCCGGCAGGATCCCAAGGCGCTCCAGGGCCAAACCAGAGATATATTTTCTCCAGCGTGTCCTGGGTCGACCCGGGGGCCTCCTGCCGGCAGGACATGCCTGAAACACCTCCCTGGGGAGGCGTCCAGGGGGCATCCTAACAAGATGCCCGAACCATCTCAACTGGCTCCTTTCGACATGGAGGAGCAGCGGTTCTACTCCGAGTCTCTCCCGAATGTCCGAGCTCCTCACCCTATCCCTAAGGCTGAGCCCGGCCACCCTGCGGAGAAAACTCATTTCGGCCGCTTGTATCCGCGATCTCGTTCTTTCGGTCATTACCCAAAGCTCATGACCATAGGTGAGGATTGGGAGGTAGATCGACCGGTAAATCGAGAGCCTTGCTTTCCGGCTCAGCTCCTTCTTCACCACAACAGACCGGTTCAGCGTCCGCATCACTGCTGACGCTGCCCCAATCCGCCTGTCGATCTCCCGCTCCCTCCTTCCCTCACTCGTGAACAAGACCCCGAGATACTTGAACTCCTCCACTTGAGGCAGGATCTCTCTCCCGACCTGGAGTTGGCAAGCCACCCTTTTCCGACCGAGAACCATGGCCTCAGACTTGGAGGTGCTGATCCTCATCCCAGCCGCTTCACACTCGGCTGCGAACCTCCCCAGCAAGAACTGTAGGTCAGAGCCTGATGAAGCTAGGAGGACCACATCATCTGCAAAAAGCAGAGACGAGATTCTCCTGTCACCAAACTCGACACCCTCCACACCACGGCTGCGCCTAGAAATCCTAGAAATCCTAGAAACCCATAAAGGTTATGAACAGGACCGGTGACAAAGGGCAGCCCTGGCGGAGTCCAACCCTCACTGGGAACAGGTCCGACTTACTGCCGGCTATGCGGACCAGACTCACACTCCTCTGGTACAGGAACTGAATGGCCCTTAACAAAAGACCATCCACCCCGTACTCCTGGAGCGCCCCCCACAGGGTGTCCCTGGGGACACGGTCAAAAGCCTTCTCCAAATCCACAAAACACATGTGGATTGGTTTGGCAAACTCCCATGACCCCTCCATCACCCTAGCGAGGGTAAAGAGCTGGTCCACAGTTCCACGACCAGGACGAAAACCACATTGCTCCTCTTCTATCTGAGGTTCAACTATCGACCGGACCCTCCTCTCCAGTACCCTGGAGTAGACCTTTCCAGGGAGGCTGAGGAGTGTGATCCCCCTATAGTTGGAACACACCCTCTGGTCCCCTTTCTTAAAAATGGGAACCACCACCCCGGTTTGCCACTCAGCAGGAACTGCCCCCGATGACCACGCAATGTTGCAGAGACGTGTCAACCACGACAGTCCTACAACATCCATAGCTTTCAGATACCCAGGTCGGATCTCATCCACCCCCGGGGCTCCGCCACTGCGTAGTTTTTTGACTACCTCAGCGACTTCTGCCCCAGAGATTGGACAGTCCATCCCCAGTTCTCCCAGCTCTGGTTCCTTATAGGAATGCG
>SSNR01000068.1:1503025-1554980 GCA_006937965.1 Callopanchax toddi | reverse complement strand
TCCTCCTGCAGGTGGTGGGCCCACAGGTGGATGAGCCCATGTATCCAGTTCGGGCTGGGCCCGGCCGGGCCCCATGGGCGAAAGCCCGGCCACCAGGCGCTCGCTCACGGGCCCCAACCCCAGGCCTGGCTCCAGGGTGGGACCCCGGTAACCCTCCGGGCCGGGTACACTGGCTCGATGATTGTACTTGCATGAAGAGTCTTTTGAACCGCACTTTGTCTCACCCCTCACCTAGGACCAATTTGCCATGGGTGACCCTACCAGGGGCACAAGTGCCCCAGACAACATAGCTCCTAGGATCATTAGGGCACTCAAACTCCTCCACCACGATAAGGTGACGGTTCACGGAGGAGCACATAAAAAGTTCTCTATTTAAAATATTAAATTATTTGTCGAATTTGTGAGTTCAAACTCAAAAGAACCCTGAATGTTGTTAACAGTTTGTTCACAGTTAGGTTGGACAAGTTGTTGGGTTTTCTCTCAACAGGGGAAATGTAATGTTGATTGTGTTGAACCGTTTCTGCCTGTGGTGACTGTCAGGTGTTGTTTGTGTGCACTGCAGGCCGGAGCGGAGATCTCCACGGTGAACCCAGAGCAATACTCCAAGAGATTTTATGACTTCATCACCACCATCCTGTCATAGCCTCCAGGAGCAGCGACGGGCACATGGGAGGGAAAGGGGGGGACAAGCGGGGAAGGAGGGTGGAGGAGAGGAAACCCATCCAGAGGCTGAATTATTAAGGTGCTGTGATGGATTTGTTTGAATCTCCCTCATCCATTTCCTCATCCTTCGCTCTTTTTTTTTTGCTTCCCTGTCTCATCCAGTGGGGTGCCACACTCTGCAGCTAAACAAAACCCTGTTCGTTTACATTAAACCTCTCCTCTGAGTTCAGTTGGTGTGTTTGTTGGATGGTGAGGTTGTTAAAAACGAGTGTCCGAGTCATCATTTCATACGTGTCGTTTTAGTTTATTCTGGCTTTTATCGACCCCAACACAGTTTCCAGCACCTGCATGTTTTATTCTAATGTTTGTCAGGTTTGTGGTGTTCAGTGGGAGGGTGGGGTTTGTTTCCAGAGTGAGGACAACTTTGATAGAGTGAAGTTGCTCATGAAAAGAGAGAATTACAGGCTTTGTTTGAGGATGTAGGAAGCAGTCTTCCAATAGGCCAACAACCAAACCCACTCACCCAAACCAATCTTCCCGTTTGAGCGCCTCCTCCATCACTTTCTATCTTGTTTACGTGCGTTCAAAGCTTCTGGGTTATTCTCTCGCCACACTTCTCGTTAGCTTAATTATATATCATTTGTTTACACCTCATTGTGTCTGTCTCTGTTGTGATGTAGAATGCTTAAAAGGAAGGATCATAAAAATGAGCAGAAGATGGATTTTCTAGTCAGTCACTCTGAAAGCGTTTGTTGGGAAGTCTCAGTGTCTGTTCCTGTTGCAAAGAACGACCCAGAAGTGAGTCACTCCCTGTTCAGAAACTCACAAACATCCACAGCGCTTCAACTTTCTGTTGCCAACAGCACCTTATGAGTAAAATCAAAACTGTTGCACTTTCATTTGTCGTTTGGAGCTAATCTTCTGTTACATGCACAGCAGCAATGACAAATACTTTGGAGTCTGATCTCAAATCCTGTCTTCCCCACAATGTTTTTAACCTGTTGCTTTGTCTATGGAGGAGAATTTATTTCTAAATTTGCCCTGAAAGCTCTCTTAAAAGGGCTTTTGTTAACTCTTTTTTTGTGGTGTTGCGGGATTGGTTTTTGTTTGTTTTTAAATTTTTTACTTTAGAACCAGGCATCAGTGTGACTGTGCTCATGAGTTCAGGGCATACAGAAGGAAGTTTACCTCCAACATCGTACCAGCACACACCCAGAGATGACCACGGGTGTGTGTGTGTGTCAGTGTTCACAAGTTGTAAACAGGGAGGAGGGAGGTTGGATAGTGTAGCTACTTGTATGTTTTGTTAATTCATTAACACCAAAAGCATCGTTCTCTAACCTTGTTCGTTACTTTGGTATTCATTTTTGTGTTATTTTTATGTTGTTTTTTTATTTTCAGGTGAATTATCTGTGTTTGAATTTGGTGATTTTATGAATTGTCTTGCTCATGTTTTTTTGTATATTTTGCACAAGAGGAAAGGAACCAAATGTTACGAAAACGACCCCAATTAGTCGATACGATCTTAACAAGGGAAATGCAATATATGTGTGTGTGTGTGTGTGTGTGTGTGTGTGTGTGTGTGTGTGTGTGTGTGTGTGTGTGTGTGTGTGTGTGTGTGTGTGTGTGTGTGTGTGTGTGTGTGTGTGTGTGTGTGTGTGTGTGTAAGTGAGAAAAGTTATATTTGTGTGTGGCGTTGTGTATCACCACTAACCAATTAAAAAAGCAGGTCACGTTGTCTTTTTATTGACTATTCTAACTCCTGCAAAAAGCTTCTGTCACAAAGTTTGTTTCTGTCATAAATAATATTCACATTTCTATTTTTACATTGGATTTTAGTCTCAAAATATAAGTGGTATTTAAAAATAAAAGAAAATGGAGCCACTCTTTGAATGAGTAACGGTGCTGTGGTAATGAAGAATGGTGGTGTTTGAATTTTTACAACGTATAGTTGTACATTAAACATGTAAAATAAAAAAAACCTGCATGTCACCAGACTAAGTTTCCTTCCCCCCTTTACGGTGTTTGTGATCTATAAGTGCCCCTCCACTTTAACCACGTGTGTGTTGTTCAGCGTTAAATAGTCATGCTTTAAATAACTGTTTTTCATTGTATACACTGTGCAAGATGTGTGCCTTTATACTCCAAATTATTTAATTTTTATATTTTGTAATCTTTTTTTTAAACAAATGTAAAGGGTTATTCTAATAATGGGGTGTTTACGTTGTATTATTTTTCTCACCACCTCTGTATTTGTTCAATAAAACCATTCCAACGATTGTTTTCTAACCAACAAAACATTTGAGTTTACTTATATTTTTAATAATTTCTGATAGTTTTTTGTGTAACTTTGTTCACTTCACCCTCCAGTCTGTGGTTGTTGTTTTACTGTAAATTGTTCTGTTTTCCACATGCTCATAATGTACATAGGTTGTGTTGTACGCCTCGCTCTGGTTTTGGCCCCCCTAAAGACGTCTTTGTGCAAATGAAGAAAGCTGAGCCGTTGTGAGTTTCTCATTCTGGAAACCTGGAAAAAGAAAACTCCTTTTGCTTTTTGTGACTTCTCTATTGAAATGAACTCCAACACGCTGCCACTATTAACTTTGCCAAAAGCAGCAGTCCAAACTTCCCCCATGAGCTTAAGAACATTGTGTTTGGTATAATGTGTGTTTGTTTAAAATAATTGTGTATTTTTTTTTCTTCTCTGTGGTAAAATGGAGTGAGATGTGCAGTGCTCGTATGTGAACCAAAACAAGATTACAAATGCAAATGACTGAAGACGAAGCATCGTCTGCAGAGGTGGAATAAATTCATTTTTTAAAATTTCAGGAAGCCCTGTGGATTAAAAAACTTCCCAGATAGCTTTAAATAAACTGAATGTGTTGAATCAGCACGTAAAAAATCACATGTACACCTGCAGATTGTGCTTCAGTCTCACAGCAGCCTGTGATGCTTTTCGACCTGGGCATTGTTTTAAACATTACTGTGTGTGAGAGCATGTGTGTGTGTATCTGAGTGTTTCCCTTCAGTGGCAGAAAGGTCAAAAAAATGAAATAATTGTATGTTGTACTTCACATTTAATGAAAACAGTGCATTGCATTCCACAAGCATTCACTCCAACCAGTTTATTAAAGCACTTGTTCTGCTTACCTCTGCATTCAGGTGGTTTCCTTTTTGATGGTGGTTTAATTTACATTTACATGAAAAATTGCATAAAATAACACAATCTTGTTTTATGTTGTTGCACTCATTTTGTTTTTATTTTAAAATATGAAAATAATAAAACCACAATCTTGTTTCTATAATAACACTTGAATGTGAAATGTAAAAATGCGTTTTAAGCCTCTATTTTCTTTCATTATGGCGCAATAATCGGTTTTTATGCTATAGCAAAAGTGGTGGAGCAATATTTAAATGAGCAATAAGGTCATGATACCGTTAAATCAATCCGCCTCAGCTCGCGCAATACTCTAATTAGTACAATAGACCAAACTACTAAAATTACTACTAATTTAATGCAAAGGTTTTAAATATTCATATAATTTTTTTATAAAGAACAATAATCTTCAAAATGTTACTCGGATACACTCCGTTAGAAATGCTTGTTCTAGCTTTTGGGGCTCATTTATTTTATAATAGCAAAGTGTTGACTTGAAACATTGTTTTAATTGTCCATCAGTTCGTTCAAGTTAACCCTTCATTTACGTCCTGCCTCGTCCTTCTTTCCATTATGTGTGTTAACTAAATAGGTGCTATTAAGACATCACTAGAATCCAAAACGGCTCAAATAATGCTGCGTCATTAATGTTAGTCGGTGAAGTTATATCCTTCCGCCGTGACCGATTCATGTTCAGAGCGAAAATAGTCACGTTTCTTTCTAAAATGAACAAATATGAACAAAAGCAGTGAAACCGTTCCTTTGTCCCAGGAACTGAGCCGTTACCCAAAAGCAGCTCCTGTCCTGAAAAAACTTACAACACTGACGAGTTCTTTAGGAGTTTATTGGAGAATAATTCAGAGCGGGCAGCAGAAAGAGGGAAAATGTGCTGTAAATATATTACACATATATGTATATATATATATTACATATATTTGTGTGTATCACACATATGTGTGTGTGTAATATTATATATATATATATATATATATATATATATATATATATATATATATATATATATATATATATATATATATATATATATATATATATATATATATATATATATATATATAGTTGAGATTGGTGGCAGCTGCGGTCATGCCATGTAGAGGTCTGTGCTCTCCGATGCAATAAGGTTTTTCTTTTTTTTTTTTTTTTTTTTTTTTTTTTTTTTTTGCCGGAGTACAATGTAGAGAACAAGCAGACAATAAACAAAGAGCCGCTCGCCATGTGCGCTGCAGCTGCTGCACGCACACGCTCACAGATGAGCCGCAGTGCGCAGCTGCGGCCGCCAGGGGGCAGACCGAACACTGCAACCACAGCAGAGACTGAGGTTTTGTGCTCATTTTGGTTACTAAACGCAGAATTAGGTTCAAAAAGCAACTAAATGTGTAATTGATTTATTGAGTATTTAAAAGTGTGTCTTAATCCATCTGGAAAAATACAACGGGTCTAATATTTAACATGTAAGCAAATTCAAATCACCAGTAAAGACTCCTCCATCCCCCTGCTGCTCTGACAATGAACTTGACCTTTGACCTTTCTATAGTGTGCATATAAGGAGGTAGTTAATACCTATAAAACATAATGTGTGTAAATGTTTGCCGCAAGTACCTCTTAAATCTACATTAACAAAAATGCAGACAGCGCATTTAAAAAGTGCAAAACAATTAAAATCACAATTAAAATCAATGTGATAAAAACATTTTATATTTTTACGGCACTGTGTATGCTTTCAATACATTTAAAGAAAGAAGTGTATTTCTGAGTGAAGTCATTCCAACTGGTCTACTGTACGCTCTTCAGCAGGGAATTTGCGTAGCCAGGAGAGTAGTACCTGAAACAAAGACACACACTTAGAATAGATTTCATCACTGTGGCACGGTTAGTGTTTAGTTTTAGTTCATTAAAATAGCCTCTAAAAGCATTCGTCACCGGACTATTTCTTCAGGGAAGCAGCTGAGGATGACATCAATGTACTGATCCAGAGTGGAGTGAGCCTCAGCCTGGATCTCCTGCACTCTCTTCAGTCCTCCGCTGGTTACAAATATCCGACGAGCCTTGCTGTCATTAGGCAGCACCTTTTGACACCAGGAAAGATTTAAACAAAGTTCTAGGCACACGTTAGTTGAAGCTGTTGCAGATTCATTCCTCACCTTGCTGAACTGGCAGATGACATGTTTGAGGATGTTGGTGGGAGCATCGTACAGCAGCGGCTCCAGGGCCTGCAGCTCGGTGCAATTCAACAGGATGCTCTTCAGGGCCTTCTCGCTCTGAAATGTTCCACACTTATAGAGGTTCATGACCTTCACTGGTGATAGGTAACTATGTTTTTCACTGCATCCTATCTCTTACTTTGGCCTGCAGGTCCTGTGAGCTCCTGGCATCCATGTAGAGCTCCAGCAGTTTGGGCATTAGGTTGGCTTTGACCACCGCCTTGGCGTGGTCTGGGGTGTGATGACCTATCTGATTGATTGACCAGACTATGGCCGCCTTGATGTGGTGCTCAGACTCCTCAGACAGACACAGGGCCAGCTGGGGCACCCCCTGCAGGACAGGAGGACACATAGATCAGTTTGACCTACATAGTATCTAAAACAAAGAGGTGTGATCACCTTAGACAAGATGATCTTCATGGCGAGTTCTTCACTGTGAGCTGCCACGTATCCCAGCATCATGATCCCCGGCAGACGCGTGCCTCCATGGGAGTCACCAAGGTAGTCGATGACGTTATTATGCCCATCATAGTCCACAATCACCTGGGACATCTGGACGCACACAGACACATCAATCACTGAGTCTGCACATTAAAAAGTAAAAATCCTGAGCGTACCTCTGGTGATAGCTTCGCCACTTCCCTTAAAAGAGTGGCGGCGTTCTTCCTGACGTACTCATCCGGCATTCTGAGGGAGGACAAGGCTGCAGGGATAACTTTGGCCTCTATCACCATCTCAGCCAGGCACAACGAGTGTTTGCTGATCTGGCTGAGGGCTGAGAACACCTGCCTCTGGATGGAGACACACAGACTCCTCAGCACTTTCACACAAAACTCCCATGTTTGAAAGGTAAACATTATTTTATGAATCCCACTTCAAATATGCAGATATTACATTAAATTTCAAGTTTGCTTATAATTCCTCCTGAGATAATTTAACAAATGTGTTAAAATTAGTCCCAAATTAATTATTTGGCTAATTTAATAAATCATTTAATACTGAAAGAAGTCAGACTTTTATAATTTAAGCATTAAAACTGATCATTTTATAATAAGCTGTAAAATTTGCATCAAGACTTTGCAAGTTTATGTTTTGCTTTAAACTTAAGTCTGCTATTTATGTGAAAATAGAATTTTTTTAAAATCTAAATATTTTTACAGTTAAAAATTGTTTCAATTAGCCCTCCAACTGTCCTTTATTCTGGGCCTATGGAGTTTTCTAGTCATTTGGGGCCAATTTGATCCCCTAAGTGTGAGGGTTAGAGGTCAAACATGAGAAACAAGCAAAAATGTTTCATCAAAAATCCTTTAAAATGATGACCATTTTGAATTGCTTCCATTGTGCTTCAAACTTTTCTGACAGATTTATATGCAGACGACATATTAATGTTTGCATATATTTTACAGCTAAAGTGAACTGCTGTATTACAGTGAGACTGTATTTATTATAAATCAGCCAGCAGCCTCAGAGCCTCACCTGAAGTTTGGCATCTTGGATGTGGGCCATCTCTGCCAGGTGAGTGATGGCGCCGTGGTCCACCACGGCTTGGGCCAGCTCTGGGGTGTGTTTGCAGATGTCACTGAGTGTGGAGGCTGTGATGCGTTTGAGAGCCATATCAGGCTCTGAAAGACACAACACCAGCATGGGGGCAGCTCCTGCAAACACAACCGCCTGAGACAGAGCTGCAGGGCAGCAATCAGTGGTTACAGAAAACCTCTGCTCAAATAAACATGTTTAAAACATCTACAAATATCCAAAAAAGCTGAACCAAAAAAAGAGTGTGAATGAGATTATCCCTACTTGCATTGTGCCGGGCGATGCAGCCCAAAGTCCAGACAGCAGCCTCCTTCACGCTGGGGTCAAACTCCTCCAGGCAGAGAACCAGGCCGTCCACCCCCTTGCAGTCCACCACAGCCTGGGACAGCTCAGGGGAGTGTTTGGCCACAGCGCGCAGCACAAACACTGCTGACTTCTTCAGGACTCTCTACACACAAACACAAAAACTCTCATTTACTTAAAAAGCTGTTTAAATTATTAGAGATATGACCTACACGGATGAATTTGTCCGATTTCACAAACAGGTTTCCCTGTGAGTGAATAGAAGTATGTTTTAAAGGTTTTGTTAACACATTTTTTTTTCCACTTTTTGCCCCAAAACAAATTTAGTTCTTCCCAAAAATCAGACATATAATATTGACCCTGATCTGCAAAACAATTTACCACTTAAAATTAAAACATTTAACTATTATGCTGCAACAATAAATTAAATATTTTATATTGTAAAATATTAAAATTGCTTCAATTCATTCTGAACTGTATTAGTCATTTATATATCATTTTATTTTAAAATACATAATAATGTAAACATCCCCATCTGTGTTTACTTTTCAGTTATAGTTCTGAATAAACCAATTTTACATGTCTATTATGTGATTTTTTTTCTTCATGTTTTAGATCATTAGATAATGCTAATAAAAACAATTAAAACAGCAGTTTGAAAAGTGCATTCACTAAAGATCCTGTACATCCTGTTTCTTTGTTCTGGGAGTGTGAGGCACTAAGGCGTGCACTGAACTGAACTGAATGAAATAAATCTATAAACACAGAAAGGAAGGGCCACTCTAGTCCTCCACAAAATTTAGACACAGTCCTAAAATACTTTGATTATATAGTCAGCTGGTTAGTTTCAGTTATTTTTTGAAGTCATTATAAAGAGGTCTCTGTATGTTAATTTAATGGAGCTAATTGTAAAAGTAATGTTCAGAAAGCAGTGAAATAAACCAGAGGACGAGATGCTAACGTTCTGTGAGAACAGAGAGTGGACCAGGTGGGGTAGGATGCCCTCCCTCACCACAGCCTCAGCCAGGCTGCTGTGGTGGTCAGCCAGCCGGCCGAGAGCCTGGGCTGCGGCCTGCTGGACGCTGGGCTCCAAGTCCGTCACCAGGTTACGCAGCAGGGGCATCGCACCTGTCAACAGGGAGGAGGTGAACACTGGGTCCAGCAAAAGATGCTAACACGGCTCAAATCGTTATTACCTGCATTTATGAGGGTTTCTGTATTTTGTGGTCGTTTGGCGAAATCAGCAACAGACCGTACAAACTGCAGCCTCGACATCCGGTACTGCTCAAACACTGCAAGCAGAGAGTAAACCGCTAGCTGCTTCTACATTAGCCTATATAGTAAAAAGCGGGGGACTCACCTTGAATGATTTGTCGATGGGTCATTGTGACCCTGGTTGTTTTATAAAGACTGTTTTTGAAGATAGTTTTTCAACTTGTGGTCCCTTTATCCCCTAAAATAAGAAGCGAATTTTGTTACGGGACTTGACGCGACGTTTTTGAAATGCATTTAAAGGCTTTAAGTGCTGTTGTTTGATGTTGCCCTGACAACATCCAGGAAACGTCACTTTCGCTATTCGTGACAAAGATCGTCTATTGACAAGAATGGGACTCACTCCGGTTCCTTTGTGTCCGCTGGCGACTCAAGCGAGTTTTCGGTTTGATGGATTTCTCTCGGAGTGGGCGCTCTGTCCTTATGTTACACATCTTTGTTCTCGCTGTTTTTGTTCCCGCTAAAAACCCAAACCGCGGACGTGTCGCGCGCTCTCGCGATGTCTTTAAGAAACCGACCCAAAGGAAAACAGAAGCGACAAAGCGACGCGGTTATTGGCTGGAAACCAGACAGACTGCCTGTCTAGAGATGATGAATAAAGACAACTAAAGATGCTGGACTTTCAAAATGACCGGGGGACTATTTTAGCCTTTACTCGTCTAAACCACAGAATCACCCAGTCCCGGAAAATAAAAAAATAAAGCTGGGCGCCTGAAAACGATCTGTTTACTTATTTACAGTATATTTTTATTTATCACCACATTAAAAACTTGTGAAATGTTTAAACCAATGGGCTTTCAAGGGAAATGAGATGAAATAGAATATAATTAATTTATTGATTCCACAGTGGGGAAATAATAAGACACAACAGGAATATAAAATAAAGCAAAACCGAAATACTGTCAGAAATGGAAGATGGTTTTATATGCACTTTTAAATAATGAACTTTTATTAAGATACCGAGTGTTAACCGTTTAAACATTTGAGAAATTCTTGCAGCTCTGCAGTTAATTAGACGCTCTTCTAATCGATCTCCATAAAAACAAAGTCACAATATAGGTCAATATATTGATTTTTAAATAAATCATCGCCATGCTTTTGACACGTGTTTCTTTTTTGTAGTTTTCTTTTTTTTTATCTTCATAAAAAAACCGTGTTTTTCTTCCGTTCTATAAGGAACTATCTCATTCGTCTCGTGTAGAGGTTATAAAATACTTTCATAATATTTACTTGGCTAATAGTTGAGTATGTTTCTTTGCTGGTTGGCTGTTTTATATATTTCCTTATTGAAAATATGTTTTTTTTAATAAAAAATAATAAACTTGAGTTTTCTTCTAAACCAGACACCAAAATACATGATTTTATCCTGAGGCCTGAGAATTTTTTCATGAGTTTTTTTTTCTTCACATATACTTCTTGGGATTTGTAGGACTTGATAAATTCGAAAATAGCATTTTTATAACAATTTGTTGTTTAAAGCTTAAAAATACATAGTTAACAACTTAAAAGAGCACTTCGAAAAGTAAAAGCCTGAACAAGAAGGACAGGTCTGAGTTGAATCATATTTAAAAAATAAATAGCTGACTGTTTGTTCATTGAAACATTAAAATTCAGACACAGTCAGACATTAAGAAACCATTTAAACATGCAGCTAACAGCGGGAGGGATTTGTGTGGTATTTATTTTAAATTAATTAAATCTAATCTCTTGGAAATGCTGCGGAGGAAAGAAAAGCTCTTTGAAAAGAAGGACATATCTTAACCTGATAGCTGAAGTCCAGAATTTTAAAGTAAAAACTGATCATGTAAAAATAACTGAAAATAATTTTAAAAAGAAGACGATGAAGATCTGAACATTTCATCTTAGATGCTCCGAAGGTTTATCCTAAACGTTCCTGCATAAACACAGACTAAATCAAAAACTGCCTGTTAGTCAGACTGATGTTTCTGTTCAATTAGTTCATAATAGATTTTTAATCCATTAAAACGTTGTCCAGTCGGCGCTCTAACTGATGTTTCTGCTCGGAGAAAACCTGCAGGATTTTCGTTTATTAAAAATGATTTTTTTTTTTATACCTTCCTTCTTGTGGCTGTTCAGTAATTTTTAAATGAAATATAAACCTTTATTAAAGACGGTTCCTACCGCCACCTCCATCCCTTCGAAAAAGTTTTTCATCCGGCTTCAATTAAGGAAAATCTGAGTCATTTAACCCTTTAACTTCCACACCAAGAAAAAGAAGTAATGAGAAAAAAATACATTAATTTGTGGAAGTGAGTGTTATAATAAAAATTACTAGTAACATAAGATTAATATTAAGTTCATAATAGTCTATCATAATTCAATGAAGTTTAACTTTTTTTATTCGATAACATTTTTCATTTTGGGAGTTTCTTTTTTAATTAAGTTTAGTGCATGTTCAATAAGATACAGCCATGGAACCATGGAATTTCAAATCAGAACAAAACATTTTGAATTAAAGCTAGTAGTGGATGCTAAGTGTTTTTGGTTTATGTTTGAAAGTCACGTGGTGCCATTTAGAAAGGCTTAACTCATCAAATTAAAAAAATTATATAGAAAATGTTACTCAAATATTTGATATTGTTGCAAATTTTCTGACTTTTAACAGTGAAATGCTTTCTAGCGTGCAATAATAAAAACATTTATTGAAAGTTAATTCTTCATTTTATTCCTTTGGCTTTGTTTATGCTAAAGCAGCGAATGAGCATAAAAAACCAACAGGAAATAAAACAAGCAGCTGTATCCATAAGTGTAAAATGTTTTATTTAGATGTTTTATACTGTGCAACAGTAACAATACAGAAAGTTGTTCATACAATCGAGCGATACAAATACAGAGAACAGAGACATCAAAACATTTGTTACGAAATGAAAAGCAAGAGCTCCAGTCCTTCCCTCAGAGCAGAACAGAAGAACAAAAAGAGAGAAAGATGGAGAATAACATAAATCGCTGATTAAATATGCATTTTGTCTTTATTTACACAAAGAATCTGAATCCGGTTCCATCACAGCTACATTTGTTTTGACCTCAGAGACTTTTCTGTTTCTGTACACACTTCTGATGCCCTCAAGACGTTCAAACTCTTTTTTTTTCTTTTTTTTTTTTTGCATCTTGTGGTCCGTATACACGCACAGCCCTCGTTCAGAACAGACACCATGATGAGCATGCATGTGCTTCAAAACATCCCAAAAACACACATGAAATAATCATGTAAAACACATTTTAATTTCAAAAGAAACAAAAACCTAAAATCCACCTTCAGTCACTCGTGTAAAATAAAGATGTAGCTTTACAAAAAAAGAGAGGGTAAACGTTTCTTCTTCTTTTACGAAACCAAGCATCTCCTTTCAGAATAAAACTCCCGACTTTCTTGATCCTTTTACTGTGAAATGTCACTGATTCCACTACGTTTAAAACTTAGAAAGGACGTCAAAATCATAGAACGAATAGAGAGAGAGAGATTGAAAAGGAGAGAGAGTGTGAGACACAGAAAGAGAGAGAGAGAGAGAGAGAGGAGAGAGAGAAAAAACGTTGTCTACACGGTGGAACTACGTTGGCAAGAACAGCTTTAGAGCTGAGCGGGAGTCTGGTGTCGGCTGGTCGGCTCCGGAGTCCCGCGTCATCCGGAAGAGGTCGACGAACCGTTCAGGGAAACCTTCCGGGGTTTTCCGCCACTTCCTCCGCCGCTGAACTGGCTGAAGGGCCGGTTCGGGGTTTGAGTTGCCGCAGTTCCGTTCACGTTGTTGGGGCCGTGCGAGAGCTGAGGGTGCGGGGACTGGGCGGGCGTTCCGGGGCTCGGGAGCGAGGAGGAGGTGGACGGAGCCCCGGCTGGACTTCTGGCTTTGTCGCTGGCGGAGTCGCTCTCCGGGCCGGATCTGCTCGCGCTGATCTGTCCGTCCTGCTGCGCGTGACCCACCTTCATCTTCTTACAGTTGGGTCGAACCCGGTACTTCAGAGGTAGCGGGCCGTTCTGTGCAGGAGCAAAACCAAACGCTTTTACAACCTTAAAATACACAAAACAAAACAATTGTTCCTTTCAAAATAAAAACACTAATAATTTGACTAACTTTTGTATTCAGCTGGAGTCAAAAGACATGTTCAACACAGAAGATATGAAGATTTCTCATTGGTTTTATTAGAAACATACAGAAATTAATCAAGTGAAGTGTATTTCCAGCACTTTATGTGAATAATTTGATTGTGTTGGTCAGTTTATTAAATTATCAGACACCAAATTCTGGATTGCTGCACACCTGGCTTTAAAAAAGCAACAACAAATATTGGGCTGTATATTTAATTTATTTAACTTGGATTTCATTGGTCTATAATCTATAACAGACCAGAATCTCCTAACAGTTCCAAGGACCAGATTTAAAAGTCGAGGTGATCACTCCTTCCAGTCTGTTGCACCGCGACTTTGGAATGACCTTCCTTTAGTTTTACGCTGTATAGACAGTCTGGACTCCTTTAAAAAGCAGCTGAAGACCCAATTATTCAAAACTGCTTTTTAATAACTCTTTATGTTCTCTTGTTGTTGTTTAACGATTTTGATTTGTAATATTTTGTTTGTTTTATTGATTTTATTTGTTTTATCATGTTTGATTCTGTTTTCTGTGAAGCACTTTGTGATTTTTTCTGTGAAAGGTGCTATAGAAATAAACTTTACTTACTATAAAACATCCTCTTCTGCCCTGACCAAATTCAAGCATTTTCAAGGTTTTCCAGCACTTTATATTTGTGATGATTTACACACACTGCAAGAGCTCATGTCACTTCTTTTTCCCATAAAAATAAACATGATTCCAATTCCAGTAGATGTTGTCTTAAACCATTTGTCACTGAAATACCAGTTGGAAATTTCAAGTTTCAACCACTGATCATCGTTGGAGGTTATTAAAATGTCTTTTCCTGCTTTTTTATTTTTAAAATGTTCTAATTTCTTTATTACATCTGTACTTTTTGAACTTTAAAAATAAAAAATCTTTACTTAAAAAAAATAATAATAATAATTTTTCAAACTTGTCAGGTTTAGGTTGAATATCAAAATTTAAATCAAACACAAGTGACCAAAGCTGGCAGATCAACCAGCAAATTCTATATTCTATTAAAATGTGAACTTCACAGGGTAGAAACAAAATTACTAAAATAAATTTTTAAAACTTGTTTGAATAAAAAGTTAGACATATGATGTTAAATCATTATTAAATTAATAATATTAGCATGTTTATATTATTATTTACATAATATAACCTTTATTGCCTCAAATATATTTTAAAAAATATTACAGAAAATTGTTCATTGCTTTTTTCTAGATGTGACAGTTAAAGGGTTCATCATCAACTTTATTTAACCAGGTTAAAAAAACACACACAGGTCAAGATCTCCTTCATGACCTGGACACCTGGGTTAAGAGCAGATACTAGTTTCCAGTTTTTGTCTGATGTCAATTTATCTCAAAGAAAACAACAAAATACTTTAAAAAAAAATTTTTTTTTTTAAACTTTTTTAACCAACTTGAAAATTATTGAAAAAAATTTGGGTTTAGCAATGATGAGGTCATGAACTGAAAATATTATTTATATTGTTGAGGTTCAGAATGGCCAATAAGCTAAACACCAGACTGACAGCCTATTTTCAGTGACCTTCTATAGTTTCAAGCACTATTTTAAAAATCTGAGAACTTTCAAAAAACAATATTAACTGTTAAACATTTTCAAGCACTTGTAAGGTCAAAACTCATAAGAAAAATGGACCCAGCACCCCTCAACACACGGGAACAGGAAGCCAAATCTTTACTAATTTGCACTCCACTCTGTTTATAACTATTTAAAAGTATAATACTGGCAGTATGTCACCTGAAATAAACCTAAAATAACACGTTTCATGATCAGATTGGCAATTTTAGGGTTCTACGGTCACTTCATTGTTAAATTGTTTCACTACTTTTAATTTTAACTAGTTGTTTTTTTATGTGCTCAGTCTATTTCAGCTATATAATAAATGTTATTAATGCTATATAACAGTGAAAACCATTTCACAATGTAGAAATATTTTAATACTTTGAAATTAAACATTAAACAATTTAGTTCTCAACAACTTCAAGAGCGCTTACCCTTCTCCAAGTGTAGATATACGCTATGTCCATTAATGTGTAGTAATCTTTAAGAGGCTCGTCTTCATACATGACTTCAACCTGCACAGAAAATTTACATTTTAATAAGACCGTTATTAAATAAATGGATGAGCAATTAATATAGAATAAACTCCACAATGCTGTTGTCATTTTATTCACAATAAATTAAAGAAAAGACCTGGTAGGAGTTTGGGATGTCCATTTTGCTGCGTAGAAACTTCCTCAGATGCATGACTGTCATGGCTGCTGGACACTGGAGGTACCTCTTGTTAGTCACCTAAAAAAATCCACCTAATTAAAAACCTCTAAATGCTAAACATATCAATGACAAATGTGGTGGAAAAGTGTTTAAAAAGTGAACAGAATATGTGCTTTATAGAAACAATGTGGTGAGCAGAAAAACATGTCTTCAGATTTTATTTTAACAGGAAAAAAAGTGTAGATTTGTATTATTTTGTTAGAATAAATAACAGCTGCTGAGAACGAGCTGTGAACTGTATACCTGATCTTTTGACGGCTTGTCTTCCACTCCTCCTCCCAATCTGCAAATAATAAACACAAGATATTCATTAAAACCCTCCCAGAGAGAAAAGACTTCTCCATTCTTTTTAGAAATTAATAAAAAATAAACGGAGATGCATTCAAAAATATAAATGTAATCTGTTTAAGATATCCCAAAAGCTTCTTTTTTTTCCTCAACATGTTTTCATGCAGGTTGGTTGGATGTCATGTGGGTCCATAAACACTTCAGCCCTGTCTTTATTTATTATAAGGCTGTCTTTTTTTACAGACAGTAAATATTTAATGTACAAACATTCTGACGCAACTCCGTGTTCAATTTCTCATCTTTAAAAACAAACTATCAACAAATAAAACATTCGAAAAAACAAAAGCTCACCTGCTCTGATCAAAGAACTCAATGGAGAGGCTGATGATCTCATCATCTGTTATAATTCTTTTGTCCTCGTCTGCAACCTCCCCACGATCCTCGTGTGAACCGTTAGAAGCTTTAAGAAGAAAAGAAAAGAGACCGGTGGTTTTAACAGAAACAGGAGATTAGAGTTATGACTCTTAATACCAATATGACTTTTCTGACTCACCATCTACAGGATGCTCTGCATAAAAGTCTCTCCTCCTCTTCATTTCATCTGAGGGCATTCAGAGAGTTCAGCTATTACAAAGCAGTTCGCTTTCATTTCTCATAACACGTTCTCTTAGAGCAGAAACACAGAGGAGTCAATGGGGCTCCAATAAAACCTAATATTGGGTGTTTGACTTGACTGAATGCTTGAACGAGACTAAACGTCTTTAAAAAGTAGGAAAAAAACTTTATATTTGCAATAACTAAATGTTCTTACTTTTGAAAAGACCTGGGACCAGTTTGTACACGATGTCTTGTAAAGTTTTGTCAGACCTAAAAAGACGATGAGAAACTTGTGTCAGGTCTGAGATCAGACCCACCTCTTTAACACTCTTTATTTGTAGGAAAGCATTATTACAGGGTTCAGAACTATCTCATGGCTGCTCAGCATTACAAACACATTATTTATGTTTTCTAAGCAGTGGAAAAAGACACGCTGGGGCGCAAGAACTCATTTAGTTAGAACGTTCAAAATTATATACATCTGGCAACATTTTTTTAAAAGTATATAATCTCACCTAATGTTGAGCAGGGGCTTGGTTTTGTGCACTTGAACGTCACAGATGGGGCAGTATTTACTGGTTTCCAGATAGCGCACAATACACATTTTGCAAACTGCAAAAAGAGCAAAATTTGATGACACCTGAAAGGATTTCCTTTATAATAAATGTCAGAATTTACATGCAACCAGCTCTTGAGCATGTGAGCAGTTTGTTCTTTTTACCAATAAAACAAAACCTACAGGAGTGAAGGCATTCGATGATGGTGGTTGCATCTATGAAGTATCCTCCACACAGGACGCAGATGAGGTGAGGATTCAGCTCTGTGATCTTTATTCTGGTTGTCCGATGCATGATGGGAGGACTCAACAACAAGCCTGTGAGCAGAGGAGGAAAACCCAGTGAGGACACGTTAAAACAACCAGATCTCTGTATTAATCATTTCAACAGGAAATTTAAAGTGCTATAGTTTCAGTTCAAAGACAAAAATATGCTGATTGCTTAGTGAAGCCTGTTGATGTTTCCTGAAAACACTGAATATAATAATAATTTGTGGAAGTATTACAATGGGTGTGAGAGAAGTAAGAAGGTGACTGTAAAGTTTAGACAAACTATCAAAGCCCTCAGAGTTAGAGTGGAGTGACGACATCATCAGAGTCAAAGAAAATGTGGATTTAAAAAAAAAAAGCATGAATCTTAAACTGCTCTTTAAAAAAACAAGCAAATATATTTAAAAGGTTTAGTCATATGGAAACAGGTCAAAGTCTTGCGACTTGTTTAAAATGTGAATGACGGTTGCAGCTGACTGAAGTTAAAGCATTAAAGTGCAGAAATGTGAAGGATTTTACATTCATTTGTAATGGATTGAACACTTAACAGAAAGCAAATCTCTTTAAAAGTGTATCAGGTATTAATACCAGAGTTAGAGTCCTGAACGGGATGAATGTCTTGATATTTAATTTACCGAAATGGCTGAAAAATCGCGGAAGGATTTAGGAGTCAAAAGGTGTTCGGGTAAAAAAAATCTAATAATAAAAACGAAATAGGAGCGTTTAATGATGAATCAGTGTCCAGACTAACTGAGAGGAGGGGGTTACGGCTGTAGATCCACTGCGACATACCGACGGAACGGAAAGGCAGGAGAGCGTCATAAATCATCAGGGCTCGATCTCAAATCAACATCATAACAGAGGTTTCACCAAAAGGTCAACCAGGGGTGAGACGTGATCCCTGATTAGTCAAAAATCTGCTAAATGCGCTCGGGTGGGTCTAGATGAACAGATCTAATAAAATACCGGAGACGTTTGAACTCAGGTGACTGATTCTGGTGAGGGATAGAGGCACGTCGCGTCAGGTGTGCCACTCAGACTGTGGGGGAAACCTGATCGTTTCTATGGCAACCCCCCCTCTCTTTCTTTTTCTCTTGCTTTTAACCCACATGGCTGGCGGCCAGTCATCAGAACGAGGCGGGATGTCTAACCACAACAAAAACAACAACACCGAGTCTGCCGGTGAGCGGAGCGGGCACGGTCCCTCCGCTCCGCGCGCGCTCGGCCAGCCGCTGGACCGCCAGGCTGCCGGCGGAACGGCTGCCATTTTGTAGAGGAGGGAGAGGAACGGGCTGGAGGAGGGGGGGCAACGGGAAGCCTCGAGTCCGCGGAGGTTCTGGACCCAGAAACACGAGTTCAAACCGGACCCGAGCTTCGCCGTGCCTCGGTTCTCACCGTGTTTCCGTCTAGTTTGCAGAAAGCGGTAACAAGACGGTAGCGACGGCGCTCAAGTTTGACCGCAAACCGGAGCGGCAGGCTGCCGCTGAAGTCGCACAGAATCCGTTTATTAAACGTCACTTTGGCTTTCTGTGGTTTTTATTTAGCCGATAAACTCGCGGACGCCTTCACCTTTTAGTTTAGCGCTAAAAATGATGAACTACCTGCGCATAATTTAGCCTGATAAGCTAGCTAACGTTGTTTAAAGAAAATCTAACAGCTACACTCATAACCCGTCTTGGTTCGAACGGTCAGAACTCTGGGTGACCTCTGCCGACCCGAACCGAACAGAACCGAAGTGGGCTCGGCTCAAAGGAGCATGATGGATCACACGTAGGAGCATCATGGAGCCTGTTGCGCCATTAATCGATCCGCTGGTGTTTGGACAACTGCTCCCTCTCTCTCACTTTCTAAGAGTTGATCACTTCAAGAAGAGGTCCAGACCTGATAAGAACCAACATCCAGATCCGAACCGGAACCAAAGGAGGGTCTGTTCGCTTCAGGGTTTATTTTAGAGTCTGGTTTTATTTTTCTCAATCAAGTTTTATCAGCAAATGTCCTGCAACATCAGAGAAGAAGGCAAATAAAGTCTGGATTTGGGTTAAAAAAATAAAATAAAACAAGGCGTTTTAACAGCTGTCAGGGAGTTCAGTAAATTAAATCATCCGTCAACTCCTCACAGTCAACACACTGTGTGTGGATCACCTTTAATCTCACTTTATTTAAGCTGTCAACACGCAGCACCCAGACTGGGAAAAGACTTCAATTTTACTCACTTCGTCCCCACCAACATTCATGGCAAAAAGGAGAAATTTACACCAAGAAAGCAAATTAAAACACAAGCTGACGCGTGTGGTTGTCATACAGGACCAGCAGGCACTGAGCGGAAGGTGGAAATAATCAAATCAGCTGTTAGTGGACACGCAAATAAACATAAAAGTAAACAAACACCTGGAGTTGGTGGCAAATAATATGAATTTAATGTGATTGAACCAATCATGTGGCTGCTTTAGACACAAACACCTCTTTGTATCGAACCCGACGCTACGTCGTCTGCATTTTTTTACATTTCTCAAAAACTAAACCATCAATCCTGATGAACCGAACCTCAGACCGAACCCTAACCCCTCGCTGGATCTGGGTTTTAATGATCAATCGTTCACAAAGCAGCCGCCGCCTCACATTTACCCACAAATTAAACGCTCTGCCTCCGCGTCACGTCCAGCGGGAGCGAAACAAGTTAAGTTAATAAATCCAGTACGGGTTCGTTTTCACCGGGCATCAAAACGGGACCCGAACCGAGACACCCGAACCTTCCTGACTCTATAATATGAAGTCTCTGGGTGGAGATCTGGGCTCAGGAGGGGCGTTTGGAGCACTTGCTGCTGGGAACATCTCAGCCCACCCAGCCCTGCTCGCTCCAGATCCTCCACTTCACACAAATCCAAACGACGCAATCCGAACCAGAACCGCGATCAGCGCAAACGGACAAACAACTGCGCAACACGCGATGCCTCTGCGACCATTTCTGCGCAATATTACGCGTTTATATCCGAGCGGGGAACGTGTTTTGCGCACAAGCAGACATACAAAAAAGTAGTGCGCAGACACTACACACACGCACGGAGCTCCACGTCGCTGCAGCCGCCGCTGAAAAAGCCCCCACATCCACCGCTGGATCCGCGCGGGGACCGAGCACAAAAAACACGGAGCCCCGAACGCCGCCTTCGGCTCCGGTCGGCGGCGGGAGGGAACGGAAGAGACCTACCTGGAGGTTCGGCGGGGATTCGGCGCGTCTGGAGGCGAGGAGACAATGAAAGTTGGGAGGCGATCAGCAGAAAATGAATAGGAGCCGAGCCGCCATCTTGAAGCAGGCTGCAGACGCTGTCAGAGGCGGAGAGAGAGGAGGGAGGGAGAGAGAGAGAGAGCGAGAGAAAGAGAGAGGGGGGGGGGGGACCGGAGCGCAATTCAGATGTGAGAACTCCTCGTTTCCACGCAGCTCCAGAACCGCAGATCCAAACCCTCCCAGCTCCACAGCCTGAGCTCCGACCGCCTTCCTCTCCGACTAGTTTCCGTCCGAACAGCCGCTCGTCCGAGCGCAGCGGCGTGTGTCCGTGTTAGGAGAGTGTGTGTGTCCGTGTGCGTGTGTGTGTTCGCTCCGTGGAAACTGACACCGTCCCCAAAATGGCTTGTAGTTCGACCGCCCCGCTTTGGTCACGTGGCGCCTTTGCTTAAGGGTGCCTTGGAATTACTGTCGGTTCACGGCTGTTCGAAAAAAATGTATCAATAAAATACAAAACATATCAGAAATAACAGACAAACAGAGGCGTGTGAGCCTGGGTGGCTTTAAACTGCGGAGTTCCCGCTGTTTGCGTCTGAACTAGCGCCATTAGGTCAATTAAAGGCGCTTAAAGACATTACTGTCGGTGTATTTAGACAAAATGTGACGCAGGATTTAAAATAACACGTTCAGACGTTTGGAGACGCTTTGCGCCACAGCAGCGGGTGTTCGTGCCGAAACAAGGCGCTGCTGTTGCGCCCTCATCGCCTCTCCGAGGTTAAAAATAAACCGCCGGTCGTGTCGGTTCCGCCGTCAGAACAGCCCCGGTGCCCATACCGCAGGAAGGCAGCTGCCTCCTCTAATCTCTGCCTTTTAAGAACGACGCACTTGATACGTGACAAATGGCTGTGTGGTGTCAAACCTCTGTCACGGGTTCTCCTGACATCTGAAGAGAGAGAGAAAATCCAACTGCGCCACAACATCCACTGGATGAACTGGGAGTCTTTATCCTGCGCGCATTCCGCCCTGCGCCAGTTTGGATCGGATGCGCATCTTGGATGTTTCTGGAATCTGACGAAGAGCTTTGAAGTTTCTGAGGTGGATGAAAGCTGAAGCTTCCAGAGGAGCTGAGATCAAGGACATTTAGCCCCCAGATTCCTGGCTTTCTGTTAAAAGTCGGTGTTTTTTTGTTTGTTTGTTTGTTTTTTAAATTGCGCCCAAGAGCCGCTTGTTGCGATAAATTAAGTGAAACAAGCTATCCAACTAGGGGAAATAGTTTTTTTTTCCTTCGGCTTGTCATGTTTCCAAACCCAATAAAGAAAACGTCCAGTCTCTGCTCTAAAAAAGTTTATTATAATAAAATAAAACAATAACACTCGGTCACTTTTATTGTGGTGTGAACATATTCAACTGGCAATTAACAAAACAAAAATATTTAAACTCGAGGGGAAAGACGCACATTTCAAACTAATAAAATGAGATTATGTCGCCATAGAAACCGCGGCTGGAGGCGGTGGAGCTTCACATCTGGCTGGCTTTCTCCACACTCTTTGCAGCGTCCTTCAGCTTCCCCACCAGGTCCTGAAAACAAGCAGATCACTTCAGATAAAATACAAAAAATACATTCAATCAGCCGAGAAAATAGACCCAATTTAATTTAGCTTGTAGACGTGATCCCGGGTTATTTAAGGTCAACTGAGCGTCCTTCTGCATTCAACTCTTTGATTTATATTTAATTATCTGCAGTCTGAATCTAAACTAGGCTTTTGCATCAATAAATAAATAAGTTTATGAGAAAATCCGTTCAATCAATCCACTTAAACACCCAGAGCTCCGTTTACCTGCAGCTGCTCCATCGTGCAGGTGAAGCTGATGTCTTCAGGGGTTCCTTGGTTCTAATGGAGGAACAGACGCGTTATTTTTGCGCACTGACGCAAATCGGGTCTACAGCACAAGATCAGTTACCTCAGTGTTCAGTGCTATCGAGTAGAAAGGCTCGTTGACCTTATCGACCTGTCCGTTCTGACGGAGGGAACACACGTTAAATGCTGCTGCTGCTAGAGAATCGTTTTTCATTGGCGCAGATTTACCTTGATGTGGTATTGTAGGCGCCACGACACGTCGGTAATCTGAGCTGGACGTCGTCCTATGCTAGAAAGAAAAGAAAGGTTATTTTCTGCTACACTGACTCGTGTTTTCTAGAGTCTGCCTTTAGGTTTCTAGTTTTGAGAGTTTGAAACTGGATTTTTAAACCAGACTGTGGAAAAAAAGGGATGAATGAAAGACTGTGTGGATGTTATGAAAAGGTGCGTTTGTTATGAACTCAAACAACAAATAAATCTAATAATAAATAAATGCTATAAAATATATTTATATAAGATAATCTATATGTGATTAAAATAATAATATGGGCTCATATAGTTAAACTGTTCCATTTAGGTTTGGGGAAGATGTTTATGTTAGCTGAAGCTTTTATCCAAAGCAGCTTATGATATTGTAACCAAGTTAGCCCCTTTTTGCTCCCATATATTAAGATCAGTTAAAGGAGACGGAACATTTAAAACTTTTAAATGTAACAGAGAAATCTTAAAATCAACCCAGGAAGCCGAGGAAGAGATGCAAACACTGGTTTTTACATCTTTCAAGAGTTTGAGACAATCCAGACAGGAAGTGATGGAGAACTTTCTCCAGGTCTTTTTACAAGGAGACACTGCAGCTTTGGCAATAACTCTGAGTTGGAAAAACATTGATTTAACATCTGCACTAATCTGTTTACACTGAAGAGTTGTCCACTTATTCACTCCACAAAGACTCAAATCAATGGCTACAAAAATAAAATACTTTTTTATTTTAGATGAAAGATTGATCAGAGAGAGAAACATGTTTTAATTTTCATCCTTTTTATTGATTTATGTCACTGTAATAACACTCAAACTCATCCTTACCTGGCTAAAAGACCCTCCAGTTCCTTCTTATGTTTCTGTAAAACACAACAGTCATTTTAAGTTTGCCTTAAAAGAAACATTAAATAAAACGTATATATGTTCTCAGTTACCTGGTATATGTTGTAGAATATTTCTATTCTTTCTGTGGTGAATGTGAGTTCTTCAAGGGTGGAGCTGCAGGAGTAAAGCAACACTTCAGGTTTTGGATTTTTTTTTTCCAACCACTGAAGCTTCTTTATTAAAAAATAAACCAGATCATTTTTACATCAGCATCGAGTTTGGCAATCACTTCAGACAGGAGCAGGATGAGCAACACAGCATATAGGGAAAGCAGCCTTTTAAAAGGAAGACGGGTGTAATATTTTACTGGAAAACTTTAGAGCATTTATTTAAAAGTAGGGCAATGCTCCTTAATCAAACATGCATCGTGTAAATATGCCTGATTAAATCATATGGGATCGTTTTAATGTGTCAGGTTGATCATATGAGGTCAAAATAATAGATTATAACAAAAACACCTGTAAAATGTTTTCTTAAATATACTTAAATTATTTTTAAAAGGCATAGAAAAAACATGAAACCACTGGATAAAATAACATACCTGATATTAGTAACTAACCCTTTAGCACTTTGCCTGAGCTTATAGATGATGTTTGTTAGAGGAGGGGGAGCCAAACTATGAAGAATCAGGTAAAATATCTATAGATCCGGGATGGACATCTACTCTTACATCACATTCAGAAACGTCAGGTTCATATAGTAAATTCTGAACATTTGGTGGCACAGATGTTGACTTTCTATTTTCTAAAAACAAACTCCACAAAAACACTTAAATACATACATCTGAAAGGAAATTCAAATAAACACAACGCTTGAAAAACTTGTTGCTTTACCATGAGAGTGCAACATGTGGAACACCCAGACCACACATGCAGCAGAGCCCAGCTTGTTTTAATAACAACTCTATCATCTCTAGTGAAGAATCACTTTGCTTCCTTGTGGTTGAAATCCTGGGTTTGCAGCAGAATTTTGCCCATTTTGGGTTTCCCATACCTCTCAAAAGAACAAAACCATTCTGATTTATTTTACCCCATTTAGCTGAGAATCTGGCTCCTATCAGGTAAGAAAGCAACCTTATGGCTCTATAGTGATAGTGATTTTGCTCTGCAGCTTCCTGTTGGACCTCCTCCAGGTGCTGGGGTCAGGAGACGCTGACCTCCTCACCTACCTGATGGTGGATTTGTCCGCGTTCTGTTTGACCCCCTCCAGGATGAAGGTGGTCGCTGCGGTGTGGATCTGCTTCAGATGGATTCTGTCGATGTGCTTCAGCTCGGGCTGGTCTGAAAACACAAACCCAGTGAGAGAGGATGGAGGACAACAGCCCGCTCCGGAGCCTCGGGTTCTCCAGATTGACGCGCAGAATGGAAATCAATGATGATTTGCATGTGAATGCGCCCCTCAGCTGCATCAGCTACAGAGGGAGGGGGTTCCTTTTGTTTATTTGTCTGGTGAACACTTCACCTTTTGAGTAATTCTAACAAAAATGAGCCGAAATGATGAAGAAGGGAGACAACCGAGGCGCTGACATGGCAGATTTCTTCAGAATCGAAGCCGATCGGAGCGCAGCTCTTACATTCTTGCAGAATCAGATCAGATTTCATGAATATGGGATTTTAAAAGTCTAACATGGTGTTTCTGATGCGCTAGCGGCTTTAATGTGAGTCCCGCCGTGTGGGTGTCTGCTGCTGAACGCGAAGCAGGCTGCAGAATTGAAGATCGCTTTAAAGCTCAACCACTTCCTCCCTTTGGAGATTTGGGTCCGAGCACAGAAAGTTTGGGTCAAAACCCGAAAATATCGGCGCAGATCTGCTCAGGGAGACCTCAGAGAAAGAGAAGGGAGAAACCGGAAGCAGCAGCGGCGGAGACAAAAGCGGCGGCGGAGAGAAGCAGCGGCTCACCGAGGACCGTAGGGTCTCCCTGGGAGGAGGTCAGGCTCCGGAAGCACACCTCCAGCACCTCCTGGAAGCTCCGCTGGTCCACAGAGGACGGGTCGGCGAGGAGCTGCAGCCCCCTCTGCACACACTCACTCAACTCCATTTTGCAAAAGGGCGATCCACGACATCACACCACGTGACTGATCAGCTGATCCAGCGCGTGCAGGAGGAAAGGGCTGAGCAAAGAGACAGAAATAACCGAGGATCCAGGAGGTAGTCTGGTCCAAATGTGATGCCGGTTTTCTATAGTAATCACGTGTTTAATCACTAAATAGTCTACAGCTCGAGGAAACATAGAGCTCAGCTACATCAGCAGGAAGAGGGAGATGGATGACGAGCCATCAAATGAAGAGAAATCAGGAGTAAAATCAACAACAGCTGAGAAAACAGCTGAGCATCAGGGTCATTAGACCACATATTCTGACATCTTTAAAAGTTCCATGTTGTCCAAATGAATCTCAACTTGTTTTCTTGCTATCCGAGTTGATGCTTCATGATTTGTGATTTTTTTTTTTCACCATTTGTAATTTTCTGCAAATAAAAGCTCGAAATTACGATGTTTAAGTTGAAAATTTGGTAGAAATGTAGCCAGTAGTTTATGAAATAAAAGAAAAATGTTCATCTTACTCAAACACGTCTCTTGATTTAAAAAGCAAAACCCTGCAGCAAGTGAACAATATTAAATCAAGCAACACAGACGAGCTCAAATACAACAATAGATCCAACTTAAATCAAACAAACCCAAACAATAAAAACCAAGACGTCAACTAAAAGCCTGATGGATGGTTTCAGCTGATCTCATGCAGAGGCTGCAACCTTTGGACCTCCGATCAGGAGACGTTCTGGTACCAGTAGAGAGAGAGAGAGGCGTGTAAATGGATTTATTTATCAGATTTTACACGAGAATAAATCTGTTCATTAATTAAACCAAAACGACAATATTGCATGTGCACAACAAGAATGAATGAATCTGTGATAAATCAGTTAAAATCTTTAAGGATTTTGGGGTTTTGGTCTATTTTTTATGATGATTCCTGTTCAATCAGATCAACACAAATGCTGTAGGATTTTATCAAAGATGAGCAGCATCCTGAGCTTTTGTGTTTCTGACGTCATTAGAGCCTGATGGAGTGCTTTATATCAAAGCTGGAAATTCAGCTGTTAAATATTAAACGATGTGAGTTAAATAAACCATTAAAACACATCCTTTGCTCATTGACTGTGATCTTAAATCTTTAGAACCCCGTAATTGTGGAGGTGGTTGTTTTTGTCATCTCAGACCTGAAGCTGACTTTTACCTGTTATCTCTGCAGACAGATGAGGAGTTTTTAATATTTTGAGTATTTATCCAGGCTAAAAAATGTGTAAAACCCAAACGTTCAGTCAGTCGCGTTCATTCTTCTGGGTTTATGAGCTCCTCGGCGGCTCGTGAACATCTTTATGGCCGCCGCCAGCTTTTAACGGGTTAAACTTCCGCGGTTTGTTTCCGTTTTTCTTGTCTTTTCTTGTTTTAATTGCAGCACACTAATAATGTGCCTCAGTGAGGCTGCAGCTTGTTTTAAAGGACCGAGGGCAGCTATCAGACTGACCTCTGACTCTGCGCTTTGTCCAAAGTTCATTTTGACTCTGAGTTGTGAAACAGAGTCTTTCTCCTCGTTCTTGTGGGGTTTTTTCACGACTTCATGACTACTTCCTCCTGAAAGCATATTCAAATAAACCTTTTCCTGCATAAAAAGGCGCCTAAATTTACAAAACTGTACAAAAAAAAAAAAAAAACCCCAGAAAACCTGACTTGAGAAATCCTTTTATATAAATCCTAACTTTTTCATGTTCGAGCAGCCTGTTTTCTCATCTTTAACCTGATTAATTTACCTCAGAGCTCGCAGATCACCATATGTCTCCTTCTTTTATTCATTATGTTAATTCAGTGAATAATTGAACCCAGACGCCATTTTTCTTTGTGGGATCTCTGGAGCAGTTATACAGTCTCTTGTCTTTAAACCTCTGACCAACTCTCCTAATGGAAAGATTAATTTAAAAATGCAATAAAGCAACTCCATTTATCCAAACGTGTTCACCTTTGTCCTGAAAACTTCCAAAAGTGGTGAAAACCTGAACAGCCTTTAATATTTAAACTTCTGAAAATACAAATAGGGAAACAGTCAGAAGTTGATTTGTGGGGAAATAAATGAGTTCCTCAGCCTGCAGGTCAGATGAAGCAGAACAATCAGATGATTTCTGCAGAATAAAATCTGCAAAATATAAAACCTGATCAGAGTTGAATTGACTGAGAGCCAGGGCAGCTTAAAACATGAAGTCTCTGAACAAATGCACCATTTAGGAGGAAGCATTATGTGTTGGTAAAACAGGAAGATGGTTGCTTCCTTTTCTTAGCTGTTTTAAATTCGCTTTAACACCATTTTTAAAAGTTCTGCTATGATTTACTGTAAAATGTAAGAATTACACATTTTCTGTTGGATTAAAAATAATAAACGTGTCAGGGTGAATTCACGAAAAGCTCTAGTAGTGTGTCATTTTACACCTTATTGCTGGAAAAGTTGCTCTTAAAAACTTTGATCACCATAAATGCAAATATAAGTCACATCAGGAACCTACATTTTTTTTAGCTTAATTCATTTGATATAACAGTAACAAATAAAAGCCAAAGGTTGTTCAAGTGTCAGTATTTTCTCACATTATGCAGGGTAAAACTGGGCAATCTTGTTGAATGTTTTAAATTTAATCAATTAGCACATGAAAACAGTTAAAAAAAACTTAAATGAATGCAGTGTCTGATATGTTGCAGGTTTTAAATTGTCAAATTAAATTCACACTCTGAACATTTATTTTCAAGAATAATTTACAGATTTCTCAAAACAGGGCGTTTTAGCAAAAACTCAGATCTAGCTTCACATTTTCTGGAAAAAATACTGCAGTTTAACCTCAAATGTGCTGATCAGGTATAGTGCTGATTCAACTCTGGTCCCTGTAAAACGTTTGATTCCTTCCTGAAGACTCTTTTGCCCAACCTCTAAAAAATCTGCATGTTTAGATCAAATTAAATAACTTGCAGCGCATTGCTTGTTTGTGAATTTGCATTAAGATATTTTGTTTGCAATAGTTCCATCATTGAAACAGACACACTTTTTTTGTCTGATTTTGATGCTCTGTTATTATGGGCCGTTTACTAAAAGCCCTTAAATGAAAGTGTTGTATTTTATTCAGTTATTTATGAGCCATATCCAAACTGCCTGAGTCTCCTTTAATTACAGTTTAATTAGACAATGAAAACCAGCACAACTGCAGGCTCCCGGCTCAGGGGTCAGGACCCCGGTGTAACTAAGAGCAGCTCCATTCACCACGATTTTAATTTTATAAAATGTTCAACTGAAAGCTATCAGACAGTCATGGGAGACGTTTGGGGGGGGGGGGGGGGGCAGAGGTCATCGTTTTAACAGTTTTAGCAGCGAGTTCCAGCTTTATTTTCAGAATAAAAGCCCTGAAACTAACCTGCTCCTGTGATCTGATTCAGGAGATGACTTGTTAAAGAACCAAACATCACGAGTCGCTTTTAAACACACGAACTGAAAACTGCTGCATAAAATACAGATCTTGTTTGAACTTGGATTTTTTTAAAAACAGAGGTCGGGGGTAGTAGTGCAGAGTCACTCTGCCCCCTGTTGGAAATAAAACACCCTCCCTCCTTCCTCTCTGCTGCTCCATCAGGGCTGCGGGTTGTGACGCAGATTATTAGCGTGGTGGATGATTTGTGCGCGTGATTGATTAGCAGTGGAGATGCCCTGCAGAAATAAACATATAGAATCTGTAATTAAGGCGCCTCATTAGCCGGGTTACATATAGAGCTAATTTAATTACAGGTTCTGCTCCTGATTGGATCAGCTGCACGGCGAATCCATCAAAATACACAAGAAACAAGCAAAAGACACTGATGACAGTTTCTCTCTCTTTCTGATCCTCGAAGAGGTCAGCAGTGGGTCAGTGTCTTGCTCAAGGACACTTCAGCAGTGTACGTGTGGGTGTGCGTAAGCGGCGCAAAGCTTGAATGCGTCTGAAATAGTACGATTTTATAGATTCACGCAATGGTCTTTAACTCTTTTTATTATTGTTATTTTGTTTATTTATTTATGGAGATTTGGGGGAACAAAGAGCACGCGCACACGACCGCGCGCGCACTGTCCGCCGCTGGGTGGCAGTGGTGTGGTTTCTCTCTCCCTCATAGGAGGGAAACAAAGAAGGGAGAGATAGACGAGGGGGAGGCTGTGTGTGTGTGTGTGTGTGTGTGTGTGTGTGTGTGTGTGTGTGTGTGTGTGTGTGTGTGTGTGTGTGTGTGTGTGTGTGTGTGTGTGTGTGTGTGTGTGTGTGTGTGTGTGTGTGTGTGTGTGTGAGGGAGAGAAGGGGGTAAGGTGGGAGGTCATATATGGAAATGTTCACCCCATCCAGGAGCGCGCATTTTAACCCTGAACGAGCAGCGAGCTGCGTCACCGGTCAGGCCTCCTAAACGTGACAGATGCGCGTGCGATTAGAGCTCATTGGTGATTTTTTTTTTGGCATGGTAACAAAAGTAGGAGCCATCAGAGGCTCACCGTGTGCGTGTGACAGTTACACCTTCTTCTATATATCTGTAATTATGGCTCTCATAAAGCCTGTCACTGTGCGGAGTCTGGAAGGATCCGTGGAGGAAATATAAATGGTGTTAATAATAATAATGTACTTATTGGTGAACAAAATAATTAAATGCCTTAATTTTTATTCAAAAAAAACAGACCAATCTACTAACAGAGAATGAGGCATGATAAAAATATACATTTTAATTAATTATAAACATGAGCACAATACAACAAGTTGCCAAAGCACCCTACGCAAAATTTTAATTTATTTTATTTTTTAGCTTGACCAACAGTTTGGTTGCTTTTATTGTGAAATTTAATTCCTCTTTTGTCTGCACTGTGACATCTTTTGTTTCCTATTTTCTATCGTAAACTAATCAATTCCTGTTATATAACCTGTAATATTAATATTATATTTCCTGCTGTATATTGTGGGTATACTGTGTGTTATTTAGGGGGCTTAATGAGCTGCCGAGAAGCGGGGAATGAGCCGCTGTTCCCCCTCCCGTAAGCCGGTGAATAGCAGCTTCCAGCGGGCTGCTGCTGCCGCCTTGGCCGCTCTCGGAGGCTCTGTTTCCGCCCTCATCCTGCTCGGCTCCCCGGCAGCTCCGCCGCTACGAGCTACAACCTCCGCAAACTATTAGCGCAAACATAGAGGGAGTTTAGCGGTTTCAACCGCGTTTTAGTCTTTATTTTTGTTTAATATCGGAATGAATCGCAACTACGTTGTGTTTTTTTGGTTATTTTAGACCGGTTTTCCACGGAGGCACCGCCATGTTTACCCCGCTGCAGGCTGACCCAGGATCAGCAGGATCCGCTCAGTTCTTTTCTCTAAACGGCTCCTTCTAAAGCGTTCAGCTTGGTGTAAAAACAGTTTATAGCAGCCTCTCAGCCTAAATCGAGCATCTCCAAGTTGATTTGTATTATTTTTAATGATAAACAACGTTAAGTAGGTTTCCCAGTGGAGGACATATAACTTTATAATAACAAATCTCAACATGCTTAAAGGAGGTCTGGATCAAAGAGAACTAAGTGAATAATTGAACTTTGTGGTTAGACAGGTTATAGTGTTGGTTAACATGTCAGAAAATCCTGGGGGTTTCCTCAGCAGGCAGCTCCAACAGGATAGTTGTTTTATGTAAGTTTCTCCTAAAATGAGACTTAATTCATAACAGTTTTATGCTGCTGTGGTTTTCTTTGTGCTGGTTAGTGAGGTCCTATTCAGCATGTGGGAAACACATAAAGCCAAGGTTAGTTTTGTTTCTGTTATCATTTAGATAACAGTGGGACATCAGGGGGCGTGTGATGGTTAGAAAAAATACTTCCAGTGAAAGTTTTGTGAATTAAATATAATTCTACTTTGCACAGATTTGAGTTGATTATTTTCCCTATAATTCACTGTAAAGAGTTTTTTATGCATAGTTTCAGCAAAAGATATGTTATTTACTACATGTTTTTACAAAGATATTAACGGGAAGTCCTGCTTCTGATTACATCTCATGACATCAGCAATACAAATTCAATTTTACGCCAAAACATAATAATTTAATACGTTGTAGTTTTGTGTGAAATGCAGAAGTGCCAGGGTAGCCTTGTAGACAAGAGTCAGGGATGACTACAGCTCAGGCAAATTAAAATGCATTCCAATCAGGCAGGGCAAAGGACGGCCCTGAGGCTTTTCAGTTTCCTCACGCAGGGGGTCTTATCTGGGGATCAACTTTCAGACAAACCCTTCATACAGAAGGACATCAAGACCAGCTTGACAAGTGGAACTCAGGAGGAAATGTAATTATTAAAGACCTCTGCAGAGACTCCAAAATTCCTGTACAATGGACATTCAGATTCTTTTTTGTTGTTGTTTTTGTTTTTTCTTCATAAATGCAAAGTTAGTTTAAGATCCCAGATGTATTGTTTAGGTGATGCAAAATGTCGCTGATGTGCACAGAAATGCAAGCCCCCATTGGTTTGACTGAATGCAACACTGGACACAAAAGGAGCGCGACAATCTCCACCTGACTCAGAGCCTATTGCAGTGTGAGATTTGTGTGTGTGTGTGTGTGTGTGTGTGTGTGTGTGTGTGTGTGTGAGAGAGAGAGAGAGAGAGAGAGAGAGAGAGAGAGAGAGAGAGAGAGAGAGACAGAGAAGGACACCCAAAGGTGCATAAAGCGAGCACATCCATTCACTGTCATGATTAGCAGCTATTATCAACAGCTACAACTGGTCGCCAGTCAGACTAAATTATTCTGCTGTGAATCGACTACAGCAGGCAGTTGACCGATGACTGTTTCCTTTACTCAGAGCGCAAACTCTGCTCTGTCTGATTTCATTTCCTACCTTTTCTTTCATGCCTCTCATTGATTTGCCCCCTTTGCTTTTAGCTTTCTTTATCAATCCAACCAGCTGTAATTTCTGCTGCAGGTTTTCTTTCCCCTTCTCTTCTTATTTACAGCATCCAAATCAAGATTTTTGTGGGGTATTTTTTTAGTTTTTGCAAAACATCCATCTTGTGCACAAGTTTGTGCATGTAGTTTTGAGGGCAGGACAGTCCAAGCAGCGGTCTGATCCATACTAATGTTCATTGATAGGAAAATCAATGGTGCATTGATCCAAGACTTGGCTCCGAGAGGGGAGGGAAGAAAAGTGGGGGGAAGAAGTGTGAAGACTGGCGGAGGAGCAACAGAAAGAGGAAGACGTGGGGAATGAACAGCAGAGGACGGAAAGGATTAGGCAGAAGAGTAAAAAGGAAAATAGGAGGAAAATAAAGGAGGTCTCTGTGTGTCTGCAGTCGTATGCAGCGGCTGCTGTTAGGGGTGGTATGTGTGAACAACCTGCCATGGCCCACTGTTCTATCCTTTCTCTTGTTCTCTCGCAGAACTGCACTTGAGTGTGGATGAACAAGCCTCAAATGGAACCCGAGAAGACAGAAATAAAAGGAGGAGGAGAAACAAGAGAGGAGAGGAGGAGGGAGAAAATCAATTTTCCCAGACAGAGGCAGGCTGGTCTAATGGAGGTCTGAAAGAGGAAGAGGAGGAGAGGACATATTTTCCTCTGATTACCTCCTGCAGCCTCTCTGACAAACCTTCAAAGCTCGCTCATCCGGCCTTTCGTTGAAGTCCAGCTGCTCTCAGCACCAATCAGGCAAAAAAAGGGAAAAACACGATGCAAACAATCACTGCAACTAAAAAGACACCAAAAACAGGAAAAACGTATCAAGTTTCATGAAAAGAAATGAGCATTTTCCTTTTTTATATAAAAAAAATCTGAACATTTTAAAGGCACAAAAAATGTCAATGTTATGTAACCAGCTGTTGCATCTCCAAGAGGGGATGAGCTGAATTTAATGGATAAATGTTTCTATTAATCTGAGAGGAATAAAGTATAATGGAAGGACGCTTGTCATCAGTCTGCTAAATATGGGGACAGAAGAGGAGAACCCTCTGTTGACCTGGTTGCAATTTTCAATTTCCTGCATCAGGCTTTTATTATGAATAAATTGGTAAGAGTAGTAGACTTCTATGCTGAAAATAAACAGTGATTTGTTGCAGTTCTTGCTAGGTGAACTTTAAATCTGGCATATAGGTCTTATCATAATGTGTGAGAACACTGAAAGGTAGAAAATATGCCTCGCTCTAGCCAAGAAAATGAGCAAATACTGTGACTATTTCTGATAAAGACAAAATAAATACAGTTACTGAGACAAAGCTGCAAAATCAATAAAGACCGATGTTCATTTTTGCATTTAACTGAACTTTAAGTCATACACACTCGATCATTTTTAGCACACAGATCAGAAAATTGTTGAAACACTAAAAGGAGAGCTGTTGCTGCAGCACCAGGGGAGCAATTGGAGGGATGTTTGGGGATCATCCACTGATCACTGCTGTTATATTTTTGTGTGGTTGTCAGGGAAATAAACCAGCATCCTTCAGCTCTCAGGCCAGTAAATTACATCCTCCACCTGTGTCTCAAACTGATCAGTGGTCCGTCTGGAATCATCTCTATACTCGTTCTCAAAGATAAATTCCCCAAGCTCCACATTCAAGGCCACTCTCAAACCAAGGTGTGACGTCACAATAACTTATTTTTGTTTTTTATTTGTGAAAATTATCTTGTTTCTGCTGATACAAAATTATTTAAATTAGGTCAAAAATCAGTTGTCAAACCTTAAGTTTGTATGTTAACATTCATGTTTATTAATGCAGTTAAAAGCCCTCTTTTCATTTTCTGATTCGGTTTATAATTGTGTCAAACTGCAATCCATTTAAAAACTCCTGTAATCCCAAAAAATTGTATTCAATCTCCTTAAAACTTCTCTATATTTGTGTAGAAACTGTGACTTTTGTGGTGGATTTGGATGAGGCTTCACTGTTTTCCTGGGGCTTGAAGAATTATTTACTTAAGCTAACAAACTAGCCTAAGCATAGACCAGTGGCGCCTAATCCTGGTCCTCGAGGGCCACTATCCTGCTTGTTTCTCATCTAATTTCATCATCGTATCAGTCCATAGGGTTACCCAGCCTCGTCTGCAGTGTGCTGCCCAGACTTTTGTCGACTGTGCGCGTTGCAGTACCACCCTCATCCACCTTAAGCGAGAGTGCCACAATGCAACAGACAAAGAAGACTAAGTAAATCCAGTAGAAGAAGACAAACAACCTAGACTCCTGTTTTTGGGAAATAGTGACGAGACAACATTTGGGTAATTAAACAGTAAGGGACCACCGGGATACAAAAACTGTCAAATTCCTGATAAGAAATCACTCAAACATTTCATTCTTCTTGTTTTTGAAAAGAGTTGACAAATCAGCTCATTATCACCTCCTATTAAGCTGTTGTGAAAACTGTGGAGCTCTCTGTGGTGCGCTGGTATTCATAGAGCTATGAACAAACGGTTCACCTATGTGCACACAGAAAGTATGAACAAGTCTGATTCCAGCTTAACAAACCTGACTTTAATCCAAGGCTTATTTGCAGTCTTCAGACATGCTGAGGAGGTTTTTCAACCATTGATTCAGGTGTGCTGCAGCAGGAACTTCTACGCATTCTGTCGAGGACCTGGATTGGAAATAACAGATGTCTAATGATTACTACGTTAAAGTCCACCCGTCAAGTTAATTTTTTCATAAGAAACTATCTGTGTGGTAAAAAATAAAGTTGATCACACCAGTTTATAAATAACTGTCACATGTTTAATTTGTAATTGATGTGGTGCAAAAAATGTACCGATTTTCAGTGACGTCATCTGAGGGAGACAGTACAGAGGCTGATTAAAACTGCTGTATTAGTGTATAGACACACAACAGGATATATCTCAGTAATTATGGTAAATGTTTGTGTATGTGCAGACTGTACACCAGGTACACTGCTTTCCTGTGTGGAAAAAAAAACATATTTAGAGCATATGTGAGGTTTGTGCAAGTGTAATCCACCTGAAAAGGGGTTAAATAAAAAGCAGTTTTCATTTCTGATTTTTGTTTATTTTCATTCCATGATTGTAAGTGTTGTGGGTTTTTAATTTGAAAAACTAGAATTTAATTTGAAATCCGGAAACTATCTGACCGGAAGTGGTGTGCTGGAAGCCTGGTTATTTTGCACTAAAACTAAAAAATGATGTAGTTAGCGATATAGACTGGTTCAGTTTTAGAGAGTGGAGATCCATTGATGAAGCTCCTTTATGTCTTGACTTCCTCTGAAGCTAACGTTTTGGTAAGCTAGCCCTCACATGTTTCCAATGAGTAGATCCAAAAGGAAAGATTTCAAAAGCGTCCCTAGGTTATTGTCACTGCTGCTCTCAGCTCCTTCAAACCTAGGTCAGTGGGTTACACAAGTCAGACTGCAGGATTTAAAGAGCAACTCAACAAACTCCTGCTCTGAGTTGGAGCCAAAGAAACCGTCTCCAAGAGGAAGAGCAGATCAAAAACTTTAAGTTCCTTGAATAACTGTTACTTTTAAATCTACACATTTACTTCTAAAAAAATGTAGTAATGTGGTCATTTTCTTACACAAGTGAGAGGTAATAAAAACACTAATGCTGAAAGAGTTCCAAACTTCTCAGAATCCTCCTCATAGGTTGAACTTGAATCAAGAATAATCTCTAAAGCTTCATCTTTATCAAAACCGGCAGACGGAATTCACTTTTTGTCTTCTTCCATAAACAGACGATGGGAGAGAAGCTGTGGTAGCACACACTGATTTTAAGCTTGGTAAATCTCAAAGACCACAACAGACATGACAGACGTCTTCCACACAAAAGACCAATCGGATTAAAGGCACACTATGCAGCTTGGCTTGTTTTCAGCACTCCCTAGTGTCTGTTTTAAGTCACTGTTGTAAAAATGTTAGCATTGTCTTTGCTCAGAAACCCCTAAATCTAACTGTTGAAATGTCTCCTCAGCCTTCATTGCTTTCTACTGGAGCGGTTCATCACTCGTGCAAAGAAATCAGCTGTGTTCAAACAGGGAGAGATTGAAAAAATCAGGAATCATGAGCTAAAAACTCTCCAGTGCTAGCATAACAACTAGCCACACTGGGTTAGCCTAAGCCTCGCGAGATACATGACTTTATGAGACTTCCGGGGCACCGGACCAGAGACTCAGAAGTTGCAAACGTGGTATTCTGGACACAAGCATGGGGCTGAGTGACTTTTCATTAACTCTGTAAAGAGTCATATTAGCACATACTGGCTCAAGGAAAAGATTTAAAAATATGAAAAAGTTACATAGTAAAATAAACATAAAAACAATTTCTGTATGTGATTCAGTTGCTAAAAAATCAACAAAACATGCTGCGGGGCGTTTAATCCAAAGAGCTAACAGCTGAGGAAGTCCCAGTTTCTGATCCAGCTCACTGTTTATCACCAGGCTAACAAACAGTCACCAAAACATGATTTTATAAATAAATGTCAATAGCTTCCACATCTGAAATACTAATTATATATGACCAGCTGTTCAAAATCACTGAAATGTGTTTAATGTGAAAGATGCATTCAAGAGTAATTTATGCTTCTTCTCTTATTTCTTTAAGGACTGGTCATACTGAGAAACAATGTGGTGAAGCTGTATTGTAATGTCCTGAAGTTGTAAACGTCTAGATGCATGAAGACAAGGACTCAGACAGGAGGATTCTGTGATGGTTTGCCACCGTGAACTCATTGGATTATTTGATACCAGTTGGATCCCCAAAACTGAACTGAAGACGGTGGTTCGGACCTGTCCCCACAGTGGCCATGTGGATGGAGGTTTATAGAAACCAACTCTTATTGTTCAGTTGAACCACAAGGCTTCAAAGTGAGTTGGTCATATCATTGTTCATCTGCAAAACTAGTGCGAGCAGCAATTGTTTATTGTTAATTCTTTTGTCTTTTCCTTATATTTGACTTAAAGTGTCTCCCTTTTTCTGGTCTGCTGCATTTACAAACACGTTTGTCCAATGGTCTTTAGAAATTCAACCAACATGGAGCCTACAGAGGCCTGCACAGTCCTGCCAAAAACCCAACAGTGCAGCTCTTATTAGAAAATAATATGTGGTGCAAACTGGTTCAAGTAGTCCTGAAAAGTGGGAAAAAGAACAAAAACAAAGAATACCTAAACAGAGTCAGTGTTCCTGAATAAAAGAGAAGCTAAGGGAACCTCAACAAAAACTAGACATTGGTGTATTTCTTTTAGTTTTTATTATTTCGCTCATCTAATTGTATCTCAACAAATTAAAACAGACTACAAAATTAATGCAAACAATATAATCAGTTGTAAATAATATTTTCATTACGTAGTTCCTTAAGCTTTCTTTAACATTTCTTAAAGAAAATAAAAGTTAAACAATCTGTCAAGTCAAAATACACTTTTTCCCAATTTGATTCCAGATACACATCAGCTTTAATGCCGTTTGTGTCAAAAATAAAATAAAAAAATCAAGGTTCCTCCATTGATCATAATTCAATGTCCATTAAAAATAACTTCAGTTAATTGTTTGGCAACTATTTATTTCCTTTAACTAATTGTGTTTTAATAAAGTAAATATTTAATTCCAGGATGTTTGACTTGATAAACAGACTGTTAATATGTCGTCTATACAGTATGTCTGCTGTGTAAGTTTAATGTGTGGTCCCTGTCGAACGTGTAATTAAATCAACTATTTTTCGCCCAAAAATAATAAAATAAAATGTTTTGCATATATAAATAATTTATTATAATAAAACCATTTATTAAAGTTTAGACTTTTAACACATCATAATGTGTATAATAATGTTTAAATCATTCCCAGACCCAAAAATGTTTGTGTCATCTACAAACAAACCCCCCGATGTACCAGTATGTTAAACACGTTTCAAATATCTAATTTATAAAATAAAGATTTAGGACTGAACATCGGACCTTGAGGAACTCCATTTAATCTCTTCATGTCCTGATTTTTTTCATTTTCAAACCGCAAAAATTGTTTTCTCTTGCACTTTTTAAAACAAAAATCTAAAATGTAATATTAAATCTGCACAGATGTACTGATAAATTTGTAGTATCATCAAATATGCTATAACCTCTGACCTTTGACCTCTGGTGACCATCACAACAATAATCCATTTCTTTCCCAATAACTTGGAATACAATGACTCTTGGATTATGTTTTAACCTGAATCAAGATCCCTACAGGTGTCCTACTGTCCACTTTCAGGTGTCCACCTCCCAGATGACCCACTGGACACCGGCTGTGTTAATAAAACACGCGTTAAAGATGTCTTTTCTGTAACACCAAATGACTGGTGTTCAAACTGTAATCTCTTGTTTACAGAACAGTCTCCTGTAGTGTTCCTGCTCAGGGTCATCCACACACTCACTCTTCAAAGTGTTATAATGCTTCTCTGTTATGTCATGCATTTCTACATTTATAATGTGAGTGTTTAACGGGTGGAAGTAGATGTGAGTTGGTAACTCCCCACAGTTCCCCTACCCAATCAGACCTATCCACCAGTCCACTAACTCAGTTTTGATTAGTACACTTAATGTCTTCTGATTGGTTGAATTTAAGATAACTCTTCTCAAAACTAATATTCAGTGCCGGTACAAGCCAGTCTTGGTCTGTGCTACAGCCTGAATGCAGTCGAGTCTTAGCTGAACCTTCATCAGCTTTGAACAAGGCCTCGAGAGCCACCTGCTTGCGTGGGTGTCTATGTCTTTCCCTCACTACGGGAACTGATCAGAAATGAATTCAGCATGCCTGCTGAGATGCCTCCCTTGCTGACCGGGACGTATCCACGGACTGTCCGGCGAGGTCCTCGGCGGCCACGCCTTCCAGGACCACCACTCCGAGTCTGGGGACTCCAGCCTCAGCTCGTGGAGAAACCAACGCCTGCCAGATCTAGGAGCGTCCACCTTTCAGTGAGCGAAACACCACTTTCTGATCGAGAGGTTTGCTTTGATAAAGCTTAATTCTTCCACTCTAAATTAAGCCAAAACTAAATCCCATTCCAAACTCAAATTAGCCCTAAATTGACTCTTAAAGTCCCAACTAGGTTAACTAAATTAACTAACTTCCCTAGTCATTAAAACATATGCTACGGTCCGTTAAAACTCACAATTAAACCATCTATAACATCCTCAACATGTTTAAGAATATTAATTGTGTTTACATCAAACTTTCAAACTGTCTTATCTGTCTGTGTTCTTAGGTTTTTCAAATTAAATGGTTGTTCAATCTTATCTGGTCTCAGCTTCACATTATTAATAAGGTATTTCAATTCACTGTACTCTTTCAAAGAACCTAAAGATACCTTCAATAAATATTAGCTATTATCAGGGTTAAATGACAGTTTATCACTTTTCATTATAATCCAAAAATAAGTTCTAATGTTTATCTGAAGAGGGTGTAGTTAAAATAACTAATAGTTATTTCCAAACGCTACAAATTGACCCTTTAAGACTGTAGAATAAAACATAAACAAAAGACACATGAATATTTCTAAAATCTGTCCTCTGGCTTTATGCTTGCTTGCTGTCACTTTCTGAAAGCTGTTAAAGTTGTGTATGTTCAATTACCTGTTAAAAACGCACTTCAATTAACTTTCCCTTTTCTCAAACACTCACTCCACAAATAAAGTGTTTATTTCCCAAGAAGAGGAAGCAGGTTAAAGAGCGCAAGAAAGGCTTTGAAAAGCTATTACATGCTGCTGAAGGAGAGCTTGTATCAGGCTGTCTGTCTGTTTCTGTTTTTCTGTCGCTCGCTCCCTGTCTTCGAGGCTCTTTGTGTTTCCTGTCTCTCGGCCCTGCGAGGTGAAAGTGGCTTCCATGGTAACGACACACTCTGTTTATGCCGCGACATCTCACTTCATCACAAGCTGTTGATGGCTTTGATTTGCATGCGTGCCTGCTAGTCAGCGTGTTTGTTCCCCCACCATTTCTGAGAAAAAACTCATCCAAACACACACTGTACAGGTGTCTGCATGGCTCATAGGTTAGAACTAATCCACTGACATTGAAGATTCTTTCATGAAACCAAGAGAAGTCATGTTAAGGAGCTGTTTTCTGATGCTTTTATACCCATGTGCTTTTTTAAACACCATTTTTCACTTGTTAGCTGTTTAAAAAATAACCCAATCAAAGACTGCTTCCAGTATTAGAAATAAAATCCATCACATGGGCTCCAGGAATAAGTTTATTTCTGCATTCACCTTGTTACCTATCAACTTAAAAAAAAAAATCTACAGCCATAAAAGAAGGAAATTTACTTTTAAGATTGCCAAAAGTAAATTTAATCATACTTCATTTCCTTGTTCTGTGAGCAGATCCTGGACTCTTAACCACTTAAATTAGCTGCAGAAACAATGATTATGACTCCTTTTCACTAAAACCAGTCGCCCCCAATTAGTGGAGTTGGGGAGGCTGGGAGAGGAGGAGGTGCATGGAGGGAGAGGGGAGGCAGAGAGAAGGGGGGAGGGAATAGAGGAGGGAGGTAGAGGAGGACTTGGCTAGCCAGACCCCCTGCAGGGCGGAAAGGGGGGAAAAATGGATTCCATACCAGGAAATCCATTAGGGCAGGGAACGGCACGGAGCTGGCAGCGCAGAGTGGTGGCCGTGTTTTTAAAAATTCCTCATTAGGTGTAATTTCTAAATTACAATCAGCATGGGCAGAATGAGAAGGCGAGGATCTGACCAACTCATCAGGATAATCAGGGTAATAGCATGATCCAGTGCGAGTGTGTGTTGGAGCAGAGAGAGAGCCAGATGAAAAGCAAAAAGAGTAGACGAGGACTGAGGGGGGATTTTAATGCTGCTGCTGCTGCTGGTAGACAGTTGTTTTTCTGTTTTTGCAGTTTTAATGATTTTTTTACAACTAACTGATCTAGATAATTGCTGTGCCGTGTGGGGTCGGGTGGCTAAAGCAACAAGCTAATGGAAAGCGGGGGTCTCGCTCCTCTCTTTGCTGCCGTCTCCACATCTGTTGACAGACCGAGGTGGTGAGAAAGTGGAGAAAGTGAAGCGAAAGAGCAGAAAAGAATGAAGAAGAGGGAAGGAAACAACGGCGGAGGGGAACCGAGGGAGCTTCGGGGGCCTTTGTGAGGTAGAGAAAGAGGTGGGGAAACGGAGGGAAGGGAGGGAGGAGAAGAGGTTAATTTGCACATATTAGAGAGGGCAGGATTTTTCATTAAAAAGAGATTGAAGTTGATATATGCCTGTGCGCTACTGACACACTGTACACTCTGATTGTGTTAAGTCCTTGACAGAACAAAGGATTGCCCCCCTCGTGCTCTCTGTCTCTCCTTCATCTATCTCCAGCAGCCACTGCAGCCTGCTGCAGCTCCGGCAGAATTTTGCAGCTTTATAGAGCCATGTCACGGTGAATGGAAGCACACACTGAGTGTAATATCACCTCAGGACCCTCCCTCCCATTTAAAATCATATGCATTCCTTTCCTTCTAACTGATCCAGGAGGGAAAGACCTTCACATGGATTAATGCTGCATCTCTATGTGTTTGTATTTGGTAAATGTAATGGTCAAAGGCCTCGGGATCTCTACAGAATACACACAGTTTAGCTCATACCCAGACAGGCTGCACAATGTAGCCTCTTTTGAGGTTCAGTCCCATTTGATTTGTCTTTATTTAAACAAAATCAGCAGTTTCACAAAAACAGTCTGCACATTACTTTGAAAATCAATCAGTTATTTGCAAAATGCATGACAAGTTTTGTCGTTATTAACATAATTATTGTATTAGAACATTCAGGTTTGTTTATAGATTTTAGAAATGTTGGATTTTGTTCAAATTATCACCCTGAAACGGTCTGGTACACACTGTAACTGTTTTGCATAATTTTCCTTTACTTTTAGGACATTATGCAAATATAAATGTACTTTTTTCAAGCCTACTTTTTTATTTGTCTTTTTTTTCTTACTTTAAAAAATCATTTGATTGCATTTACAATGTGTTGTTCACATTTCCTGTTTTTGATTGTTTTTTTATTTTGTGTACGCTGACAGATGAGTCTACACTACATATGTTTTCCAATTGCTTAAGGACAATAAAGGCATTCTGATTAAGCTGTAGTTTTAAGTCAAAGACCAAATGGAGAACTTTGCATATGAAGAGGAGGAAGTCCTATAGATGTTCATTCTATAATTTAAGAAAAAAAATCATCAACATCAAATCTTTTATGAAAAAGGGGAAATCAGAACAGGTATGGTTTAACTTTTATCTCACCTGTATTTAACTCATGCTATATTTTTTTATTAATATATAAAACTCTTGTCTTTATTTTGAAACTTTTTCATAACTGTCCTTAATCTTCTCCAGGACTTCCAGTATGAAGATAAATGGCATCTCAGTGGGAGGTGGGAAAAAAAGAATCAGTAAAATAAAAATATTCATAAAATAAACAGCTTGATTGCTATAATTTATAGATTGCAGGCTAATTATCCTGTAATCCAGATTATGTGTAATCTGTTCCTCGCCCTGGTGGTCTGACAGAACCCCCTCCTCTGAGCTGACGTTAAGGTGAGCTCGTCTGTTGTCTGCTGGTTGAAACGCCCGAGGCGATCTCATACCTGCCACAGGAACCACAAAAGCAATCATAACAGTTCTTGTGTTTTTCTGATCTGTCGTTAAGAACACATGCGACTGGTAGAAATCTCCCTTTTCTTACTTTTTTCTTCCTCGCCTTTCTCAGTCTTTTATCTCAGTTTTCCTCAGGCCACATCTGTCATTCCAGAGTGGAGGGTTATACGTGATCTTTGACCTCAGTTAGCGCCGCCCCTGAGACCTGTTTTACACTAACACACACACACACGTATGCGTGGCTGTTTTTCTGAGCTCCTTCCCTGACTAACGGCATTCTCTAACCTTTAACCGTCTAACACTGAAACACTCAAACCTAAATCTGATTTTAATCTTAAACCCCCAAAAAATCAAGTCTGATTTTACAAACAGCCCAAAAGGTCCTCGCTTCACCGATCTAAAAAAATCTAACCAGACCTCACTAATGCAGCTGGACAAGAATAAACACACACACACACACACACACACAAAGACAAGCCAGCACACACTGAGCAGGAGATATTGATTGGTGATAGACAGAGCCAGACCAGCCTGATAAGGAGGCCATATTTGATGTTTGTTCTCGCTGTAGAGAGGCAGGGAGAGATTAAATCACAATGAGCAGCCGCTCCGTCCTTGGCTCCGTCCCCACCCGAGGCTTTGCAGGAGTTTAGGGGTCGAGCTTAAAGAATGACGGGTGAGGGATTGTGGACAAGGGGCGCCAGGCCTTCTTAAATCCACCGGGGTATAGGGCCATTGATTATCACAGCCTGTAATGTTATTCCAGGGTGTGTGTGTGTGTATGTGTGTGTGTGTGTGTTTGTGTGTGTGTGTGTGTTTGTGCAGTCCAAGGTTTTCAGCAATTCAAGCTTGTAGATGCACAACAACAACAACACAGACAGCTCTTTGTTTTCGGCTCCTTGTTCTGGCTGGGCGATGTAATAAGCTGATTGACAGGCATCGATACGTTCACAAAGGCCTCGCTCTCACACACAGAGAGCTCATTCACACCTTTAGATTCAGTTTCTTTTTTAAAATCTATCTTCACCCAGAAACACAAATAATAATCATGCAAAAATTTATATAATTTTTAAAAATGCATTTAAATCTCTAATAAAGTCGTGTACTGTCGTGTTTCAGGTGGCAAAATTAATTTAAAAGTGATGGTTGAAGGGAAAATTGCACATGTGGAGCTGATATGAAACTGTTGAACAAGTGAAGCTGGCGTCAGGAGGAGTTTTTTTTTTTTGTTTCAGAAAAAGCAGCTAGCAATATGAGCTGGAGAGCATGGCTGTGATTACACAAATGACCACATATTGTAAACTTATCCCATTGAGCTCAAGACGACATCATTGACTGCTCCTGTTATTTTAGTAGCTATAAATGCTAACTCACAGCTTCCATCAAACTCTTAATGGTGCAAATCTGACTTTTAAATTCTAACTTTTAGTAAACCAGAAGCTGACTTGTGTGGCGTTAAAATGCGATGACAAAACTTGAATTTGAATAAATACAAATCATGTCTAAGATGCTGTTAAATGTTCCCTGCTGTTGATTTTGTGTAACTAAACGCTGTTACACAACCCTGCTCTGGCTGCGCGCTGACCTCAGACTCCCTTTTACATATGACCAGAGCCAGGCCGCGACTCAAATCCCCCCCAGTCCAAAAAGCAGCATGTGTACATATGAAAGCTGTATATGTTGGCCGGTGCGAGCGCCGTCTCAAGGGCTGGGAGATTATGTCGACAAAAGGTGCACCTGGTGCTTTAGATTGAGTTTCTCTCCTCCCCTTTCCTCTCTTTATCCCTCTTTCATCCCCCTCTCCTCTTCTCCTCTGGCCATTTCCAATGTTACCCTGGGACTTTTAAAAGATTAGACCTCAGCTTTTATAATTGTGCCACTAATGCATGTTAACAGTTTGGACTGAGAGATTCAGGGGGAAAGAACTCAACATGAGGAAGTACCTCCCAGAGATGGGAATATTGTTTTAGTTCTTTTAGACTCATCTGATTATGGACAAAGTGTCTGAGCAGATTATTGAGCCTTGTTTCTGTGTTGCTGTGATCTAATGGGGGTTTTGTGCAGCCAGTGAGAAATAAAATGAGCATGTTAGAGGCCAGTGTTTTACCCTATGCACCTCACCTCACGAGACTAAAGAAATAACTAACTATTACTGCAGCAAACTTTATTCTTTTTTTTTTTTACAACCTTACAATGACACATTGGGTGAAGTATAGACATTTGTTACTTAATTAACCCGCTATTGTGTTCAGGTCAAATTTTGTCACATCTCAACATTTTCTTTACACATCATCCACGCTGGATTGGTGAACAAAGCTGCAGAAAGTGCATTATTTAGAGTATAGATACTACCAGTATATAGATAGTGCACATTTGATTTTACAGTGTTCATAATGTAACTTTCAAAAACTTAATAAAAGCTGTTTTATGAATATTTCTTACCTAAAAAAACATATGGATCAGTGTAAAGCCATTTAAAAAGGAAAAAAATAATAAATTCACTGGAAGATGGTGTTCAATGAAGGTGAACTATAGAGGGAAAAAATCTTTAAATTATTTAAAACTTGTAAAACAGTTGAGCAGAACACTGCAGGAAGGTTAATTAATGTTATTACATTTGGGACATGTTTACCAATAAAATCATATTAGTTCACCAAAAGTCAGAATTGGAAATGATTATAAACAAACATCTCTGATAAAATGTGATTATTGTGATAAATAGCAGAAAATGTTTAATTTGTTCAAGTCATAATACTTTCTACTAAATAACATAGTGTTGAGGAGTTTGGTCCATTTAGACAAGCTAGATTAATGTGAGTCATGGTGAAATGTTAAAGGTCTTTTTTGAAGATTTGAAAAAAAAATTTATTAGCAGAGATATCTGATTGACAAAACTGACACCTGAGACAACTCTAACTTGAAAAACAAATTGAGATTCTACTTGAAACGTTGTAACGAGACCAGGAAGGATGTGTTTTTGTAAACACTGAATTAATATTACCTCCTCAGGAGGAAGAACAGTTGATAGCAGTCAAATTAAATTGACCTCGCAAACTAAGTTCTGGTTTTTATGTTCACTAATTCGGCCGACTCAGCAGCTGTTTTAGTCGAAGCTCGTTTTTCACCTCTTTAAAGGGCAAAAACATGAGCAGACAGATGTGTTTCCCAGCGTCTCTACGTGGCACATGTGGAAAGCCTCACCGTTTTTATTGGCTTTGTATTTCAAACAATTATCACAGCTGAAACAACATGAAACACACGACTCTCTGCAGCCGTCACACGTCCTACGGCCCAGTGCTTCCACTACATATTCAGGAGCAGAAAAACCAAATGTGTGTGTGTGTTTCTGTAAGCATCACCCACCTCCCCTCTCTTTTATTTCCACAACACACACACACACACACACAAGTCTCCCCAGTCTGCATAATGGATGAGGTTTGCTGATAGGTGGAGGAACAGGGGTGGGAGTCACACACACACACACACACACACACACACACACACACACACACACACACACACACACACACACACACACACACACACACACACACACACACACACACACACACACACTCACTGGCCTGTACCATTTTGCAGCAGCTCAGGTCCATACCATCTAACAGCTGTTGCTGCTGCAGAAATCCCAGCTTGTTGTTCTCTAACGTATCCTGTTTGCAGCCTGTTTCTCCAACTTCTGCTGCTCAGATTTCAACAGTAAAAATCTGCATGTTTCACGTCTCCACGGGGAGCTTTCCTTTAACATCAGATAGCCATGTCCTTGAGCAAGGCACTTGTAGGACTATGAAAGCAGGTGCTTGTGTGAAATCTCTCCAGCTTTCCCAATAGCTAATCAAGGAATCACATCTTGAATAAAACCACATTTCTCACCTGACAACAAGCACAAAATAAGGATTAATTAACGATACACCTCAGTTCGACTCCATCGTTCTTTATGTAATTATCATATATGACACATGAAATTCCCTCGACCTGCCACCATCCAGAGCAGGAATTATTTAGCACTGAAGACCCCCCCGAACATGGTCGACCATTTGAAAGTAATTATCAGTAATGATCTGCTGTGACTGATCTATTTTTACCTGATGATCAAACCAGATCTCATCTCAGATCTATATCCCGTGACATTCATTATAACCCTGCAAGATTACATCCATCTCTGCCAGCACCACCTGTCCCCCTAATGGTGTTTCATTCCTCACCCAGAGCCCATTCACACTCAAAGCAAATACAGGAAGTGTTAAAGAAGGAGGATTTTGTATTTTATGTCCAGGTAGGATGGATTCTGGCGAAGATTGTACTGTTTTTATTTATTTATTTTTGGTATTACATCTCAGGTTTTCTGCTTCTTATGAAAAACAAAAAATTGTTTGTTTTTTATTATTTTAAAAAAGTTCATTTTAAGAATGAGAGGAAACTCCAGTTTATTAGACAAATAGTTCTTCTGATGACAGAAACAAACTTTAAAATAAGAAACGTGGTGTTTTTTGAATGAGTTGCATTGAATTTATACATAATTTAGTGCATTTCTGATGTGGTTTGCCTGTTGGCTGCAGTGGAGGTCTAAAGGTCAAGAAACAAAAAAATAAACAACTTCCTTAATAGCGGAGGGATACGAATTACATGCTATAAAAGTCACAACAACATAAAGGTTTTTAGATTTTATTATTTTTAGCAAATAAAATGTAATGATAGGTATTTGTAAATGACAATATTTGCAGTATTCAAATGTATTCCAGCATTTGATTTATTTGTGAACGTGTTCGCGGAAACACGCCGCGGAGCCACCCGCAGACCGAGGCGCTCCGCGGCGCTGCATTTCCCTTATAAAGGGGGAAAAGCAGAGAGAGAAAACCGCCGATTCAAACCTTTTCCTCTTCAATGTTGAGTCTTTGTGTTTACTTACAACCGACTCTCTCTTCTCCTCATTCTTTTCTTTTCTTTTCTTCCCTTTTTTGAGGTTTTCCGAGCTCCTTTCGGTTCGACTGCAGCGAGAGCCCGACAGTAGCGGTGCGCGTGAGAGTTTGTGACCGCTCTGCGGCTCACTCGGCTCGGCAGGCGAATGGCCCACGAGCCGCTGAGTCTACGGGTCTCGCGCTCAGTAAACAGAGACGCCACGAGCTTCCGTAAACTCTCCTCCACGTTATTCACGGATTTCACCAAAACACTTAAAAATAGATATGCATTTTATAATATAGCTAGTTATAAATTATACAGTTGAAGCTGCTGTATGTATCCAGTTATACCTGTAAAAACAATGAACCCTTTTATGCATTAATGAGGAAGTGTTTTAAGTCACTTTTTGGTCTAAAAAGTAAAATGGGCTTTATGCTGAATGTCACATGACCAAACCGGAAAATGTGACGACGGACTTCCGGCTTCCACTGCCCTCGCTAACCGCTAACGCTAATAGTTTTGTCTAGCACTTATGAAGAAAAACAACAGCAAATATTTTATTCAACATGAGTTCAACGCATGGAACAAAATATTTGAAGCGCGATAACCCAAGCGGTGGTTTTTGCTGTGTACCGCAGTGCCCTATGTCAGGGAAATTCAACTCTGCAGTGAGTTTCCATCATTTCCCAAGAGATGACTTGTTAAAGAAGGTATGGATACGCAACGTGAGACGTGAAAATCTAATAATCAAGAAGACCACTACTGTCTGCAGTAGACATTTCGTGTCCACTGATATCATCCAAGGTGGGCGACGGCGATTGAAAGAGGGGGCAGTACCTGTACTTTTCGCCTGGAATAATTACTCGCTGCCGGCAGCTAGACCAAGTGTCTGGGAGAGGACAAAACGACCAGAGGATGGAGCTGTACAGGAGGACATGGATGTCGAAGTGCTGCTTCAGTGCCATGATTATGATGTTAGACCAGAACCAGCAGCTTTAGATTCAGCACACGAAATCATAGAGGCTCAGCAGCTGGCGATAGAGGAACTGAGGAAGAGACTGGAGGAGGTCTCACTGAAGCAGTCATTTGGGTTGGAAAGATTCTCATCATCAGATGATGACATCAGATTCTACACCAGGTATGTAATATTAACAACTTGCAGACTTACCTAGATTGTCATATTTTAATAAACTGATTATATAACCATGTTTTATCAGGTAATAGAATAGAGCTATTAATAATAATAAAGAATAATAGAATAGAGCTTATGTATTTTTGCATATTTAATTACCTGACTAGATTAATCAAGGGTATACATTTACAGGTAATAATGACATTTTTTCACTTTAAGGTTTGCCAGTTACCGCCACCTACTGACATTTTGGCATCACATTGAACCTGCAACAAAGAGGATTGTGCGTGCTGGTACACAGTCATCTGCTTCTAGTGCAACAGCAGCTCCTGACAAGACTGTGGATCCACCCCGTCGAAAAGTAGGTATAGTTTATACTAGTTTTTAATTACATTTTTAACAATCTGCAAGTATGTACTAAAGAAGACTTTTAATTAAGTAGTTTTTTTTTTTTTTTTTTTTTTTTTTCACTAAGTCTTGTCTCCCTGCTCACTCCACCAGAACCGATGCCTTCCAATGATTGATGAACTGTTCCTGTTCTTGGTGTACCTGTCTCTTGGTCTGAAGGAGAAAGATCTAGGTGACCGGTTCAACATTCATCAGTCCACTGTCAGCAGGATCAACAAAACCTGGGTTAATTTTTTGTACACTTTACTTGGTGCAGTTGGAATATGGATGTCTTCTGAAATTATTAAAGCTACAATGCCCAGTGTTTTTGGAAAGTACTCTGACACCCAAGTCATTATTGACTGTACAGAGATGAAATGTCAGACTCCTTCATCTTTACTCCTACAGAGTGAGATGTTTTCATCATACAAATCCCACTCTACTCTGAAAGGAATGGTTGGTGTGTCGCCACATGGTGCAATTACTTTTGTTTCCTCACTGTATTCTGGTTCTATTAGTGATAAAGAATTGTTTAAGCAATCTGGCATTATTCCACTTCTAGATAAAGATATGGCTGTTATGGTGGATAAGGGATTCAGAATAGATGACCTGGTGCCCTGCAAAGTCTACAGACCACCGTTTCTCAGTAAAAACTCACAGTTAACACATGATGAAGTGCTGGCCACTCAGGACATTGCACGTTTAAGGATCCATGTGGAAAGGGCAATTAGACGCATCAAGGAGAACAAAATCTTTGACTCCATCATCCCTCTAACCATTGCTGGCAGTATCAATCAGCTTTTTGCAGTAGCCTGTCTTCTGAGTAACTATCAAAACAAACCCCTGGTCAAAGCTTGGGTTAAGGAACTGACTGACAGTTAATCTGCACACGAGGTAATCAGATTGCTCCGGGGGGCCCAAATCCAGTCCTTGAGAGCTCCTATCCTTCAACATTTAGATGGATCCCTTCTCCAACACACCTGCTGGTGAGGGAATTTAGCCTTTTGGTTCAGGTGTGTTGGAGCAGAGATGCATCTAAAAGTTGAAGGATAGTAGTTCTTAAGAACTGGACCTGGGTACCCCTGAGAAAGCTCATCAGGTAAAGTGGGCGCCCAGAGGCTACCAGTCCTCTGACTGCAGCAGCCATAGGCTTGCACTGATCTGCAGCTCATTTGCTGTTATTCTTTTTCACCTGTGTTGTGCTTACATGCTTAAAAATGTAACTGCTCATTTTTCAATGTAAATAGTCTTGGTTCAGCCAGGTTATACAGCAGGTCAGGTTTCAAATGATTAGAGCTGCAATGATTAATCATACTATTAACAATCAATTAATGTATATAAAATGTTATTTTGATTAATTTAAAATGTGTGATCACTGATCACAGCCTCAAATGTTATATTGTGAACAACACTGATGCTGTTTTGTCATCTTGTGTTTACATACTGAAAAGCTTATGAACTTTGATTTTTCAAATGAAAATAAATGAGAAAATATTTGCTAAAATGAAAGTGAGTTTATTTCAAATCATGCATTAATTTTTCAAACAATCTTGATTACCTGTTATCAAGAGTTTAACAAAGACAAGACAATCAAAAGAATGCATGTTGTGTGACAAACATCTTGAACATTTAACTGCATTATTAGCAGTTATTTCTACAGGTCAAAGGACTGAAATCAAATTCATTTGCAGACAGACAGGAACTTAGGCATGTAAATGTCAAAATAAAACGGGTCCACCCTCTCTCTGATGATTGCGGTGACCTTTGGGTCAACATAGACACGCTGTACCAGCATGTCTTCCTGGGCACAAATTACAAGATCACACCACTGAAGGCCAGTTATAAGCAGTTGGCCCTGCACCTGCCAATAGTAGGAGTGGCTTTCACGGATCGACAGAGTGCCATGCTGCATTTGAAGGTATTTGCAGTCAACACAGTTCTTCACATTAGGACACTTTATTTCAACCAGTCCAAATTTTGGCTGTGCTGATGGATCGAAAATTAAACCATCTGGTGAGGTACCAAGCCAGGGTGCATCAGGGTGGATGACAAGGCCACAAGGCCTATAGTTTACATTTTTAATTTTGCAGTATTCTATAGCTGTCTCCAACTCCATGTCTGCCCCTCTTTTCATGTCTCTGGTTTGTCTTGTCCCTTTGAGGATTCTCTCTGTGAGAGACACTGCAGAGGTTTCTCCTCTCACAAAACATACCTCTCGAAAACGTGAGGATGTAATCCTAGGCCTGCGGAGCTGATGCCACTCCTGGTCAGCTGCCTGTTCTCTTGTTGCTGCCTCAATCTTATGTGCCATGTTCAATGTGACTGTTAAGCTTTTGAGGTGGAAATGTTCCTCCTCAGTGCACACATGAACACACTTTGTTGGATCCAGCCTGTACTCACTAAGAGGTAGTGCTGGGTAAGGAGGA
>SSNR01000068.1:1483025-1500525 GCA_006937965.1 Callopanchax toddi | reverse complement strand
CCGTATTTTATCCTGATCAAATCTATTTTCCTTATTAAAAATGAAGATTTCCACAATAGCTAAAATTATATTCTTAGGAGAAACTCTCACTTTAAATACCTATAATTTAACTGTTACTAGTTAAATGACTTATTTTAATTGGATGAAAACACTATTCCAGCTGTCAGTAATGTATTTAAATATCTGAACATACAGTACATTAAAAAAGGTAGTACTATTTTCATTTCTGATAGGTAGATCTTCAGTCTTCTTAAGAACAATCAGGTTCTTGACATTTGTTTTCAAATAGTTGATGTCACTTATTTAATTCCTCTTATCCATAAAGCTCTTTAGCCTGAAATAGTCCGCTTACAATGACATCATTAGTACAGTTAAATTATAACTACTTAAAATAGTATGAATTCAATTTGAGCTCCACCATGTTATTTCAGACAGGAAGAATAGATTAGTGGAGGTTGTTCTTCAAACCCAATAATATACATGAATGGGAAATGTGACTAAATTTGTCCTAAGAATGACATTGAAGTTATCTGAAGTATTCAGAGTGGATAGCAGAATGGTATTATCTGGAATATTACATTTTATGATTTTACTTGGAACAGCAGATTTTTAGATATCTGAATAGTTATCAGTCTGAATAATAAATGTTAAAGTGACCACCTTAGTTTAAGCATTTGGTTTCAGTTCAAATCAGTTCAGTTGTTGGATTTCCTTTAATAGAATTTCTACTAGTAACAAAGTACCTGTGAATATCTGTATTTTCTATTTGGCTAGTAATAATACTATTTGGACTAGAAAAAAATTACATTATTATTATATAAAACAGGATTAACAAAGAGGTGAGGTTTTTAATTAAATGTTTAAAAGGTTAAATTATTCAGATTCAGTCCAGCGCCACCTGCTGGTATTCTCATTATCAATGAGAATAAAAGAAACACACATTCAACATTTGATTAGGAGTTAGATATGCTGTTGAATCAGTTCTTAGTGGGTACTTTTTGTAGTATTTGTACCATTTCCCTACTTCAGTAGTTCAGCTACAACCAGACTGTGTTACTTTACGACAAACTAAAACTTTTCCTGTCATTTCAGTGGAAGATGCTGCAGTCAGTCAGTCAGTCAGTCAGTCACATCATCTAAACCAACCAGTACTAACAGGACTGAACTTTACCTGGTTACCAGTAGAGAACTGGTAGAGCTTTGACTAGTTAAGGGTTGAACAGCTGGTTGTCTAATGAGTTCCTTCCAGAACTGGAGACAGGCAGACCATTATCATGTCTTTGAACTACTGTGGAGTTTGTCACTGTATTCACATCTTTAGTTCTGAAATGAAACCACTGCAGGTCATTGTACTTCCCTGATTTGTTTTCCTAAGTCTTTTCTCTAAGATTTGAATAGTCCAGCTGATGGTGTCATAGAGAACACAGCTGCTTAAAATGAAGACTTCCTGTTGAATCTGACTCTGAAATAGTTATTGAGTTTAGTTTTTATTACTGTAGGTAAAATAGGTGTTTAACAACTTGTTAAATGCGCCAGAGTGCAGAAAATAGCGTCTACGCCAAATATTTTTTTCTTTGGGGAAGTGTCCCCCCCACATTTTTTTTTGCTTCTGACGCCCCTGAATCAAACACTAAAAAACATATTTATCTGTCAGGACTTCAGCAGAGTTTTGCTTTTCTTTAACCTTACAGCTGTTTTCAGAGACTCATCATGTTGTAAATAGTTTTATGGTTGAAACCTGCTGATATGTGTAGCTGACTGATCCAAATCCTCCATGACTCAAAGTTACTGTCAATAAAGGATTTGTTGTTTTTTTTATACAGGTGACAAGATTACAGCATTAATATATTTTTCTCCACATAATTTACCTTAAAAATACTTCATTTTCCACATACCCCCAAATACTAGTTTCACCTAAACATGCTGCAAAGAAGCCAGCATGCTGTGAGTGGATAATGACATTAAACAGAACTATTACAAATAAATATAAAATGTTATTTTTGTGGTAAAAACATTTTTCCACACAGTGATGATTAGATGAATCAGTAACAACTTAAAGTCTGTGTTGATGCTGGGCAGGTTGAAATGTTATTTAGCCTGTTAATGTTACAGAAATTACTGTGAGATTACTATTACTGTGAAGAGCCTTTTTAAAGGAACTAAAGAAAACCTTCCACTAAATACCTTGAAATCAGATGTTTTGATGCTGACTGAATTATGGGATGTCTCATAAGGGTCTGTTTGTTTATGTAGCTTTTAGAACAAAAATCCCAGTGATTTTCAAAGAATTCACCAGAGAGGAAAATGAAACAAAATCTGATCATTTTAATTAACAAACATGATACGATAACCTTGAACACAATAAAAGATCAAACCTAGTGTTGATGATGGAGAACAACAGCTAATATCTCATATATATTATATATATTTTAAAAAATGTTCTCCCTACACATCAGGGAGGGCGGAGCCCCAGCACCCCCTATGGAGCCGCCACCGGGCCCAACTTGATATTTTTTCATGGGGCCCAAAATCCCTGGCGGCCCCCCTGTATCCAGATGAGCATCTCTATTGGGGAGGGAGGACTTCTGTTCCACTAACAAATCCACGGCCTCCCACAAAATAAGCTGGCTTCCCCTCCTTGCGAGCTCTGTCTATTATAGGCCACAGCTTGTTGCGACGTTCTATGTCCTCCTTGGACAGATCCTCAGCAAATCTCAAATGGTTGTCCTTCAGATACGATGATGTTTTGGCTGCTCTCCATACAGCATCTCTGAAGACTTGGGAGGTGAACTGAACGATGATGCCTCTGGGTCTGGTGCTGCTACCTTGTCGTTTGGCCCCAAGTCGGTGCACGGCATCGATGACGTCAGGCAGCTTGTGTTTTTGCTCTGGTAGAATAGATTGGCATACAGTATTTCTGTCACCTTTCTACGCACATCTTCTTTCTCCGTCTCCTCAGCTCCATGTAGTCTCAGATTCCACCTCCTGGAATATCTTTCCAACTCAGATATTCTCTGTTGCTTGTTGTCCATCCGTCCTTCCTCTCTTTTAACTTTTTTTTCGAGGTCACCCACTTTTCCTTTTACATCCTTGATTTCTGAGCAAATGAAGTCAATGGTTTTCTTGAGACCAGAGGTTGCGCTAGACTTATTTTTTACCAGTCATTTGACTGACAGGTTCAAAAAAATCCGGTCATAATCAATTTTTACCTGTCATTAATTTATTAATTTTTAAAACAATAATAATGATATATACAACAGCATTTTTCATTAATTTTAATTATTATTTTGTCTGAACAAGCTGAACAGAGATTCCACATGCATGCCATGTACAAAATGCAACTTCTTTTAGTAACAAAAACATACTCCCGTGACAGCAGTTAACGAGAACGGGTTGTAGCTTGAACGCACAGTCTCACACCTTTCTCCTGTTCCGCGTGGACTTGAACTGCTCACCCGCTCGTGCATAATCAAATGCTTCAAGTGGAATTGCTGCAGAGGCGATAGTCATAAGATTTTGGATCTTTTGCTCAGTCAAACAACTTCTCATGGCTGTTTTGATGTTGTTCTGGAGGCTGAATCCACGCTCTGCTGCCACACTAGAAACTGGAATTACGAGTGCTACTTCAGCCAGAGTTTTGAAATCAGGGAACATTTCTCCATGTAATGTGATCAGAAGTCGACAAGTCTCTCTGAATGAGGGGTTTCCTGATCCTGCAAGCACTCGCTTCAGTGGGAGAAAATCCCGTTGCATGCGCTCCTCCTGCACCAGTGGGTCAGCTGCGCCGGTCTGTGCGCCGTAATGGTTACAGACGCGTTCCAAAGCATCCTGTCCATATTTTTTCAATGCGCTGTCAGCCTTTGGATAACAAGATGCATTTAGTATGGTGTCCAGATCAGAGATGATGCTCAGATGGAAATCTTTTTTTGATAGATTTGGTTACCTCCGCGATGTACTCTGTGCGTAAAGTTGAAAACGTCTCCACGTTTGCATGAGTGAGAGTGACGCCACAGAACTTGCCGTCTTGGGAGGCCTCATTGAATTTTTTCTCTGCATTTCCTGGCTCATTCATCAAGTCTTCCAGACTGGCCAGCGTCATGTTCACGACAGGTGAAATGGAGGAAATGTTAACGTCTTCTGTTTGGAAGATGAGGTTCATGCGGTTTACGATGGCCAAAATGTCAGTCAGCATGTGAGTCAGAGCAGGGAACGTGTATGTCTGAAGGCGCTTTCTGATTCCTTTAGCTACTGGGCAGTTTTTCGCATTTTCCTCCTCCTCCAACTCCGACACCAGAGCAGCCCAGTTGGCACGAATGCCCTTCACTGCCCTCTCCAGTGACAGCCAGCGTGTAGCCGATGGTTGTTTTAGGCTCAGCAGGTCATTTCCCCCCATTTCTTTTTGAAGTTCATTTAGTCTGTGTGTTCGTACGGGGGAATTCTTGTAGTATGTGTACACGTTTGTAACAGTGGTGACATATGCACTCACTTGACGCACAGCCGCGGTGGCATCACGTGCAGCAGGCGCTGTCCTGTGCGCACCGCAGTGAATGTTAAGAAGGAAGGGACAGTCATTCTGACGCATTTGCTGTGCAACTCCGGACTTTTGACCCACCATCACATTTGCTCCATCACTTCCCAGTCCAACAACACGACTCATAGCGACCCCACGGCCCGTCAGCACATCTTTTATTTTTGCGGTAATGCATTCAGCAGTGCCAGAGGGAATTGCGTGATTGCCAATGAACACAGTTTCAGGCAACCCATTTTGTTGAAGTGTTAAGTATGTGATGAGCATTTTCTCCACTGTAATATTAGTGGTTTCATCTACTATTACTCCAACAAATCTGCTGTTGACAATGCGGTCGTCAATATCGCTTGTTATGGTGTTTGCCAAGGCCTCCTCCATCTGACTGACTGTCTCATGGTGGGTGTATGTGTGCGCAGTGTTCAGGTTCGGGCAGCCGGCCGACTGTAAGAGTTTTATCAGGTCAGGATACAGGTGGCTCGGGGTGTTTGTTTTAGCCATATGCAGCACTACCTTAAGTTGCGTTTTTAATGCCTCGTTGCTGGCAACCTGCGATTTCTCCACATGCTTAATCATAGAAACCCTCTGTTTGCTCATCCTTGAAGCTTCGACGTGGCTTTGGCTACTCTGGTGGTCGGTTAATGCTGATTTTTGCATATTTGTGCAGCCTCCTCGGACAAATCCGTTACTCATTTTAGCTTTTTGACAAATGTCGCAAAACATTTTTCCATCCTTATGCCTCAGCCAAAAGAAATCCTTCTCCCATTGAGTTCTGTACTCCCTCCTGACCTCCTTGCTGCCGCTTTCTCGCTCCGCCACAGGCTGACTTGTTTGTCCTCCTTCATCTTCAAGTTCATCAGTCCCTCTTTTTTCACCCCTTTTTCTAACACCATTGTCTTCGTTGGGTGTTTTGAAAAAACTCCGAACACTCAGCTGCCGTGACATTTTTCTGAGGGGAAACTGACAAGGTCATGCATCGAGAGAACAATTAAAACGCGCTCCCTCCACCTAGTGGCCGGGGCGTGTTAATCACAATCTGTCAGTGTGACAGGCGGCCTTCAGAATTTTCCGTCTTCGTTTAAAAAAACCGGTCAATGACGGGAAAATTCCGGTTAACGCGACCTCTGCTTGAGACCTTCGATTTTGAGCGCATTTTCCTTAACCATGCTTGAATTCTCACTCACCATGCCCTCAAGGTTATCAGATCTTGAATTTATTAAAGCGGAAAGACTGCTTATTATCTCGTTTGTATTGGACTGGTCAACATTGCCATGTTCATACTAGGGCTGGGCAAAACGATTATTTTTGTAATCGATTAATCTAGCGATTATTTTTTCGATGCATCGATTCATCTAACGATTCCTTTTTCTATTCGATTCGATTTTGATTCGATTCGATTACCGATTATTTCCCCATTATTTGACTTGTATAGTAATTTGACATTTGCTATTTTAAGTATCTCAATGAAATAAACGCAAATTTCTTCATTTGAACACATTTTAATAAAAAACTTGAAAATAAAGTTTGTAGTAGTACAACATTTAACTCAAGATGTCAATCCAATGCTTCAATACAATTTTCATTCCAGTTTCTTCTAAAAGTTCAGAGGACCAGATATAAACACTGGGGTGACTGGGCTTTCTCTGTGGCGGCACCCCGACTCTGGAACCAGCTTCCATTGGACCTACGACTAGTCACTGACCTGGGCCTTTTTAAATTCAATCTTAAAACTTTTTAATTCAGGAAGGCTTTTAACACTCCGTAGTGGTGACTTTTATTACAGTTTTCTGATTCCTTTTAATTCTTAGTTTTGTTTGTTTTTAATGCATTCTTTTATTTGTATTTTTGCTTTTACTTAGGCTTATAAAGCACTTTGGCTGTCTAGTTGACTGTTGTAAAGGGCTATATTAACCAATAAATAATAATAGTAATAATAATAATATTGAAAAATATTAAAACTACCGGTAATTAATGAGGGAGATGGACTTAAATGCAAATCTCCGGGGTCACAGACCTGTTTCTGTGAAACTAGTCTCTCCCTGCGGTCACAGCTGGGCGGAGGGGCGTGACGCTCCAGGCGCTGCTCTGAGCCTCCTGCTAGAACTCCGGTTATATTAACGTCCATTAGCTCGTATAAAAGCCCAACATACTACGTTATCCTAGACAGAAATAGATGAGTCTGGTTTGTCTGTCTATTTATTCTAGCTGACAGAGAGAGACAGAGGAATCAGCTGCTCCGCGGGCGCGCAACAGACTTGACCAGATATTGATCGGGGATCTTTGTTCTGGTGTACTAAAACGAACGACTCCAACAGCCTGAACCTCTATACGTGATGGCAAAACGAACGTCTTTCTCAGAGGGGAATTATTTGCAGATTCAGAGCGCGCAAGCATATAAGCAGAGTGTCGGAGATGATTTAGCGAGCGCTGCGTCGTCCGGAACACATGCGTTCCAAACTATAGAGGGCGATCCATAGGGATCAGGATCAGTGACAATCCGTTGTACCCCTAGTAAAAACCAGCGTTCCGTTGCGCCCCTAGTAAAAACCAGCGTTAGTAAAAAAGTAGAAAACTTTCGGTGTTTTGTCATTTGCAGAAGCTGCTCCTGGATGCCGCTTGAGATGCTGGTGCACCGTCGTGCTTTTATGATCGGCCATTTCCATTTTACAAAGCCGACAAACGACTGATTCGCTTCCTTTTCTGTTAAAATAGTCCCATACTTTTTAACTACGAGTCCGGGTGGACTGATTTACTCACTGGCGCCATGTTTGTTTTGAAAGCAATGACGCATCGACGCACATTTTTTGCGTCGACGTATTTTACGCGTCGACGTAATCGATTACATCAACGCGTCGTCCCAGCCCTAGTTCATACATCACCTTCTTCGGAGCTGGTGACTTAATGGGTGTCTCGGAGAGGTGGAAATTCGTCCATTTCCTCTTCAAGTAAAGCAAGTGCTATCGGAGCAGCAGCGTAGTCATGGCAGTTCTCAAATAACATGTTGCCGGGTGTAGCATTAGCCTTGTTAGCATTCTCTGGTGGTAGCTTGGATTTGGAAGTTTCCAGTCCTCTTTTAGCTCCTTTCGGATTCGGCATTCTGCTTTTTTTCTTTCTAATAGTCGTGTTTTCACTTTAAAAAGTAGACAGAGTCAGCAAGCATGCATACAGCTAGGGTTTTACCGTGTTTCGGAATTTTTTGTGCAGAACTCGGTAGAGAGCGTCTACTCACTCCGCCATCTTGGTCGCCCCCAAGATGGCTTTATTTCAAGTGGTGCTCGCTGCAGAACTAGAAAGGCGGAGCTGTACCAGAAGGCGGAGATGCACCAGGTTCAGCCCCGCCCATTCAACCAGTCAGCCCTGCCCCGCTACACAGCCCCGCTGTTTTTTTCAAAATAACTTTATTGCAAAAGAGTGAATTTACAAGAACATAACTTTAATATCTGCCTGCTTCTCCTTCTGTTTCCCCTTGTTTTCAGGATAAAACATATCCTCAAAATTGATTAAATATCTCGGGGTTTCAGTCTTGTTTTTGTAACAGTATTAGTTTGTGAATGAGAAACGTTAACGTTTTCTGTCATACGGACTACAACGAGAGACAGTGAGCCTAACAGAGAAAGCCAAACTAGCCCACATTGCTTCGTAGCGTTAGCCGCTAGTAGCGGCTGTTAGCTGCTATCAGCTGGGCCAAAGCACCGGGGAAACCCTGAGCACTTCGCGGACCCGCAGCTCGTAGCTTTGCAGACCCAGCGTAGCATTATCTGCTGATAGCAGCTGTTAGCGCTCTGTGGCTTAAAGAGCATATATTAAGTTCTTTTTTTTTTTTAAATTCTGATAAAACTCTGTCCAAAAATACTATTTGAAATGTTTATTAAGGGTATTTTGTTTTACAATACATTTTTTAAACCATTTTTCTAGTCAAAAGTGCCGCTTTTTGCAAAGCTTCTAAAAACGCTTTTTTTTTCATATGTGGACCTGTGACGTCAGCTAAGGGAGCTCCTAGCTAGGTGGCGCTGCTTACAGTGTTGTCAGACGTAGATAAAGTATTTGTAGGGTAATTTAACACTCTGTACGATCAATAATCCCATAAATATGATCAATTGAGCCCTTTGTTGTGTGGAGTTTGTGTAACAGATGCTTGTTTTAATCATTGTGTTAGATTTTTTAAAGCTAAACTACTTTAACATCTCAGACTGGCACCGCTCTAGTCTGCCAGCTGCCTGCTCGCTGTCGGCGATGAGTTGTTAGTTTTAGGTTAGAGCACTCTTTAATCAAGTCGGTGTGAATTCATTTTAATAAAAAATGCTAAATTATTATGTTTATGAATGCCAATCGCCAGTCTGTCAGGACACTGAGTCAACAACGGGACGGCTTCCTTACCGGTACGGTGACTTCTGTTTGGAGACGAAAAACCCCGGCGGTCCTGGTCTAGTCCAGGACTGGATGTGATGGAGTCCCACATACCGACGAAAAACATTCAGTGTGACTCTAAACATGCGCCGTTACTTCGATCCATTCACCGGAACCGCTGTTAGCACGCAGCAGCTAACAAGAGCTAACCGCTGTTAGCATGCAGCAGCTAACAGGAGCTAACGGGGAGACTTGAGTCTCGTTTCCATGCCAGGTTTGGTACGGTTCGTGGTGGGTCGTAGTCCGGTACCGATCAGCGATTTCATGAGAGCATTTCCTTCAGGTGTCTGACCCTCACCTGGCTGGCGGGGTACAGTAAATCCATGCGGCGATGCTCTCCAGAGGGGCTTCCCGTTCCCAGCGGCTCCCAAGAGGGGATTCCCACCGGGGTTTCCAGCCTGACCCGACACTGTTTCGGTCAGCCTCGAACCGTTTAGCTGCATCCTGTGAAACTTTTTATAAACTCTTTCATTTCTTAACAATCCACCTAAACGCAGCTCAATGTTTGGAGCTCTGATGATCAAAACCTGGTGCTAAACGCTGGTATTTTACCCAGACCCAAGTGAGGAGGTGGGTCACGGTCTACAGCTGGACCTACAGGGTACAGCCTTACAGGACTGATTGTTTTTTTCTTTTTTTTTATTATCTTAATAAAATAACTTCTCACTATAGTAATAAAGTAATAAAATAACGGCACTCTGGGGGTTTGTTTTGCTCGTCACAAGTAGTGAATAGTGGATCAGTTTTCTATATAGAGAACGAACGGTCTCCCGGCACTGTCGTCACTTCCGGTTTGGTGAAAAAATTGACAATTCTCACAAAAACGAATCCAAGAGCCTAAATAAGCTGAATTTGTGTAAATTTTTATTCAGAAAAAGTTTCTATTATATTTCTCTAAACATTTGTTTAAGGGAGTGTCTAACTTAAAATATGCTCTTTAACCTGGCGGGGGCCCAAAGCACCGGGGGAAACCCTGAGCGCTTCGCGGACCCGCAGCACAAAGCTGCGCCGGACCAGGAGCACCGTACGAAGCTCCGCGGACACGCTCGCAGCATTACCCGACAACGAGGTGTTGCATCTCCGCCGGACTTTGTACTCTGGATCCGGCGGAGATGCAACACCTCGTTCTCGGATCTAACAGCCCAGTGTAATAGTCCAATATAACCAACCAATTCAATCACACGGGAGGTGTGGGAGCTGACTCTGATGGAATGGCCGTGTATGATTGGTTGAATGGGCGGGGCTGAACCTGGTGCAGCTCCGCCTTCTGGTGCAGCTCCACCTTTCTGGTTCTGCAGCGAGCAGCCTCTCCTTTATTTTACACCCGAGGCCTCCAGGATTTGCCAAAATTAACTACAGTATAAGCAACGTACATCGCATTGTACAATCGTCGAGTACAGCCCCGAGAAGCAAAAGAGAAAAAGGATTCAAGTTTTACATATCAAATTACATCGACAACTATGAAGGTAAGTGTTTTTAGCTTTTAGCTAGCAAGCAGAATTGCATGCTACCTTTCAGTTTTCCTAAGCTAACATAATTGTTCAGTCATTTTAAAAAAATTGTGAGCAACATATAATTGTTTCCACTTCCCTGCAGTTTCCAACAAAGATATTTCATCAGGGGGAGTGAGCGTAAGGGCCATCTGTTACAGGTCTATGAAAAAGAGTGAAAAGTAAGTAAAGTTTATTTATATAGCGCCTTTTACAGATGTACAGCACAAAGCGCTTGACAATATAAACAAAAAAAACAAAACAGAGAAAACATTGAAAATAAAAAACAAAACAGAGATTTGGGGGTACCAGATACAAGATTTGGGGTACCATCAGGGGATCTACATTGTAAATTATGAGATAAAGTGGGACATTGGCTTGTGTAAGGAACTAAAATCTTGGGCAGAAATATTGGGGCAAACTTCAATACAATATTTGGGCAAAAAAATTAAGATGGGAGCAGAAAAAAATGTAAACAAAAAGGGAGAGAGGGAGTAGCATTTTACACACAGTCACAACAACCGAAAAACACATCAAGGAGGGTGGGTGGGTCAGGATCTCCACCAGCAGCAAGGACACGGCACAGCTGACCGACCTTCACTCCCAGCAGAGGGGGGAGGAGAGTTTTAGGGTGAGAGAGCGTAGAGAAGGGGGGGCTGAGCAGCCACTTCATTCACTCTGAAATGCCTCATGATCTGAGAGTAGGGGAAATCTAAACAATTTTTCAGTTCCAAAATCAAGTTCTGTTCATGTTCTGGGTTTTTGATGAAGCTATACTGGGTAGGTAAATGTAAAACAACTTTGTGTGCTTGTTCTGTGCGATGCTAACCTGCTAATTTGATGCAGCTGAACCGCTAGCCATTCATCGGTGGCGCTGCAACTCCCCGCAGTTATTTCTGAAAGCTTTTAATAAATATTTTTTGAGCATATTTAGTTTTTTTTTTTAAACCAGTCACTGGAAAATTAATAAAACTGTCTAGATACTGTATACCAAAATAAGGAAACCAAACCAAACTGAAAATTATATGCAACAAAATGATTCAAATGAAAAAAATCCAAGATCTGTCTTCATGAAAATCCCAGAAACTTGCTGCTAATGCAGTAATTTAAAAAATATATTATTTTCAATGTTCACTTGTTCTGTGTTCGTGTTCATAACTGATAGTGAGTAAACTGAGACAGGATTAAGACTGTCAATACAAATCATTTAGTTTTCTCTTATTTAATAAGTGCACATTTTTTCATTCACATGCAGGGTTACATTAAAGCGGCTCTCTGGATTATTTTTCTCTGTATCAAAGTTTTCTAAATGTTTTAAATGATATTTCAGGTCTAAACTATGATCTATGGGTTGAGTTCCACAACATCTGTCATTCTGATGAAGACCCTCCTTCCTCCTAGAGACCCCTGTCCATTATTTCTTGCCGCTGACATTTTTCAGCCAATGAAATTCAAATTTCTGCATTCTCTCAACATGCACGCGCATCGACCAAACCTGTACCAGTAGGGAGCGCTGTCGTACAGGACGCTCTGTGTGTTTCTCTGTTTGCCGTCTCGTTCACTGAGGACTCACAGCTCATTTCTACTAAAAACCTACCCATTTCCCAGCTAAAGGCAGATTTATTTTTATTTTTAAACCTTTCACCTCACAAAATGGCAAGGTTTGACAGGATTATGCGTTTATTTTGGTCAGAAAGTTCATCCAGGGCTGAGTCAAGTTCAGCTTCAGAGTCCAGCAGCAGCTCTCTGCTAACAGAGCTAATATCAGAAGCAGCAGGGACAGAGAGGGCTCATCAGACCCTCGTAGTATTGTTGGAATAAGATTGTGAACTGTGAGTGATTAAACCCTACACATTGAGCTGTACAGTTTATGCCCGAAGTATATGCGCCGTGTGCACGCGCGCACACGCGACCGGACGCGCGTGTCGAGATGTTTTGAGGAGGAGCCTTTGGACGCTAGATTCAAAAACTGCTCTCTTGATGAAATAATCCAGAGTGCTGCTTTAAATATTAATGTGATAACAAGCCTGGCCTCAGTTTCCTCATGTTTTAAGTTTTGTATTAAAGCATTTTCCTTGATGGTGAATGACTTTTTTTTTAATGTGTAGATCATCTTTGAGGATCGCTCAGCAGTTGAAATTGCGGAAGCAGAATGTTCCTGTGTGGCTGGAACTGCACTCTGCAACCATGAGGTTGCACTCTTATTCCAAACTGCACACTACTCTACCCTCAACCTAGCTTCAGTGTGCTAAGCTGCACAGAAACAGAGCAGAGCTGGCACTCTGTGCTCAAGTTATTTCTGCAGTAGTTTATACAAATTACAATAATGAGCATTTGGTTTTTTGTCTTTTTAACAAGGGGTTTAAACCAGGACGAGTGAGTGACATGGTTTTTGTATCCACAAAGCCCAAGCAGTTCACCGTTGCACATGGTGTGAGGTAAGCTCTGTTCATACTCTTTTGTCTTTTATTTTTAAATTACATTTTTTAAATTAAATTGGATACAATTCTTGAGTGTACTCTTCTTTTTTTTTTCTTCCTCCAAAGGACAAAATGCTATAAGGCTGTAAGAGGTGAGCTTCCAGACCCAGATGTCCTCAAAGTCAGTGAGGTCTACAAAGACTTCACACCAGATATAGCGACTCTTATTACCACTATGGCAATTAGTGGAGACACTCCACTCGTGGACTCAACATTTGGGAAGGTCCGAGAAGGTTGTCCCATCTCCTACCAGCATCCATTACCAACGAGCCGTGTGATACTGCGCCACCCAGATTCCCCTCCACCACCAGCTCTACCGTTAGATGGGTACAGGCTTGAGCTTAGCACCTGTCAGTTTGTCTGTTCCTACCAACAACACCTCCATCTACAGTCTCTTCTTGTCACACTAGATGTGGCTAGGCAAGTAGAAGTTGCTACTAGAGACCAGAGCAACACTGTGGAGTAGCACCGCGTCAGAAGTTCAAGAATTACATCTTCTCAATTCAGAGAAATATGCCATGTCAGAGGTCAGAGCTCAGCTGAAAAGTTGGCACGACTTAAGACAGGTGGAGTGCAAACACCTGCAATGAAGAGGGGGCTGGCACTGGAGCCAGTAGCCATCCAGGAGTACTGTCGCTGTAAAAACATTAATTACTGGCAGTGCTTTAAGTGGGGCGGTACGGAACGGTACGCAGTACCGGGACTTCTAAATTTGACCCCTCAGCGTACCGGGACTTATTTCCAGCGTTCCGTCCGTACCGGGAGTTTTTTCGGTGTTACATCAATATAATTTTGAGCTTTTCCGGTGGCCGTAGTTGCCTCATATTATGAGCAGCGCATGGCGGGAGGTGCGGAGGGTGAGTGCGGGGCAGGAGAAACGCAGGTGGATGAGAGAACTCATCTGTCCCCCGTATTTAGTGACTCCAGGAGGGTGACAGAATTTGGTGAAACACCGGATGAGAGAGGAAAAGCGGGGACTCGCGTCCCCTGAACAGACCGCTCCATGATTGGCTCATAGCTCTGGCTGAGATAATTCTTCAAATTGGTATTAAAAGACAATAATTTAAATATTAATGACGGAGAGTTCGCGCGCTTATGGAGAAAAAAGCTGCGCGTCATGACGCAGCTGGAGAGGAGCAGCAGCGCGCCATGGCGCAGTGGATCAGACAGGTGGAGGGAGGAGGAGCTGAGAGAGCAGCAGGTAGACTCTTTAGTAATGATCAGATCATTGTCAGTTATAAGTTTGTTAGTTTTGGGCATAAAATGGACCAGAGTGTCAAAACAATGTCGACTTTTCTGTGTCTGAACAGCAGTAGAAAAACAACTATTTGTCTCAAAACGTTATTTCAACCACAAACTAATTAATGGGGATGTTGTGCACAAGAACATATGTTTAATTATTTAAATATATCTATAAATAATATATTTCTATATGGATGGATGTCTACATGGTGCTTTCAGGTTTTTGTATTTTTTCATCCTAGAAAAAGTCAGTAAAACCTGTTTTTGTCCAAATGAAGGAGATTTATGGTTCATTTTCTACAGATCAAGTAGCCATTAGCCCTCATCATTAATACAATGTGAAATTTACAGTCAATCGATGTGATTGGTATTGGTGATCGGCAGCAAAAAACGTGATCGGAGCGTCCTTAATTGTTATACATAATAACCTGATGAAGTTTAGATTTAAAGGTTGTAATAGATGTCAAGGTGTTTAGTAAATGTTCCAGTCTCATGCTGCTACAGAGCTGAAGACAGTAGAGGTGTTGGAGATGATGAGGTAAGCCAGACTCAAAGTCTGCAGAGCAGAACTGACGGTCTAGTTAACTAGACTAGAGCTGAATATCTTCACTAGACCTACTGTGACATTTATTATGGGCCAGCCGCCAGGTGTAGAAGAGAGGACAGATAGAGAGGTGTCTTGTCCTGAATTGTCTTTTAGACAAATAGAATCCAGTGATGGAGTCTACAGGTGTGAAGGGAGGACGCATTGGGAAGAATTAGTGACTAAACTGATAACTGAGTGAATTTGAACTTCTATCATGAGGATTTGATTTAGAACTGGCTTTGTTCTTTTGTCATTTCTGAACAATAAAACTATATATATCTCTCTCTGTATACATACATATATATATATATATATATATATATATGTATATGTGTGTGTGATCTCGAACTAATAAGGAGAGTACCGGCACTTATTTTTTTCCACTTAAAGCACTGATTACTGGCCATGTGGGTTTGTCATTCACCCTGATGCTCCATGGTTGGGGTCATCTCCTGACGGCCTCGTCTTTGACCCAACTGAAAACCCTCCATTTGGGCTTCTCGAGATTAAATGCCCTAATGCAAAGAGCTATGTTGACTGTAGCTACAGGATGAAGGTGTTTCTGAGGATGAAGGTGTGTTTCTATGGAGAGAAAACAGTCTCAATATATCTGTGCGTGTGTACTATTTGATTTGTAACTTGTGTTAACCTGTTTGTGTGTAACTTTGGGTAGTTGTAGCTGTACAACATGATTTGTAACCCGTAAATTACATTTTGTGTGTAACTTTGTGTACTTATAAATGTGTCTTTAAATGCACACACAAATATCAACAAATCATAATTACAAAAAATATTTAAATACACACAAATAAAAATTACACAAACATTTAAATTCCACACACAGATTTTTTTACCTTCAACCTCACAAATCTAATAATTACACCTACAAATAGTTAAATACATGTGTACAAATCACCGGTTACACACAGACAAAACTACATTTACACACAAATCAGTTTACAAGTGCACAAAGGGTTTTGAGACTCCTTTCACGCTTCCGGGAGCTCCACAGATTCGTGCGTAAGTGGTGCGTTTAAATCCTGGTGGAAAGCTGGGTCATTTGAATTTTCTTCAGAGTCTAGTGTCTTCCTTCAATACCTTTTGCCAGAGGGGCATAGACGTTTTTCTGTGTAATAAATAATATCTCAGCACACCTTAGTTCTAACACATATATCTTTATTTACTTGTTATTATTCTATAAATGTATTTAAACAGTTAAATAAAACGACCACTAGGTGGTGTAAAGGTCTGTTGGCTGATGAACACAGGCAGCCGCAGCTCTTGAAGGCAGCCAGAGGCAGGAAGACAACGATGGCTGGGAATCGCGGTGGTCTCCTCTCTGAAGTAAGTACAAGTTACAGCTGCACTCTTTGCTAGCTGATTATAATCATACAGCCTGCCATGATTTTTAGATCATTGACCGTCCACCTCACATTTCTCTGTTAGCAGCAGCTAAAAATCATGGCAGGCTGTATGATTATAATCAGCTAGCAAAGAGTGCAGCTGTAACTTGTACTTACTTCAGAGAGAGAGAGCCTTTGGACGCTAGATTCAAAAACTGCTCTCTTGCTGAAATAATCCAGAGTGCGGCTTTAACTAGCATTTTCAATTTGTATACACAAAATCTTATTTCCTGATTATATAGTTTTCTTTACCAGAATATAAATGAATTACATTTAAAACATTTATTTTAGTACCATGGATTTATATTTTAGTACCTTCTTAAATTCTCGTCATTCTTTGGGCTGAAAAAAATTCTGAAGCTTTGCTGTTTCTTTCAGATTGTTTGTGTCTTTTGTTAATCCTGTCACACCTGAACCAAGTGTTTATTAATAAAAGAACATTTTCTAAAGCTGTGAAATTAACCTTTACTTATGCTCCTCTTACGGTATCAAAATTATTTCTATATACAGTACAAGTTAATGACAAAGGTAGTAATAAAAGCTTATTTAATCTCTCAACCACAAATTACAATAACATTTTAGTTCATTAGAATGGCTGATCCTCAAAATTCAGAATCATCTTACAAATATAAACATTTCATTACAATATGGAATTTGTGTAATCTTTAGAACATTTTTCAGACACACACAAAAAAAACTTTCCAAATCAGATCAATGCTGAGTAGCCCATGCCTTTACCAGTGGTTCATTTTGGTAGTTTATCAGATAGCAATCTACACTGAAAAGTTCATTTATGCTTCCACAGATGGAGAGTGGTATGTCTATCAAAGAGTTTGTTCTCTTTTACCCTCCTGATCCACCTCTCCACGTGTACCCTCAGAAGTGCTATAGACTGAAGCTGTGTTCGAAATGTTCACTCGTTCGCTCACTCACTCACTCACTACATTTCGTTCCCTATATAGTCCCCTATATATGGGTTAGGGCACTGCCCCGTGTTCAGCGTTTTGAACACCACTCAAAAGCAGCAGCGTCATCAATTCGCGCCGGACCCCGAGCAACTTGTCGCATAATTAAAAAGACGGAAATCACGTACAACCCAGCTGGTGGTAACCATGACAACCAGTTTCTTGTTTGCATCGGCTGAAACAATGTTGTTAATGGTTTTTCTGCTAATGTATCTGGAATAAAACCAGTTATTTACCCGTAACTGTTTTGTTATCATGTTTTTCCCCAATACAAGCGCTGACTGTTGCCAGAACTTTCATCAAAGGTGGAGTTTGCCCGGCACGAGCGCATTAGTACAATTGTTAGCTCGCGTGCACTTTGGAAAAGGTAGCTAAAGAGCAGCTTCATTAGTGATATCTCGG
>SSNR01000068.1:1443483-1476611 GCA_006937965.1 Callopanchax toddi | reverse complement strand
TCAACATCTTCATCTGACCCTTAAAAGAACAAAGAATAATTACTGGTGATCGTCACCAAAACATATACTTGATGCTGTGTTTCAAGAACCAAGTAGTTTATCTGGAAAACTTTGGAATTATTTCAGCAATAACTTTCAAGATGTAATCCGATTGTACTCAAAACATTTCTTGACCATTTTTTATGGTTGTTTTGCTGTTTTCTACCGACGAAAGGGACAGAACAATCGTTAAAAACGCATCCATTAGGATCACATTATCTACTTAACAGTTACTACCATGATAATGGTACCTAAACCATAGATAATATATATCACTGCTGTATATAAATCTCGCTTTTGCAGACATAATTCGGACAAGTAGTAAGCTTTCTATTTGCATTAACAGCTAACACTAGCATAATACGACGGATAGGTAAAACTTTCCTTCTACGATGTAGAAATCCATTTATTCACGCACATATTCAATTAAACAATAATACAACATGGTAACTCTTTATATAGATGAGTAAATAATTTTAAAATTGCTTACATTTGTACTGCTGCTCCTGCCGTTCCGCCATTATAAGGTTTACGACCTGACCCGCAAAGCATTATGGTCTATATCTACCGGTTGAGTGACCATCAGTTGTACACTACTTTTTTCGTACCACGTGACATGTTTCTAGGGCCCCATATAGGGGGCGAAAAAATGTAGTGAACGTTTCGAACAACACTACAAAATGGCTGACTCACTATATAGTGCCCTATATAGGGAACGAGTGAACATTTCGAACACAGCCTGAGTCTCCATGACATCTTTTTTACTCATTTGAGTGTTTTTGGAAAGAAAGGCAGGCCGGTAGACCTTACATGGTGCTACACTGTCAACGAGAAACCTTTCGTCCACCATGACTGCCATGCTTGGTTTGAGTATCTGGGTGATACCAGAAAGCTTAAAAATCTCATGGTCACTCATAGACCCTGCATACAGTCCAGACGCAAAGGTGATCGCACCATGAGGTGCCATACCAATCATGGCCTTGAATGTAGCATGTGATTTGTAGTTTGAAAAAACTTCACTTTGCAGGAGTAGAGAAGATGGTGTCTGACAGAAAATTTCTGTGTAGTCCAGCACCACTTGGGTGTCAGAAAAATTTGAAAACTCAGGTGGAAGGTGTGCTCTGACAACATCAGGAGGAATCCAGAGGCGTTTGCTTCCAAGCAGGGTGTACAAAAAATTTGTCCATGTGCCAATAATCCTGCTGTCTGTAGTGCGGTGAATCCCAAACCTTTCAGCCAGATCCCGGAGAGGCAGCCCAGCAGACAGGTACATGAGGAAAAGCAGCAGCTCATCAATAGGTTGAAGTTTCTGTGAAAATGAATAAAGTGTTAGTCATAACTACAATTACAATTTTAGCTCTCAAAGAGCACTCATTTTGCATGAGTAAAATTAGCTGTCCATTCGACACCAGTGGTTGATGAGCTTCTATTGTAGAAACATTTGTCCTACAAGAAATTATGCAAGTCATGGCAAAATATAAAACAAGATGCAAATTCTGGTACTTTTAAATTATTTTTTGAAAATTGCAAATATTATTGCTATCTTTAAATTTTTTATTGAACTAATTACACTTATCTACATGTAGGGAAGTTACAGTACAGTTACTTTAGCCATTGTAATATGACAGATTAAAATTATTTACACATAAGACAATTGAGCTTATTTAACTTTTATGCTAACAGCACTCCTGTTAGCATAAACAGCATTCCTGTTACTGTTATTCATTCTTTCTCATAAACAATACTGATCATGGTTAATTATCTTATTTTAAAAGATTCAGAAAAAATATATATATTAAAAAGGGAATTCTTCACGATAACAGCTATAAAGGAAAGTCTGTCAAATTCCTAATTTAAACATTCCACATGCTGATTTTAATATACATCTACTTTTTGTGCTACATACCATTGCAGGTAGAGAAAATGTAGGACAGCTGCAGGGGCGGATCTAGAGGGGGGGCCAGTGCCCCCATGACAACAAGCTTGGCCCCATGTGACCCTATGTTAAGTGCTTAGTGTTTTAGAATGTACCCCTTTTAAAAAGCAGCTGGCCCCAGCCTAGCCCCCCCTCTAATTTTTTTCTAGATCTGCCACTGGACAGCTGGCACTGGCTGAAGCAGATTTGTCACTGGGGATTCGTACCATCTTTGTGGTCACTGCAGGTTCCACCAATCTCCAGAATGCTTCAAAGTGCTTGTAGGAGGCAAACCTAAAATAATAATGCACACGTTACACTTAAAGAGCATATTTTAAGTTCTTTTTTTTTTTATTATTCTGATAAAACTCTGTCCAAAAATACTATTTGAAATGTTTATTGAGGGTATTTTGTTTTACAATACATTTTTAAAAACCATTTTTCTAGTCTAAAGTGCCCCTTTTTGCAAAGCTTCTAAAAACGCTTTTTTTTTTCATATGTGGACCTGTGACGTCACCTAAGGGAGCTCCTAGCTAGGTGGCGCTGCTTACAGTGTTGTCTGATGTAGATAAATAAAGTATTTGTAGGATAATTTAACACTCTACGATCAATAATCCCATAAATCTGATCAATTGAGCCCTTTGTTGTGTGGAGTTTGTGTAACAGATGCTTGTTTTAATCATTGTGTTAGATTTTTTAAAGCTAAACTACTTTAACATCTCAGACTGGCACCGCTCTAGTCTGCCAGCTGCCTGCTCGCTGTCGGCCATGAGTTGTTAGTTTTAGGTTAGAGCGCTCTTTAATCGAGTCGGTGTGAATTCATTTTAATAAAAAATGCTAAATTATTATGTTTATGAATGCCAATCGCCAGTCTGTCAGGACACTGAGTCAACAACGGGACGGCTTCCTTACCGGTATGGTGACTTCTGTTTGGAGACGAAAAACTTCGGCGGTCCTGGTCTAGTCCAGGACTGGATGTGATGGAGTCCCACATGCCGGCGAAAAACATTCAGTGTGACTCTAAACAGGCGCCGTTACTTCGATCCATTCACCGGAACCGCTGTTAGCACACAGCAGCTAACAGGAGCTAACGGGGAGACTTGAGTCTCGTTTCCATGCCAGGTTTGGTACAGTTCGTGGTGGGTCGTAGTCCGGTACCGATCAGCGATTTCATGAGAGCATTTCCTTCAGCTGTCTGACCCTCACCTGGCTGACGGGGTACAGTAAATCCATACCGCGATGCTCTCCAGAGGGGCTTCCCGTTCCCAGCGGGGCTACCAAGAGGGACTTCCCGTTCCCAGCGGCTCCCAAGAGGGGCTTCCCGTTCCCAGCGGGGCTACCAAGAGGGGCTTCACAGCGGGGTTTCCAGCCTGACCCGACACTGTTTCGGTCAGCCTCGAACCGTTTAGCTGCATCCTGTGAAACTTTTTATAAACCCTTTCATTTCTTAACAATCCACCTGAACGCAGCTCAATGTTTGGAGCTCTGATGATCAAAAACCTGGTGCTAAACGCTGGCATTTTATCCAGACCCGTGTGAGGAGGTGGGTCACGGTCTACAGCTGGACCGACAGGGTACAGCCTTACAGGACTGATTGTTTTTATCTTTTTTTTTTTGTAATCTTAATGAAATAACTTCTCACTATAGTAATAAAGTAATAAAATAACGGCACTCTAGGGGTTTGTTTTGCTCGTCACAAGTAGTGAATAGTGGATCAGTTTTCTATATAGAGAACGAACGGTCTCCCTGAACTGCCGTCACTTCCGGTTTGGTGAAAAAATTGACAATTCTCACAAAAACGAATCCAAGAGCCTAAATAAGCTGAATTTGTGTAAATTTTTATTCAGAAAAAGTTTTTATTATATTTCTCTAAACATTTGTTTAAGGGAGTGTCTAACTTAAAATATGCTCTTTAAACATTTATTTAATGGCTTAGCTTTTACAATGATCTTAATGAGCATTGTTTACATGTAGGCGCAGTTTTCTAATAAATTTACCTGGTGTAAAAGCGAATGTTCTCGTCTGATCCTGCTAAACGTTGAACACAAACGGGTTCGCAGCTCCTCCAGTTGTTGTTGAAGCTCCCTGATCTTCTGATGCAATGCTTCATTCTCTTTAGCCAACTCATCTGCTCTCACTGCCGTTGTTGGGGTAACACAGTAATCGTGATCACAAACCTCTGTTTCCATGTCAGAAACACAGGGGGAAGCAGCAGTAGTAGAGTACGGAGCTGGGCTCTCTGGCCGCTACTCCCAAACATTAAGTCTAGGTGTTGGAAGTTCGTAATCATTCCAGTGAAAGAGAACCGGCAAAGCTCCCCTTTTTAACTTTCACAGGAGTAACCAGAAAGTCACAAAGCTCAAAATGACGACTACAGACGCAAGTGCGAGTGTTTTTCGTGGGACTAAAGTTGTCCCTGCGGATCTTAGCTAGCCACTGTGCTCGTAAACAAGAGTCTACAGGGAAGGAGTGAAAACTTATCTCTGAGCTGTAACGCGGCGAACAGGTACAAAAAGGCACACAACAGTGCAAAGATGTTTTTTTACTCTCTGAAAAGTATGACGCATTTTCTTTGATGTAATCCACTCATTATTTCATCAACACCAAGCTAACAGACCACATTAACCCACTAAACCGGATGTCCTGCTGCACACTCTCCAAAACCGGAAGTTACGTCAAGTAGCGGCATGCACATAGCCTATAAGAAACAAACAAAATCGCACATGCACTTAGAATACGGTGACATGGACATGTTTGTGTTATTCAGAGGGAGTTGACGCATCACACTGAGAGTTGCGTCTTCTCAAATTGTTCTCCATGCAGAACCTTCTGACACTCAGAGTGATGTGGAGCTCCATGGCAGCGCAAAGCATCGCTGATTTCAGCGTGGGGGTTTTGATATCTTCAAGGAGCTTGCGTATCAAGTTTGTGAAGGGCTCCAGTGCAGCCATTGTTGCAAAGTCTTCCCACTTTAGCTCAAAACAATTCGACTTCCAAGTGTTCTTCTGGCACTTTGGGTGTCTCAACAAATTTAAAAAATCACCAGATTTTGCATTTTAGGTTAAAAAAGGTAAGGTAAAAAATCAATCACTGTGGTTTTTGTCTTTGTTAAATATTATGTTTTTAATTTGGCTTTCAAAAACTGAAAAACCAAAAAAACTTCGTTTTTTTTGTTATTTCAGAATTTATTTTGAAACGTAAAATCCAAAGAACGAACCATACACGGATTGATCAAAGTGAAACTACAGGTGGTTTTCTCTTCTGACCGGCTTTGGTTCTGTTTTTAAACAAAAGCCTGAGAAGTACAGCCCAGGTTTAAGTGACAATATTTGGTCACTGGTGCATTGTGGGGGTTTCAAATGACTCATGAACAATTTTATAAACATTTTAAGTTGATAAAACTCTGCATTAACAACTAAGGGTCAGGTGACAACATGTGGGTCGTGAACAGAACTGACATAGCACGAGGAGGACACAATAAGGTAGCGGTTCTTGGCAACCGGACCCATAGATATCATATACTGTATATCACTAGATATCTCACCTGCGCTGTTTGTCAATGGACCCTGACGTCCCTACGCCGGCGGCCATCTGACTTAGTACAGCTGCCCCCTTTCTTAACATTGGTGTCAACGGAGCATGTACCATTAAATACCTCTAACTTGCTCAATTTTTAACCAATTTTCAAACGGTTTGCATTTTTATAAACATCAGAGACGTGGCTGTGTATCGATAATGGTCAGGAAACTCATAAATTGTAAAAATATAAAATCTCAAGTCTATACATAATAAGGTTTGTAAAAAAGTAGGGCTGGACGATATTAGGAAAAACTGCGATATGTGATAACAGTGCTTAATATTGCGATATCGATAACAGATGCGATATATAAACAACCCCGTTTTCCCCCCCAGTAGTCCAGGTACTGGACACCGCAGCACATTCAGCAACAAATTCATTCCAAAGACCTGTTAAACTTTACTAATATATTGATGCTGCATGTCCACTTAACGGGAAAAAGCTCCTCTGATCTATTAAAAACAATGTTTTCTACCTCAACAGGATCCAAATCCAACACTAAGCAGCTAAATGAAAAAAGTAAAAAGACTAAATACACACAGAGAAAAACACAGCAGCTACAATGCTATATGATTCCTATCCACACAAGTCACCATTTAAATTAAAGCCCAAATGATTTCCTTTCTAACAGTTTGTGTTTCATCACTACGGCAAAACTCAGTGAACCAGCTGCTGGAGAAAAGGAAAAACAACGTGATGAAGTCAGAATCAGAAATTCATTCAACTTAGGATCAGTTCAAATGTTTTAACTTCATGTTTCTCAGAACGTCTCAACCTGAACATTTCATGGCTAAATGTCTGATGGATAATCCTCCATTATAGACTCCTGTCCCTCAGATGGACACCTGTCCCACAGATGGACTCCTGTAGTTTGGTCTCTAGATCTTTGTCCTTGGCTAGATATTCAATATTGTTGGAAAATGTTATAATGTACCAAGCTAATAAAATACCTGACCAATAAACATTTAGAAAATGTTTTAGAGAAAGTAGTTCTAATTTAAAAGGAACTGAAGTCTTTAAAAACGTGATTTAGAACCAAACAGAAGGAATTTTGTATTTCTGTAAACAGTATAAAATTATGAAAAGAATTAAGGTCATTAAATATATTTTAAATGTTTTAAATCAAAGGTATGAGGTCATTATGAAAATGTAAATGAAGATGGGTTCTGAGACTAAGTTTGAAAGTTAGAACAGGAATGTGCTGGAAACGGATTTCATGTTCTTTCTCAGCTCTTTTTCATTCATATTTACAGTATTTTGTGTGTACATTCTGTTTGCTCTTGTTTTGAATGAAATAATAAGAAGTTAGTTGATCATCATCTCAGCTTCTCTGAGTGTACTGACCCATTTATAGATTTGAGGAGAAGGGGGGGGGGGGTGTCGGACCGGGAGCAGCACATCTGACCCGCGTCGTGCTACCGTCTCCTCCTGAGCTGTAGTTCTGTCATTAAATCCTCGTTGTCAGTGCGACATCGTCCTCGTTAATACAGCTGAGATCCGACTACAGCTGACTGCTGTTTTAGTGTCTGGAGCGAGTCGCTGCTAAGCGGCATAGTTCTCCCCCCGCCCCGCTGAAGCTGAGTTTATATTTTTGTACTTCTGGTTTAATGCGTTCATGTGGTTGAACCACGGGGAGACGTTCAGCTCCTCTTGTAATCCATTTTACCAACTCTTTATTCTTGCAAACACACAAGCACACACACGCTAGCACGCACACACATACACACACAAACGCAAGACACGCCGCAGTACTCCGCAGTTGTCCTGCAGAGGATGTGTTTGTAGAACTTCGTCTCTCTTGAAACCAAAGTGTCTCCAAATGAGAGACCTGATATTGTTTTAACCACAAGGTCATCATAGACATTTTCCTCTCTTGTTTTGCTCTCAGCCATTGCAACGCGAAGCAAAGCTAACTCGGGTAGCATCAAACGGGTTGCCTAGGGGGCGGGCGTAAACGTAAACGGAGCCATCTGATTGGTCACATATGGGAAGGGCTAACGTAAACAAAGTCGTCTGATTGGTCACATATGGGAAGGGCTACATTTGATTGGTCAAATACTTCCGTATTAGCTTACAAAGAGTTGATTTATAGAACATATGGATACATTTCAACACATCATTTATCGCCGTTTGACGTCTTTTGCGATAGGCCTACCGCACGTCCTGTTATCGCGATAACGATAAATTTTCGATATATTGTCCAGCCCTAAAAAAAAGTAACCTGTTTGTAAATCCATTCATTTTTCATTGAGTTATTTTAGTTAAGTTGATCACTCACCTTCCATCTGCTGCCATAGAGAGCAGAACGTCAGCTGTCCGAAGCAAGATGGCCACCGTGTAGGGACACCTTAGAGTCCCACATAGGGCATCTAGTGATATATATGATATCTATGACCGGACCTTTGATGCAGGACATCCAGAGCTGATGGTGGAGGAAGGGGGAGGGGCCACCCATCAATTGAGGATTTTTCCTGTATTTGCTTCTGCTTAGTTGATGACATTTCCTCAACTGTGAGAGAAACAGCTTTGTGCCTTTTGTGGGAGATAATAGAGATCTGTGAGAAACCTGGGAACACCGGTCCTCCATCAGAGACCAATATGTCCAGAGCTCTATGGTGGCTGGTCTAAACTGTATCAGACGTTTTCCACCTTAAAGCGGCTCTCTGGAGCATTTTTCTATGTATCAAAGTTTTCTAAATGTTTTAAATGATATTTCAGGTCTAAACTATGATCTATGGGTTGAGTTCCACAACATCTGTCATTCTGATGAAGACCCTCCTTCCTCCTAGAGCCCCCTTTCCATTATTTCTTGCCGCCGACCTTTTTCAGCCAATGAAATTCAAATTTCTGCATTCTCTCAACATGCACGCGCATCGACCAAACCTGTACCAGTAGGGGGCGCTGTCGTATAGGACGCTCCGTGTGTTTCTCTGCCGTCTCAGCCGTTCACTGAGGACTCACAGCTCATTTCTACTAAAAACCTACCCATTCCCCAGCTAAGGATGGATTTATTTTTATTTTTAAACCTTTCACCTCACAGAATGACAAGACTTGACAGGATTATGCGTTTATTTTGGTCACAAAGTTCATCCAGGGCCGAGTCAAGTTCAGCTTCAGAGTCCAGCAGCAGCTCTCTGCTAACAGAGCTAATATCAGAAGCAGCAGGGACAGAGAGGGCTCATCAGACCCTCGTAGTATTGTTGGAATAAGATTGTGAACTGTGAGTGATTAAACCCTACACATTGAGCGGTACAGTTCATGTCCGAAGTATATGCGCCGTGTGCACGCGCGCACACGCGACCGGACGTGCGTGTCGAGATGTTTTGAGGAGGAGCCTTTGGACGCTAGATTCAAAAACTGCTCTCCTGATGAAATCCTCCAGAGTGCGGCTTTAACTGATGAGTTTTTGTTTTGCCTTCAGTGGGAGGAGAACAGGTCAGTTCAATTGGACGTGGACTCTGTGTGCTGCTCGGGATTTCAGGGGAAGACACGCAGAAAGATGCTGAGTATATGTAAGTGATTAGTCCTGACCTGAAAATACACACATCACATTTACTCCATTTATTCCATATTAAACAAAGTCAAACATTCCCTGGATCACAGCATACTTCACGTGCTATGTTGTGCACTGGTCCAACCATATCTGAATAATTGTGCTGACGTTTGGGGCAACACTTACAAAACTACATTATCACCAATAACACTATTACAGAAGAAAGCCATTAGGATCATTAATAAAGCTGGTTATAGGGATCACACTAACAACCTGTTCTTTAAATCACGGGTACTAAAGTTTACTGACCAAATTCATTTTTTGACATTACAAATAATTTATAAAGCTACTAACAAACTACTTCCCAGTAACATACAAAAACATTTTTCACATAGAGACAAACAATATAACCTGAAGGGAATTTAAAACAGCCATCTGTGCGAACAACAGTTAAAAGTCATTGCATTTCAGTTTGTGGAGTAAAATTATGGAATGGATTAAATAATGAATTAAAGCAATATCCAAGTATGACCCAGTTCAAAAAGTGGTACAAAAATATGTAGGGGTGCACCGATCGATCGGGCTCGATCACGTTAATTTGAGGGGATCGTAAATCGACCATATTCCCATGAGATCGTCGATCTTGGTTATAGGCTTTTAAATCAGCTTTTTTCTCCTGTTCCCGGGAGGGGCAGACTGCCTCCCTCCCTTCCGCGCGCTACATCACGTCCGTGCTACACATCAGGGTTTCCCCCAGCGCTTTATAAGCCCTCCTTCTTGAACCGTCACCTTATCGTGGTCGAGGAGTTTGAGTGCCCTAACGATCCTAGGAGCTATGTTGTCTGGGGCACTTGTGCCCCTGGTAGGGTCACCCATGGCAAATTGGTCCTAGGGGAGGGGTGAGACAAAGAACGGTTCAGAAGACCCTTTATGAAGAGAACACCAAAGAGCTCAAGTACCCGGCCCAGAGGGTTACCGGGGTCCCACCCTGGAGCCAGGCCTGGGGTTGGGGCTCGTGGACGAGCGCCTGGTGGCCGGGCTTTCGCCCATGGGGCCTGGCCGGGCCCAGCCCGAACCGGATACATGGGCTCATCCAACTGTGGACCCACCACCTGCAGGAGGAGCATGAAGGGTCCGGTGCAATGTGGATCGGGTGGCAGACCGAGGCGGGGGCTTATCCCCGGACAGGAAAACTGGCTATCGGGACATGGAACGTCACCTCTCTGGCGGGGAAGGAGCTGGAGCTTGTGGAAGAGGCTGAGCGATACCGGCTAGATATAGTCGGGCTCACCTCAACACATAGCGTTGGCTCTGGAACCCGAGTCCTGGAGAGGGGTTGGACACTTTTCTTTGCTGGAGTTGATCCGGGTGAGAGGCGGAGGGCTGGGGTGGGCTTTCTGTTAGCCCCAAGACTCTCTGCCTGTATGTTGGGGTTTACCCCGGGGGACGAAAGGGCAGCTTCCCTGCACCTTCGGGTTGGGGAACGGGTCCTGACTGTTGTTGGTGCTTATGCACCAAATAGCAGCTCAGAGTACCCACCCATTTTGGAGTCTCTGGGACGAGTGCTAAATGGCGCTCCGACAGGGGACTCCATTGTCCTGCTGGGAGACTTCAACGCTCACGTGGGCAATGACAGCGTGACCTGGAGGGGCGTGATTGGGAGGAATGGCCCACCCAATCTGAATTTGAGTGGTGTTCTGTTATTGAACTTCTGTGCAAGTCGCAGTTTGGCCATAACGAACACCATGTTCAAACATAAGGATGCCCATCGGTGCACCTGGTACCAGGGCAGCCTAGGTTACAGGTCAATGATTGACTTTATAGTTGTATCATCTGACCTGAGACCGTATGTTTTGGACACTCGGGTGAAGAGAGGAGCAGAGCTGTCAACTGATCACCACCTGGTGGTGAGCTGGATCAGATGGCAGGGGAAGATGCTACGCAGACCTGGTAGACCCAAGCGCATACTGAGGGTCTGCTGGAAACGCCTGGCAGAAGAGCCTGTCAAGATGGTCTTCAACTCCCACCTCCGGCAGAGCTTCGACCGCATCCCGAGAGCAGTGGGGGACATTGAGGCCGAATGGGCCTTGTTCCGCTCTGCGATTGTTGAGGAGGCTGTTGCTAGCTGTGGTCGCAAGGTAGCCGGTGCCAGTCGTGGCGGTAACCCCCGTACCCGCTGGTGGACACCAGAGGTTAGGGGAGCCGTCAGGCTGAAGAAGGAGGCCTACAGGGCGTGGCTGGTCTGTGGGTCTCCAGAGGCAGCAGACAGGTACCGGAGGGCCAAGCGGAGTGCAGCGGTGGCTGTTTCCCAGGCAAAATCTCGGGCGTGGGAGGAGTTTGGCGAGGCCATGGAAAAAGACTATCGATCGGCTCCAAAGAGGTTCTGGCAAACCATCCGGCGCCTCAGGGGAGGAAGGCAGCAACTTGCTCACACTGTCTACAGTGGGAACGGGGAGCTGCTGACGTCAACTGGGGCTATAGTCGGACGGTGGAAGGAATACTTTGAGGAGCTCCTCAACCCCACCAACGCGCATTCCGAGGAGGAACCAGAGCTGGGAGACCTGGGGACGGACTGTCCAATCTCTGGGGCAGAAGTCGCTGAGGTAGTCAAACAACTACGCAGCGGCGGAGCCCCAGGGGTGGATGAGATCCGACCTGGGTATTTGAAAGCTATGGATGTTGTAGGTCTGTCATGGCTGACACGTCTCTGCAACATTGCGTGGTCATCGGGGGCAGTTCCTGTTGAGTGGCAGACCGGGGTGGTGGTTCCCATTTTTAAGAAGGGGGACCAGAGGGTGTGTTCCAACTATAGGAGGATCACACTCCTCAGCCTCCCCGGAAAGGACTACTCCAGGGTACTGGAGGAGGGTCCGGTCGATGGTTGAATCTCGGATAGAAGAGGAGCAATGTATTTTTCGTCCTGGTCATGGAACTGTGGACCAGCTCTTTACCCTCGCTAGGGTGATGGAGGGGTCATGGGAGTTTGCCCAACCAATCCACATGTGTTTTGTGGATTTGGAGAAGGCTTATGACCGTGTATCCAGGGGCACCCTGTGGGGGGCGCTCCAGGGGTATGGGGTTGATGGTCTTTTGTTAAGGGCCATTCAGTCCCTGTACCAGAGGAGTGTGAGTCTGGTCCGCATAGCCGGCAGTAAGTCGGACCTGTTTCCAGTGAGGGTTGGACTCCGCCAGGGCTGCCCTTTCTCACCGGTCCTGTTCATAACTTTTATGGACAGGATTTCTAGGCGCAGCCGTGGGGTGGAGGGTGTTGAGTTTGGTGACAGGAGAATCTCGTCTCTGCTTTTTGCGGATGATGTGGTCCTCCTAGCTTCATCGAGCTCTGACCTTCAGCTCTTGCTGGGGAGGTTTGCAGCCGAGTGTGAAGCGGCTGGGATGAGGATCAGCACCTCCAAATCTGAGGCCATGGTTCTTGACCGGAAAAAGGTGGATTGTCAACTCCGGGTCGGGAGAGAGGTCCTGCCTCAAGTGGAGGAGTTCAAGTATCTCAGGGTCTTGTTCACGAGTGAGGGAAGGAGGGAGCGGGAGATTGACAGGCAGATTGGGGCAGCGTCTGCAGTGATGCGGATGCTGAACCGGTCTGTTGTGGTGAAGAGGGAGCTGAGCCAGAAAGCAAGGCTCTCGATTTACCGGTCGGTCTACGTCCCAATCCTCACCTATGGTCATGAGCTTTGGGTAATGACCGAAAGAACGAGATCGCGGATACAAGCGGCTGAAATGAGTTTCCTCCGCAGGGTGGCCGTGCTCAGCCTTAGGGATAAGGTAAGAAGGTCGGACATCCGGGAGAGACTCGGGGTAGAGCCGCTGCTTCTCCATATCGAAAGTAGCCAGTTGAGGTGGTTCGGGCATCTGGTAAGGATGCATGTCCTGCCGGCAGGAGCCCCCCACGTCGACCCAGGACAAGCAGGAGGGTTAGGCTGGAACCCTAATAATATAAAACGGAACAAAAACAATAGGTTTCCATGCTCCGCTGGAGCCATGGAAGCGCTGCTGCGTTGCAGCCGCGCTCCCCTGCCTCCGCAGGCTTGGAACCCTAATTAAAGGAGGACCTGAGAAAAGGGCTTTGTTAATGGTTCACATCTCTTATTTTATTTTTAAGAGGCACCTTTTTTAATTGGCTTTATTAATTAATTGTTTATATTATATATATGTATATATATATATATATATATATATATATATATATATATATATATATATATATAAACAATTGATATACAGTGGGGCAAAAAAGTATTTGGTCAGCCACCGATTGTGCAAGTTCTCCCACTTAAAATGATGGCAGAGGTCAGTAATTTTCATCATAGGTACACTTCAACTGTGAGAGACAGAATGTGAAAAAAAATCCATGAATTCACATGGTAGGATTTTTAAAGAATTTATTTGTAAATTAGGGTGGAAAATAAGTATTTGGTCACTTCAAACAAGGAAAATCTCTGGCTCTCACAGACCTGTAACGTCTTCTTTAAGAAGCTTTTCTGTCCTCCACTCGTTACCTGTATTAATGGCACCTGTTTGAACTCATTATCTGTATAAAAGACACCTGTCCACAGCCTCAAACAGTCAGACTCCAAACTCCACTATGGCCAAGACCAAAGAGCTTTCGAAGGACACCAGGAAAAGAATTGTAGACCTGCACCAGACTGGGAAGAGTGAATCTACAATAGGCAAGCAGCTTGGTGTGAAAAAATCAACTGTGGGAGCAATTATCAGAAAATGGAAGACTTACAAGACCACTGATAATCTCCCTCGATCTGGGGCTCCACGCAAGATCTCATCCCGTGGGGTCAAAATGATCATGAGAACGGTGAGCAAAAATCCCAGAACCACACGGGGGGACCTGGTGAATGACCTGCAGAGAGCTGGGACCAAAGTAACAAAGGTCACCATCAGTAACACACTACAACGGCAGGGAATCAAATCCTGCAGTGCCAGACGTGTTCCGCTGCTGAAGCCAGTGCATGTCCAGGCCCGTCTGAAGTTTGCCAGAGAGCACATGGATGATACAGCAGAGGATTGGGAGAATGTCATGTGGTCAGATGAAACCAAAGTAGAACTTTTTGGTCTAAACTCAACTCATCGTGTTTGGAGGAAGAAGAATACTGAGTTGCATCCCAAGAACACCATACCTACTGTGAAGCATGGGGGGGGAAACATCATGCTTTGGGACTGTTTTTCTGCTAAGGGGACAGGACGACTGATCCGTGTTAAGGAAAGAATGAATGGGGCCATGTATCGTGAGATTTTGAGCCAAAACCTCCTTCCATCAGTGAGAGCTTTGAAGATGAGACGTGGCTGGGTCTTCCAACATGACAATGATCCCAAACACACTGCCCGGGCAACAAAGGAGTGGCTCCGTAAGAAGCATTTGAAAGTGCTGGAGTGGCCTAGCCAGTCTCCAGACCTCAACCCCATAGAAAATCTGTGGAGGGAGTTGAAAGTCCGTGTTGCTCGGCGACAGCCCCAAAACATCACTGCTCTCGAGAAGATCTGCATGGAGGAATGGGCCAAAATACCAGCTACTGTGTGTGCAAACCTGGTAAAGACCTATAGTAATCGTTTGACCTCTGTTATTGCCAACAAAGGTTATGTTACAAAGTATTTAGTTGAATTTTTGTTATTGACCAAATACTTATTTTCCACCCTAATTTACAAATAAATTCTTTAAAAATCCTACCATGTGAATTCATGGATTTTTTTTTCACATTCTGTCTCTCACAGTTGAAGTGTACCTATGATGAAAATTACTGACCTCTGCCATCATTTTAAGTGGGAGAACTTGCACAATTGGTGGCTGACCAAATACTTTATTGTCCCACTGTATGTGTATATACACACGTGTAAAAGAAAATGGGGTATGTTTGTAATTGGGTGTAGTGGTGAATGTTTAATGCTGTGTGTGGAGGTGGGTAAATGGGAAAAGGGATGCTCAAATATTCTGTATGTAAAGGTGTACGTGGGACATTTGGTCAAAGAAGATTATAGAGAATGAGAGGTTGAACTGATGTAAATAAGGACACTGTTCTTTTTGATTTGTGAGGGAGACGGGAAAAGGGGCAGGAAATCAAAAAAGCTTATGCGTCTTCCTGCTTCCTTTGAGCATATCAATTATATATACATGTACATGTATGTATATATGTGTGTTTATAAATATGTATATATAGAAAAAAAATTAATTAATTTATTTATTTATTTTATTTTTTCTCATTGAAGTATTATTCTCATTATTATTGTTATTTTATTTTGCTGAAATTATGTTATTATAGATATGTTCAAAAAAATGATTCATTCATTCATTCACTCAGTAGACTCAGCTCAGCTCTGATTTGGTTAAAGAGCCACAGAGACACATGCTTTTTTAAATGATTGATTTAACTTAATTTTGAACCAACATAAAACATTTTTGTATATGTTTATGTATTAAACAAAACGTCTGAAAATAAGTAGGTAGAAGACATGAAACATCTGCATTCCTACTTCGTCCATCCCTCATTTAAACAAAGAGATAAAACAAAGTAAATAAACTGAATGGTTGAATGTTGACAGCAGGTGTTTAAAAATAGGTTATCTGATATAAAATCTTTTTTTAAATCATAGATTTAATAGCAGGAAGGTTGTTTGTGTCCTTTATACACAGTGGGAGTTTATTCCAAAGGGTAGTGGCCTGAAGGCGAATAGGTCTGCCTCCCATTCTAGACCTAGAGGTTCTAGCGATGACTGTTGTCATTCTTCACACACAGCGTTTAGTAGAACGAGATGTTTCATACAGACTCCTAGTGCAAAACAGAATACATAAAGCAATACAGCTGTAGAGAGTGTAACTCCACATCCTTTCCAATGAAATATTAAACTCATTTAAAGATCATATGATAAGTTAGGAACGTTAACATTAACCCTTTTAAATGGATAATATTTATTGAAAGTAAACTTTAGGCTCTTTTTCAGTTGTATTTCAGGGAATAATATCTTTGAAAAATCTAAAGCAAAGACACAGTAAAAGATTTTACCATCATTTATTTTATAAAAAGGCTAATTATGGTACATGGAGAATGTAACAGTGCTGAATGATGAGGTAGATTAATTAAATCGTAATAAACTCTTAAACATGATGAGACATGTTGTAAGGTGTGTAATTATGAGTTTAAAAGAGAGCTGGAATTTTTAAAAGACTGGAGTCTGTTTTGATGAAATTATGATGGGAATATTTTAGTCTAGATGTAAATTTTAGTGGTTAAGGGAAATTTAGATTAGTTTAATTTGGGTATTAAACTTATCAAGAGGCCACTCAAATCAGAAAGGGGTTTCAGATTACTGTTTCGAAGTCCGGTGGATCTGGACAGCTCTGGTGGTCTCGATGTGCTGAAGTGGTCTTCCCCAGACACGGAGGAGGGGGCCCTTCGGGGACAGAGTCGCCTTGGGCTGCGGTACAGTCCTGGATCCTCGATCAGTAAGGGAACCGCCATGATGGAGGCATCCCAGTTTGTTTGGTTAGAGGGACGGCATTTCTCTTGGCAGCAGGGAGCAGAGGTCCCATCAGAGAGTCTGGGAAACTCCCCCACGCCGGGACTAAATCAGGAGGAGGACGCCACGCAAGCAGGGTCCCTCAGCAGAACTCAGCATTGCAGGTTCTAGCTCAGGCTGGCAGGCTTAAGGCTACTTCACACTGGATGCGGTGCGGGTGCGGCACCGCACCCGCAAGAAAAGTAGTTCACACCAGCTGCGGTTTGCCGTAGAATGTCTCCGGCTCTTTGCCTCAGCAGGAGCGCCAAATCTCGGAGGTTCACGCGAGAACAAGTACGTTGTTAGCAGCAGCTGCTAAACAAAAGCTAGAGTCGTCTTCTTGTTCTTTTGTTGAGCATTATGTATTCACTTGGTTTGTTCCACAATGGGTGCTGTGCGATATGACGAAATTTTTCGTCTGGACGATAGAAAATGTCTACCGTCAGATAAAAAGCTCTATGTTTAAGCCACGATAGAAGTTTTACAGCATAATGCACTTTACGGGATGTTCATGAACGCGCCGCAACACATAAACAAACATGGAGGCAGACGGTAGTGGACACGTTTTAGACCAGAGTCAACAGGATAACCAGCTAACCCAAACCAAGGAGCTTATACCTAAAAGAGGGACAACTTCTGTCTCATGGATGTGGTTTAAATATAAAAAGACCGACGTGGACCAGACAGCTGTTTGTAAAGTTTGCAGCTACCGGTCCAGACAACGGACTCGGACGCCACTAATATATTTTATCACCTGAGCAAAAACCACGTCGAAGAATACAGAGACGGTCAAAGAGCAAAAGCTGCAAAAGCAGCGTCAAGTGTTGGCGTAAGAGCTCAGAATAAACTCCAGACACAGACACTGCAACAGGCTTTTACCTGCAGCACGTCATGTAGCGCCTAGCTGCCAGCTGAGCAGAATGGAAGATTACTGCTGCTGTTACCACCACGAACGTATACAAAGCTATGGCTCTAATCTACACAGTGGAGAAACGTGAGTTACACTCGAACCCAGATATGAAATACCCAGCTGAAAACACATTACTAAAGTCATGTTACCTGATTTATATGATGCATGTTGGGTCACAGTGGAGGAGGAGATTCACAGGTGTTCTATGTTTCGTCTGTTTATTGTTGTCGGGATATAAAATGAGCTCTATCGGGATATGAAATTTTGGCAATATCGCCCAGCCCACGCTTAATTAAGTTTTATGTTGTTTCTTTGTCTTTGAAATATCCAAACCGTGTTAATATTAGCAATGTAGCTAATGGTTTTATTTTGACAAACCGGATGCACCTCGCCTGCTCGCGTTTCACTTCCTGTTTGGCGCACGCAATGACGTTAACTTGATGACGATTCACTGCGGTGTCCGGCAAAAATAGACTTGTTGCGGAAAGTTAACTTTGCCCCGCAACCGCACCGCACCGCACCGGAGTCGGTGTGGAGACTCTGATTGGAATAAATGGTTTTTAATCCTTGCGGAGTCCGCACCGCAACCGCATCCGGTGTGAAGTAGCCTTTACGGCCTTCAGACGGCAAACAGAGAAACACACGGAGCGTCCTGTACGACAGCGCCCCCTACTGGTACAGGTTTGGTCGATGCGCGTGCATGTTGAGAAAATGCAGAAATTTGAATTTCATTGGCTGAAAAATGTCGGCGGCAAGAAATAATGGAAAGGGGTCTCTAGGAGGAAGGAGGGTCTTCATCAGAATGACAGATGTTGTGGAACTCAACCCATAGATCATAGTTTAGACCTGAAATATCATTTAAAACATTTAGAAAACTTTGATACATAGAAAAATAATCCAGAGAGCCGCTTTAAGGAGTTGTTACATTTATTTTACATTTAATTTGGTTACATTTTGAAGTTATCTGGCCCTTTGAGGCCAGCCATTATGCTGATGTGGCCCTCGGTGAAAATGAGTTTGACACCCCTGGTTTAGAGAGAGAGACTGATCCTGCAGCAGTGGATGAAACGCTGGCCAGACTGGAAGGAGCCACAGTTTTTACTAAACTTGACGCAACTTCAGGATTCTGGCAAGTGCCACTACACAAAGATTCGGGGCTGCTCACAACTTTCATCACACCGGAGGGCAGATACTACTTTAAAAGATTGCCCTTTGGCATAGCGTCGGCTCCGGAGCACTTCCAGAGGAGGATCTCACAGCTAATTGAGGGCATGGATGGTGTGCTGTGCCACGCCAACGACATTCTTGTCACTGGACGCGATCAAGCCAAACATGATGACCGGCTACACGCAGTTCCTACGACGGTTCCAAAATGCAGGACTAACCTTAAACGACAAGTGCCAGTTTGCAATGAAGGAAATGAAGTTCCTCTGACACGTTGTCAACGACAAAGGCATCAGCGCCGATCCTGAAAAGATCAAAGCAATCGTGGACATGCCAGAACCAAAGAACGAGTCAGAGGTTCGCCGGTTTATGGGCATGGTCAACTTTGTGGGGAAATTCTCCTCCCGTCTCCCTGAACTGACAAAACCACTCTGTGACCTGCAGAAGAACAACACCTGCTGGACTTGGGAGGAGCCTCAAAAAAAGGCTTTCCAGGAGACAAAGAAAGAACTCAGTTCTGACACTGTGCTGGCTCAGTACAGTCCTACTAGGGAGACTGTAGTGTCAGCGGACGCTTCCTCATATGGAGTTGGGGGAGTCCTGACGCAGAAACAACCTGACGACTCATGGAGACCTGTCGTCTTTGTCTCAAGGAGCCTAACTACGACAGAGACAAGATATGACAAAGACTGGGACTTCACTCATGTTACAAGCAGCCCCAGATACCCCTGCAGCAATGGAGCAGCAGAAAGAGCAGTAAAGACGATTAAGTCACTGCTTGCCAAGGAGGGGGACTTTGACAAGGCTCTATTAGCATACAGAGCTACACCTCTAGCTCACGGGAGCTCCCCTGCACAGTTGAATATGGGAAAGAGGATTTGAAGCCCAGTTCCCATTTCATCTCAACAACTACCACGGTGGCCTGATCTTCAAGCCTTCCGTGAGAAAGATGCTGCCATGAAAGCACAACAGCAGCAGACCTTCAACCAACGTCACCGCACAAAGACCTTTTGTGTCACAAAGACACAAAGACAAAGACCTTCCCCCTTCAAAGTGATAATATGCAACTTTTTCATATTTTTAAATCTTTTCCTTGAGCCAGTATGTGCTAATATGACCCTTTACAAAGTTAATGAAAAGTCACTTAGCCCCATCTGGTGATTACAGCCGAAAAACCATGATTGCAAGATCTCCGTCGCCGTCCCGGTACCCAGGAAGTCACGTGTCTCACGAGGGTTAGGATAACCCAAAGTGGCTAGCTGTTATGCTAGCGCTGGAGTGTTTTTAGCTCATGATTCCTGCTTATTTTCAATCTCTCCCTGCTTGAACACAGCTGATTTCTTTGAAAGAGTAAATAACCGCTCCTGTAGAAAGCTATGAAGGCTGAGGAGACATTTCAACAGGTAGATTTAGGCGTTTAGAAGCTGAAACGATCTGGTAACTTGTTTAATGCAGTAATTTAAAACGGACACCAGAGGGAGCCCAAAACAAGCAAAACTGCATATTATCACTTTAACACCAGGACAACAGGTGTGGGTCATGCCTACGAAAACCCAAGGAACAATCCTGGGAGATGCTGGCACACCACGATCATACCTGGTGAGAACACCTACAGGACAGCTGCGACGAAACCGCTCTCATCTGAGAGCTGTGCCAGCATCCCCGATATCCTTTACTCCCACAGTGACTAAGTCCGGTCATGTGTCTAAACCTCCACAGAGATTGGACATATAGAAGAAAAAAAAAAAAGATGTTTAGGATGTATGTTTGAAGGCGAGTTTATGTTAAATTCTCATCTCGTCTTCTTCCGCTTATCCGGGTCGCGGGGGCAGCATCCCAATTAGGGAGTTCCAGACGATCCTCTCCCCAGCCACTTCTACCAGCTCCTCCGGCAGGATCCCAAGGCGCTCCAGGGCCAAATCAGATATATACCGTATTTGCCCGAATATAGGACGACCCTGATTATAAGACGACCCCCCCTTTTCAAGACTAATCTTCAGGAAAAAAAGACTAAATTCACTTTTTAAAGAAACAATTTTTATTGAAATTTTGAGAAAATAATTTAACTAATGCTACTAATAATTCCAGACTGCTTTAATATTTGCTTATTAACAATGGTGCACACAACTAGTCCACCAGTCCACTGTACTGATCTCTCTGCCTGAACACACCTTTGCTGACAGGAGCTTTCACGGTCAGATTGTGCAACTTCGCGATCATCAGACACTGATGAACTTCACATCCAGTTGTGGTGCTGAGATGGAGTTTTCATGTAGGGGAAGCTTGTTTACACACACACACTGCTGCGGCAAAATGTACAGACACACACACACACACAGCTGCGCCATGAACGAACAGACACACAAACCGGCTGCTGTGCCATGATGGCGCACACACACACAAACCCGCTTTTGCACCATGATCATGCAGACACACACACACACAAACCCGCTGTTACGCAATTATTGCACACACACACACACAAACCTGCTTTTGCGCCATGATCGTGCAGACACACAAACCCACTGTTGCGCAATTATTGCGCAGACACACACACAAACCCGCTGTTGCGCAATTATTGCGCAGACACACACACAACCCTGCTGTATGTGTGAGGGAGTGTGTAGGTGTGTGTGTCGGGTGCATATAAAGAACGGTGAGACGGATGAGGTTCTGAGGGAGAATGCGTGTGTGAATCGAGCGAGCAACGCGAGCCCTCACCTGTACAGTCTGCTGCTGAAAACACCTGCTGGGTCTGGAAATTTTAATCCTCAGTACTAGTAGACCTGTAACTTTGAACTAGGCCAGGCCCGGACCTCTGGAACCACTCGCGGTCTGAGCTGCTTCCTGCCGCTTTGACCAAAAAGCCTGCGCCCTCCGCCGGAAAAACTAGGGCGCGATAATAAGACGACCCCCCCTTTTTCAAATTATTTTCAATGAAAAAAACCTCGTCTTATATGCGGGCAAATACGGTATTTTCTCCAGCGTGTCCTGGGTCGACCCGGGGGCCTCCTGCCGGCAGGACATGCCTGAAACACCTCCCTGGGGAGGTGTCCAGGGGGCATCCTAACAAGATGCCCGAACCACCTCAGCTAGCTCCTTTCGACATGTTAAATTCTGTTGGATAAAACATTTAGTTCAGGTGTAAGTTAGAGAAGTTTTTCTGAATAACATATTTGGTGGTTTAATGTTGATGGGGGCAAACTTCAGCTAAAAGGGGGAGATGTAGAGATATCAGCCAGGCCACTAGGTGGCTCTGGGGGGTTAAAAGTGTTGTACGGAGCAAGAAGAGTTATATAATAAAATGGATGCCTGAAAAGTACCCACAGGGTTGTTATTGTGAGCAAAAGTCAAAAAGGGAGTAAGAACACAGTTTTGATACTTAGTTATTAGTTAGTTGCAATTTACCTTTAAGTAATAAACATTATTTAACCTTTAGCAGGAATAAAAGTGTAATGAATATTATTGAGAATAAAACAGGGAAAAGATTTAAACATATCACTGCATGAGTTTTACCTTGAGTGTTCACAGGGTGAAGAGCTTCTTCCTGTAAACAGAATGATTACAGTTTGAATATCAGTCTGTGGTTTTAAGGAAAGAGACATCTTTTAAGATTGTTTTATTATTAAGCTAGTGTCCAGTGGAATAGCAGCGGACCCTTCGGCTGATTGTAGGCGCCATCATGTCCTTTATCTGTGGAAGCTGTTGAAATGTTTTCAGTTATGGGATGGAGAGAGTTAATGACACATATGACAGCATCAATATGACCCAGTGTAACAGTCACGAAAGTGAAGACGTTTGTGTGGAATGAAAAGGGTCAAAGGTCAGTGACCCTTGACGATCCGTCCTGTTACACAGCGTTTCACCAATCTGATCAACAAAACAATGTACAAGACGGTGGCAAACACTGTATATACTGCAAAGAGGAATGGACCTAGAGAAGAACCCTGATGAACACCATAACTTAATTTACCTAGAGATGAGGACACATTGAGTTTGGACAAATTGGAATCTGTCATATTGATTTAATCCATGCTAGAACCGTTCTCCTGATCAGAATGAGGAGTCCTGTGCAGATGATCAATCACTGCTGCACTTTGTGTCACTCCACTTCTCCTCCGTCACCTCAAGGGGAATGCAGATTATTTCACTTTTATAGTAAAGAAAAACATGTTTTTTGAGTTTCATAAAAACACAGTTGAAAGGACAGATTAATAGAAACAGAGGCATAAAATAAAAATATGTATTTATTTATTTATTAACTTATATTTCCTTACACAAGCCAATGTCCCACTTTATCTCATAATTTACAATGCAGGTCCCCTGATGGTACCCCAAATCTTGAAGTTTGCCCCAATATTTCTCTTTGCCCAAGCCCAAGTAAATGTCCCACTTTAACTCATAATTTACAATGTAGGTCCCCTGATGGTACCCCAAATCTTGCCCAAATATTGTATCTGGCTCCCATCTTTATTTTTGGTCCAAATATTGTATTGAAGTTGCCCCAATATTTCTGCCCAAGACTTTAGTTCCTTACACAAGTCAATGTCCCACTATATCTCATAATTTACAATGTAGATCCCCTGAAGGTACCCAAATCTTGCCCAAATACCGGTATTGTATCTGGTACCCCCAAATCTCTGTTTGGTTTGTTTTTTATTTTCAATGTATCTCATCTTTTACAATGTACGTAGATCCCCTGAAGGTACCACAAATCTTGCCCAAATATTGTATCTGGTACCCCCAAATCTCTGTTTTGTTTTTTATTTTCAATGTTTTCTCTGTTTTGTTTTTTTTTTGTTTATATTGTCAAGCGCTTTGTGATGTATATCTGTGAAAGGCGCTATATAAATAAACTTTACTTACTTACTTACTTATATTTATTTGAGGATAAAAACCACTTGAGATGAAACATCTTGTTTTCAAGTGGGTCCTCCTGAGAACAAAGATGCAAATATAAAACCAAGATAACAGAACAATATTTTGAATTCAAAACAAAATGACAATGTGGCAAAAATAGCACTAACAAAATATTAATAAACAAAAACAAAACAAAACGATAATAAAGAGGGAAGCTAATCAAATAGAATAACTTGTGTGAACATATATACAAATACACATTCACATAAATACAATAACAAATACACATTCACATAAATATACAACAACAAACAACGCAATTAAATGGTACAGAGACAACTAATACACTACGCAAAGAAGTTTAGGGTAAAATGATTTTGAATATAAAAAGACTAAATGATACAATAATATATTCAAAAACAGCTGCAGGTGGGTAATATATGATCGTAAACCAGGGTTTTGAAGTGCCTAAATTGAAGTGGTGGATCTTAAAACATCAGGTAAATTGTTCCAGTCAGATGGAGCTTTAACAGAAAAGACCAGCTTCCCTAACTCAGTTCTACAACGCGGAACCACAAATGAAATATGATGAATTCTACGGATGTCGTAATGAGACCAGAATGGAATTAACAGAGTAGTTAAATAAGAAGGAAAATGAAAATGAACAGTTTTGAATAAAACAGAAACCAATGAAATTTCCTCCTAGCCTCAGCAGAGAGCCAGGACAGACGGTGTGACATCACGTGACAGTGGCGAGTACGAAATGGACAACGTAAAACAAAACGACATAAACTATTATAAATAATATCAACAGAGTGGAGACAGGAAGCTGTGGTGTTCTGATAAACTATATCAGCGTAATCTAACAGTGGGAACAGAAGTTGAATGACAATACGTTTTCTGACAGTGAAATCAAAACACCTGATTGAATTATATAACGTTTTAAGACTAAAGTTGATTTTATTTATGACAGATTGAATATGAGTCTTGAATAAGAGATTTGGATCTAACCAGACACCTAGACATTTAATTGAGTCAGAACCTTTCACCAAAGACAAATCTAGAAAATAAAGCTTTAAATTACCAATAGAAGCAGAAGAAGTGTGTCTCTTAAACAGCATAGAATAAGATTTAGATTTATTTAAAAGCAGCTTGTTGGAAGCTAGCCAGTATTGGACAGTGTTAAAGTTGAGCTGAAGACAATCCTGTATTTCCGGTATACTGGGTTTTGTACAGTATAAGACAGTGTCATCAGCGTATAAATGAACAGAACACGAGGAACAGCAAAGAGGCATGTCATTAATGAAAATAGAAAATAAGAGAGGTCCTAGGAAAGAACCCTGAGGAACCCCTCTCACAACTGCTCGATGTCTGGACTGGCATTCGTTAAAAACAGTAATTTGAGAACAGTGATGAAAAAATGAATTAAACCAGAGTAAAGAGTTCCTAGATAAGCCAAAAGAATATAGTTTGTCAAGAAGAAAATGATGATCAACCAAATCAAATGCCTTGGTTAGATCTAAAAAAAATAGCTCCTGTAGCCAGGCTACTATCAACCCGGAATATATGTCATTGGTAAGTTTCACCAGAGCAGTAGTGGTAGAGAAATGTTTTCTGAACCCTGATTGATATGGAGATAGTAAATTATTGAAGGCTGTTTCTCCATCACCTCCTTTAGGGTCAGAAAGATCTTAAACCTGCGTCTGTTTGAGGATGAGAACGGTCGAGCGTGGAGCAAAAGTGTGGTGGAACGAGAGTTTGAGGTGCTGTGTGTGAGCCAGTTCACGCTGCAGTGCATCCTGAAGGGCAACAAACCTGACTTCCACTCCGCCATGCCTGCGGAGTTGGCCCAGCCGTTCTACAACAGCATCCTGGAGAGCATGAGGAGTGCCTACAAGTCAGAGATGATCAAAGGTGGGGTCATTTGTTTTTATTTAGATTTTTTTTTTTTAATTAAAATTTATTTCATTCAAATAAAAATAAAATGATAAAAAACAACAACAACAACAAAATATATACATAACACAAGCAATTTGAATGAAAAGGAGCAGATAGAAGAACTTATCTTATAATTTCTACCCCTTTTAAACAAAAGAAAATTATTAACACATTCTTAGTTCAAACTGTCAGACATACGTAGAGTTCATTTAAACAGTTATTTTCCAAATTACAGAGTAATCTTAGACATTTATTTCATAACTTTTTAATACATTTGATTTAATATGCTTTCTAAATATGGTAAGTGACCGCGAGACTTTTATTTGCTTGCTGAGGTTATTCCACAATTTTACACCATTTACTGAAATACTGCGTTCCTTAATTATGGTTCTGAATCGAGGTTTTTTAAAGACCTTGACTCCTTTCAACATGTATTCACTGACTCTCTTTTGAAACATGTACTGTTGCACCCAATGTGACCCCGTGTCCTATATTGCGATTCACAGCCAGCTAAACTCTCTCTTGCATCACTTCCTCCAAGGAACAGGCACGTGTTGTAATTGGACAGGATTTAATGCAAAAAAGTGTGAAACTGAAAGATACAAAATACAGAAAAATACTAAGTATACAAATCATAATGTCCATTTATATACATTTCCTTCATGTAAGCATGCATTAAAGAGTTTATTCCAACTTAGCAGTCACATTAGAACTTCAGTTGAACTTCACTATGTATTCCAAACCAAAAACCTCAAACTTACTTTCATAATAACATAGACTATGTCTAATAATCACACACAAGTTAGAAACTTACTCATATTGCCACTCAAAGGGATATGAAGGAGTGGATGGCTTAGGATTGATGAAAGCACACCATGCATTTGCTGCTCTCATGGGAAAAACAAAACTTCCTGTTACATTTCTTCTATTTACTTACTGACTCAACAAAGCAAACTGTGAGAACCTGTGCCCCCTATAGGCCTGGAGAAATAGAAACATAAAAACAGCTCCAATACACTCAACATAGCAAACTGTACAAACTACACCCTCTATAGGGCTGGAGAAGTAGAAACATAAAAACAGTTCCAATACAAAACATTTTTGGAATATTTGTTGGTAATGTACTTGTATTTGCTCTGTACATGGTTTGTAATATTTTCCAATCTACCAGGTCATGAAATTTCAGTATTTTATATTTGATGAATAATGGGTTAGAGCAGGAGTGTCATTCATACGGCCCGCGGGCCAAATCCGGCCCGCTAAGGGGTTCAATCCGGCCCGCTGGATGAGTTTTGAAAATAAAAAATTAGGGCTGGGACTAACGCGTTAATTATGATTATTAATTATGAAAGAAATAACGCGTTAAAAAATAACGCAATTAACGCAACTTCCGTTTGAAGCAAGGCTGAGCTCTTGTCAGCATAATTTCCTGCTGTCCAGATGCTCAAATCAGACCTTTGATGCACGCAGCCCGTGTCACGGTCCTCCTTCGGAGGATCCAGCCCGCCCCACTCGCTTCACCTGGCTACGCGGTCGCCGTAAAACTCATCCCTCCGCCCCGTCCTTTCATCACAAAAACTGAAAAGGATCGGCGGTGAAACTGCACGTCTCTAGCCTTATAGGTTTATTCCAGCCAGTGGAAACGGCGGGTTGCATCCAAAGCGCGTTTGTTGGATGACAGCTGAGCCAAGCTGAAGAGCCGCAGCGCGCCATCGATGTTGCCGTCCTCCTCGCGCTGCGCCTGTCAACTTGACCAGTGATGAATCCTCCACATCTAGTCACAGCGTGAGGCCAGGGCTTCCGATCGCGTTACGCACAGAGATCAGTGCCCAAACTGGAGCGTTTGCGCTCTGTGCGTCCTGGTCCGCGCGTTTGGCTCGTTTCTGGCTCAACACTCGACATGCACGCCAGCTACAGCATCGCTGAGCTGAGCTGAAGCTGATCATTTTAACTAGAGCGCTGGACCTCAGCTGGGCGCACAGATCACCATCCTGCCACTGAGGAACAAAGACCTGAATGGGTTTGGATCCAGATCTGGGTTTTCCCTCAGACCTGGTCTAAATGAAACCATGGTGAAACTGATGGAGTCCAGTCAGCATCACCTGGATTTACTGGTTTTATACAGTTTTAGATGAAACGCTGAGTCCCTCAAACCCAGACCCTATTTGAAAAGATAAACCAGTACCAAACCCACACTGGTCTATAAACAATAGAGACCCTCATTGAAAACGAGGCAGAGCCTCCAGACCAGACCGTGGGTCAGTTTGAACACTGCAAAAAATGATTCTCTCATCCAGGTGTTTCCACAAGTTGGAAATCTTTTATTATTAATATTTTAAGACAATAAAAGTTTTGTCTACTTCTGCACAATTGTCTTAAGAAATATTTGTTTATCTTGTGTTTTGTAAAAGAGTTTTGAATAAATGTGAAGATTTTCAAATGTACTTGTAATTTTTCATGCATGAAAACAAGGAGAAAAACATGCACTTGTTATTTATAGGTAATTATTTTAGGATTGTACTGGTCCGGCCCACTTGACATCTAATTTGTCTGCATGTGGCCCCTGAACCATAATGAGTTTGACACCCCTGGGTAGAGGGTTCTCTATAGTGGCTGTTGTTAATGATCCTTAATGCTCGTCTCGTCTTCTTCCGCTTATCCGGGTCCGGGTCGCGGGGGCAGCATCCCAATTAGGGAGTTCCAGACAGTCTTCTCCCCAGCCACTTCTACCAGCTCCTCCGGCAGGATCCCAAGGCGCTCCAGGGTCAAACCAGAGATATATTTTCTCCAGCGTGTCCTGGGTCGACCCGGGGGCCTCCTGCCGGCAGGACATGCCTGAAACACCTCCCTGGGGAGGCGTCCAGGGGGCATCCTAACAAGATGCCCGAACCATCTCAACTGGCTCCTTTCGACATGGAGGAGCAGCGGTTCTACTCCGAGTCTCTCCCGAATGTCCGAGCTCCTCACCCTATCCCTAAGGCTGAGCCCGGCCACCCTGCGGAGAAAACTCATTTCGGCCGCTTGTATCCGCGATCTCGTTCTTTCGGTCATTACCCAGAGCTCATGACCATAGGTGAGGATTGGGAGGTAGATCGACCGGTAAATCGAGAGCCTTGCTTTCCGGCTCAGCTCCTTCTTCACCACAACAGACCGGTTCAGCGTCCGCATCACTGCTGACGCTGCCCCAATCCGCCTGTCGATCTCCCGCTCCCTCCTTCCCTCACTCGTGAACAAGACCCCGAGATACTTGAACTCCTCCACTTGAGGCAGGATCTCTCTCCCGACCTGGAGTTGGCAATCCACCCTTTTCCGACCGAGAACCATGGCCTCAGACTTAGAGGTGCTGATCCTCATCCCAGCCGCTTCACACTCGGCTGCGAACCTCCCCAGCAAGAGCTGTAGGTCAGAGCCTGATGAAGCTAGGAGGACCACATCATCTGCAAAAAGCAGAGACGAGATTCTCCTGTCACCAAACTCAACACCCTCCACACCACGGCTGCGCCTAGAAATCCTGTCCATAAAGGTTATGAACAGGACCGGTGACAAAGGGCAGCCCTGGCGGAGTCCAACCCTCACTGGGAACAGGTCCGACTTACTGCCAGCTATGAGGACCAGACTCACACTCCTCTGGTACAGGGACTGAATGGCCCTTAACAAAAGACCATCCACCCCGTACTCCTGGAGCGCCCCCCACAGGGTGTCCCTGGGGACACGGTCATAAGCCTTCTCCAAATCCACAAAACACATGTGGATTGGTTGGGCAAACTCCCATGACCCCTCCATCACCCTAGCGAGGGTAAAGAGCTGGTCCACAGTTCCACGACCAGGACGAAAAACACATTGCTCCTCTTCTATCTGAGGTTCAACTATCGACCGGACCCTCCTCTCCAGTACCCTGGAGTAGACCTTCCCAGGGAGGCTGAGGAGTGTGATCCCCCTATAGTTGGAACACACCCTCTGGTCCCCCTTCTTAAAAATGGGAACCACCACCCCGGTCTGCCACTCAACAGGGACTGCCCCCGATGACCACTCAATGTTGCAGAGACGTGTCAACCACGACAGTCCTACAACATCCATAGCTTTCAGATACCCAGGTCGGATCTCATCCACCCCCGGGGCTCCGCCACTGCGTAGTTTTTTGACTACCTCAGTGACTTCTGCCCCAGAGATTGGACAGTCCGTCCCCAGGTCTCCCAGCTCTGGTTCCTCATAGGAATGCGTGTCGGTGGGATTGAGGAGCTCCTCAAAGTATTCCTTCCACCGCCCGACTATAGCCCCAGTTGATGTCAGCAGCTCCCCATCCCCACTGTAAACAGTGTGAGCGAGTTGCCGCCTTCCTCCCCTGAGGCGTCGGATGGTTTGCCAGAACCTTTTTGGAGCCGACCGATAGTCTTTCTCCATGGTCTCGCCGAACTCCTCCCACGCTCGAGATTTTGCCTCGGAAACTGCCACTGCTGCACCCCGCTTGGCCCTCCGATACCCATCAGCTGCCTCTGGAGACCCACAGACTAGCTATGCCTTGTAGGCCTCCTCCTTCAGCCTGACGGCTCCCCTAACCTCTGGTGTCCACCAGCGGGTACGGGGGTTACCGCCACGATTGGCACCGGCTACCTTGCGACCACAGCTAGCAACAGCCGCCTCGACAATCGCAGAGCGGAACAAGGCCCATTCGGACTCAATGTCCCCCACTGCTCTCGGGACGCGGTCGAAGCTCTGCCGGAGGTGGGAGTTGAAGACCATCTTGACAGGCTCTTCTGCCAGGCGTTCCCAGCAGACCCTCACTATATGTTTGGGTCTACCAGGTCTGCGTAGCATCTTCCCCTGCCATCTGATCCAACTCACCACCAGGTGGTGATCAGTTGACAGCTCCGCTCCTCTCTTTACTCGAGTGTCCAAAACATACGGTCTCAGGTCAGATGATACAACTATAAAGTCAATCATCGACCTGTAACCTAGGCTGCCCTGGTACCAGGTGTACCGGTGGGCATCCTTATGTTCGAACATGGTGTTCGTTATGGCCAAACTGCGACTTGCACAGAAGTCCAAAAACAGAACACCACTCGAGTTCAGATTGGGCGGGCCGTTCCTCCCAATCACGCCCCTCCAGGTCACGCTGTCATTGCCCACGTGAGCGTTGAAGTCCCCCAGCAGGACTATGGAGTCCCCAGTAGGAGCGCTATCCAGCACTCGTCCCAGGGACTCCAAAAAGGGTGGGTACTCTGAGCTGCTATTTGGAGCATAAGCACAAACAACAGTCAGGACCTGTTCCCCAACCCGAAGGCGCAGGGAAGCTGCCCTTTCGTCCCCCGGAGAAAACCCCAACATACAGGCAGAGAGTCTTGGGGCTAACAGAAAGCCCACCCCAGCCCTCCGCCTCTCACCCGGAGCAACTCCAGCATACAAGAGAGTCCAACCCCTCTCAAGGACTCGGGTTCCAGAGCCAACGCTATGTGTCGAGGTGAGCCCGACTATATCTAGCCGGTATCGCTCAGCCTCTTCCACAAGCTCCAGCTCCTTCCCCGCCAGAGAGGTGTCACCTCTCCTTAATGCTCTTTTCTGTAAAATGACCAAAGGTTGTGTATAGGTTTTGCATGTGGCTCCCCAGATTTCCAAACAATAAATGAAGTACGGTCCAATCGGTGAGTTATACAGTGCTAACAATCCAGAACTATTTAGTAGAAACTTGACTTCATATAAAACAGCAATGGCTTTTGCAATTTTCCCTTTTATATAACTTATATGTTTTTTCCAAGTGAGATCCTCATCAAACATAACTCCTAAAAAATTTGTTTCTTTTACTCTTTGAATTTCTATTCCATCTATTTTTAAAGATACATCACTGCATTTTTTGTTATTAAACAACATAAAGTTTGTTTTGTTCAGGTTCAGTGACAGTCTGTTTATATCAAACCATTTTTTTACTTTAATCAGTAGGGCTGCAGCTATCGAATATTTTTGTAATCGAGTACTCTATCGAATCTTTTTTCGATTAATCGAGTACTCTAATAAATTACATGTATGTATGTGTATATATAAATATACATACATATAAATATATATGTATGTATAAATTACATGTACAATGTATAAATCTGAGAGAAAATAACAAAGTATTAAACATTTTTTAAATAAAAAATAGATATAAACCATGGTTTTGTGGCATATAAGTGCATTTACTATTATTACTGGTATTTATTGCTTACCTCGGAACTTTCTGTTATGTCACTGTCTTCCCCTCACACACCTTTTTTCAGTCGGACTGAAGTGAAAGTGCTGCAGCCATAGATATCATGGCTGCAGCAGCAAGTTAATTCCATACGCAATGCGTGGCTTTGACTAATTGCTGGAATGCCTGTTTTTTGCGGCACAAATCTCATAGCATATGTTTCATTTTGCTCTGTTCCTGTTTACCTTTCCAAAATGCGGCGAAACTTTAGAGTTTTTCGGAATTTTTAACCCGCAACTCGCTACGGTGTTTTGACAGGGAGGGGAGGGGCTCTCTGCTCCTCCGTCTCACCTGTGTCTCCACCCGTGTAGCTGCGCAGGCGGTTAAATGAAGCATCTCAGTACCAAAGTCGGCACCGTGTTTTTTCGCTACCGGTACCTACCGACATCTTTCAGTCTGTGCCGGTCTAGTACTAGTAGTAATAGTACGGTCTAGTTGTCCGCCATGGCTTAAGATAAGTTACATTCGCTACTTGAGTGTGCATTCAGTGCAGTGTGTATGTGCGCCACTTATTTCGGTCCGGGTGAAACATGACCCCGGGCGATTGCAATGCCATGAATTAATTAAATATGAATTAAACGAAGCCTCGAGGCAGAGAATTTGCCTCGAGGCTTTTTTGTACTCGAATTATTCGAGGTACTCGAAGAATCGTTTCAGCCCTATTAATCAGTTCATTATTTATCACTTGAGTTACTTCATTTATATTTGAACCTGAACAAAACAAGGTAGTGTCATCAGCAAAGAGAACAGTACCAAGTAGTTTGGGCACATTTACAAAATCATTAATAAATAATATAAACAGTTTGGGTCCCAGTACCGACCCTTGTGGTACTCCACAATTTATGTCACTTAGTTCTGATTTGGTATCGTTTATTTGAACAAACTGTCTTTTATTTTCTAAATAACTATTAACCCACCGATGAGCCACTCCTCTTATCCCATACTGATCTAATTTCTGAAGTAACCTTGAATGATCAATGACGTCGAATGCTTTTTTAAAATCAATAAATATACTGATGAAGTAGTTTTCATTGTCTATTGCTGTTGATATTTTGTTCGTTAATTCCATTATTGCCATTGCTGTGGAGTGTTTAGTTCTGAATCCATACTGTTCCGGGTTTAAGATATTATTTTTTTCGATAGATTGATTGTTGACAGATTTGACCTTTAAGAGTTTTGGAGATGACATTTTAAAATAGGACCATTGGTTGAGGACAAGCATTTAAGTTTCAAAACCTGAGAGAGAGAATGATTTTGCTGTGTGTGAGCCGTTTGTAGAAGACGTCACAGTGATGTCAGTCCGGTCGTGTCAGAAGACCACTACAGAACTCTCTTTAGGTATAATAATAAAACTTAGACTCTTGGTGTCTCTTCCTAAAATGACACTTTAATTAAACTGTTCAGAAATGTCTTTAATATGATTAATGCATTTTCTTCCACACAGTGGCGGATCTAGAAAAAAATTAGAGGGGGGGGGGGGGGGGGGGG
>SSNR01000068.1:1418461-1438084 GCA_006937965.1 Callopanchax toddi | reverse complement strand
GGGGGGGGGGGGGGGGGAGTTGAAGATGATGATTTGCTGTTGGCTCAACATTTTTCTGCTTAATGCTCAATATTTCAAACAACCTTTAACTCATGAGGTCATTCTGATGCTTAAATAAAACTTTTAAACATATTTAAACCAGTTAAATATTAAAAGCCTTCTACTAGTCACCTCTCCAGTCTGACAGAGCGATGACCCGGTTTCTTCCTCACTGCAGTCAGACAGCTGCAGCAGGTGAGGAGGCGTGACGATCAAGGTGTTCTGATTGTTCCTGACTGAACACCATTAATATTAATGTTCATTAGCTCGTATAAAAGTCCAACACAACACGTTATCTCAGGCAGAAACTGGTTAATCTGGTTTGCCATCAGGGAAGAGGATGATCAGCTGACGGAGGGGTGGAGGATCAGCAGCTCCCCGCGCGCGCACGCATCATGGATCAACAATCGACCAGTGATCTTTTGTTCTGGTCGACTAAAATGACTGATTCTGACAGAGAGAACTGGATATGTGATGACAAAATGAACGTCTTTCTCAGAGGGGAATTATTTATCAGCAGCTTGAGAGCACGAGCTGTCGGGTCGGGGAGGAGTTAGTAAAGCGCGCGAGCGCAGCCAGCTGGATTACAAACCGAGTCCCGAACCAAAGAGGGTGATCTGTTCTGATCACGGATCGATTGTGACCCGTTGTACCCCTACTAGGGCATGTGTGAGCTGTGTGTGTGGGTCGGACGTACTGTGATTGTGTGTGTGTTAAAGCGCGCGCCGAGCTGTTCGTAATGGCGCACTGGAGATGCTGTGAGTGTGTGTGTGTGTGTGTGTCGGAGCGGAGGTCCTACCGTGTGTGTCCACTAGCTTCAGAGCTTCATGTGACTCATTCTCTGAGCTGCAACAGGATGTGAAGTTCGTCAGATCGAGGGTCTCCCATCGGGACCGCGCAGCGCTGGTCCGCAAAAGCACGTTCGAAATCCGGTTCTCATGAGGACCAGCCTACTGCTTGTGTGCACCCAGCCCTGTAGTGGCGGTAAGCCGTCAAGTCGCGGGTAACACAATTGACATGCATTGTGGGAAATGTAGTTTTTGGTCAAAATACGCTTTTTACCTATTTATTTCTGAATACTCAGACCTTTTAAGCTCTCGCGGGCCACATTAAATGACGTGGCGGGCCACATGTGGCCCGCGGGCCTTGTGTTTGACACATATGCTATACAGCTTGGAGTAAGACAACATGCATATAGAGGACGATGTGGTCAAAATACTCATTTGCCTAATAATTCTGCACTCACTGTATAGAAAACTGATCCACTGATCATTGCTTGTAACGAGCAAAACAAACCCCCAGAGTGCCGTTATTTTATTACTTTATTACTATAGTGAGAAGTTATTTTATTAAGATAAAAAAAAAGATAAAAACAATCAGTCCTGTAAGGCTGTACCCTGCCGGTCCAGCTGTAGACCGCGAGGGGTTCACCCCCTCACTTGGGTCTGTGAGCAGAGATCTGACCGTATACGGATGGGATAAAATGCCAGCGTTTAGCACCAGGTTTGATCATCAGAGCTCCAAACATTGAGCTGTGTTCAGTCACACTGAATGTTTTTCGTCGGTATGTGGGACTCCATCACATCCAGTCCTGGACTAGACCAGGACCGCCGGGGTTTTTCGTCGCCAAACAAGTCACCACGCCGGTAAGGAAGCCGTCTTGTTGTTGTCTCACTGTCCTGACAGACTGGACATTCACAAACATAATAATTTAGCATTTTTTATTAAAATGAATAGAATACACACCAACTCGATTAAAGAGCGTTCTAATCTAAAACTAACAACTCATCGTCGACAGCGAACAGGCAGCTGGCAGACTAGAGCGGTGCCAGTCTGAGATGTTAAAGTAGTTTTAGCTTTTAAAAAATCTAACACAATGATTAAAACAAGCATCTGTTACAAAAACTCCACACAACAAAGGGCTCAAATGATCATATTTATGGGATTATTGATCGTACAGAGTGGGCCCGGATGTAGGCATGGGCAAGGGGGGGCATTGCCCCCCCCAAATTCCATGACTGCCCCCCCAAACGCGATTGCATGCAGAAATACCAAATTTAAAAAAATATTTCAGTGAAAAACGGTCAGAGTGAGCTCTCTCTTCCGTTTGTCCTCATTCAAAGTAGCTACTGATTGGTAGATGCATAGGGAGGGTGTCATCAGAACCGGAGTTCATTCATGCGTACCAGAACCGCCTGCCCGAACGCAACTTTGCGGACCAGCGCTGCGCAGTCCCGATGGGAGACCCTTCGATCTGCCGAGCTTCACATCCTGTTGCAGCTCAGTGACTGAGTGCTCACATGAAGCTCTGAAGCTAGTGGACACACACAGCAGGACCTCCGACACACACACACTCACAGCATCTCCAATGCGCCTGGCACCGCTACTTTGACGCACGCTTCAACTCACACACACACACACACATACACACACACACACAATCACAGTACACCCGACCCACGCACGTAACTCACACATGCCCAGGAGGGGTGCAACAGGTCACAATAGATCAGTGATCTGTACTGATCGCCCTCTATGGTTCGGGACACGGTTCACGGATCCGTGCTCGTGCGTTTGCTAAATTCTCCCCGACCCGACAGCTCGCGCTCTGAATCAGCTGATAAATAATTCCCCTCTGAGAAAGGCGTTCATTTAGTCATCACATATCAAGTTCTCTCTATCAGACTCAGTCATTTTAGTTAACCAGAACAAAAGATCACTGATCCATTCTCTGATGTGCGCGCGGACCAGCTGACCCCCCCCCCCGCCCCATCTGTCAGCTGATCTCCTCTCTGATAGAGAAACCAGACTCATCTATTTCTGTCTAAGATAACGTGTTGTTTTGGACTTTTATCTGAGCTAATCCACATTAATACTAACGGTGTTCAGTCAGGAGCGATTAACACCCTGATCATCACGCCCCCCCCCCCCCCCCCCCCCCCCCCCCCCCCCCCCATGTGAGTACCAGACAAGAGCGCCAGGTTCTCCCTTAAGAACGTGGGATGAAAAATTGTGTGCTCCCCTGCTAATATAAGCCATAAAGAAATAAAAACAACAAATATACACACAAAAAAAGATAAAAAAGATAAAAAAGATAAAAAGTAATATAAAACACAAAAGGTAGGTTCAATGCAAATTAAAATAGATTATAAAAGATAAATATAATCTAAAAGACAAAATAGAAAGGTTCAACAGATAAGATAGATTAAAAAAATAAAAGTAAACAATCTAAAAGACTAGATAAGATTAAAAAATCAAAATGAAGATAAAAATAAAATAAATTAAAGCTGCAAGCAGCGTCGTGCAGCCCTCGCAGCTCAGCGCCGCTCCGGCCTCACGTCGCCACCGCGGACTCACGCGCACCGCCACGCCGCAGCCAGCTAGTCCCCAGCTCAACTCCCACAACCACAGACACCGTGAACCGTCACCTCATCCAAACACCACATCTCCTCTGAGCCCGCAAATCCACTCTGCACGTCACCACTAGGGTGTCAAAGTGAGTACCTATGAATAAAATCAGCAATGCTATCTGTTTAGAATCGGATCAGTATCACTCACATTAATATTCTTGCAGATTCTCTTTAAATTGTTGAAACTATAGTCAAACATATTTCCATGGCGTGACGTCAAGTGTCGCCCCCCGTAACTTCCTTCCTGACCTCCCGGCATTAGATGGCCTGTGAGTCTAAATTATCTTCTGTTATTTGACCCAAATTCACTTTGATTAAGTTAAAGGAACTGAATAGGGACCATTAAGCCTGATTTTGCGCATGTCCATTTTTGACGCTTAGCCACACCCACACCATTCAGTTGACATAAAAAACTTGAACAACTTTTGATCCCCAATGCCTCATGAGTACACTGTATCATTTTGAAGTCTGTAGACCAAAATCCCAAGGACTAGTTCGTTCAGATGCAATGTGTGCAAAAACGCCAAAATGGCGCCATCTGACCAAAATGGCCAACTTCCTGTAGGATTTGGACCATGGCTCCAAGAGACTTGGCGTGACGTCAAGTGTCACCCCCCGTAACTTCCTTCCTGACCTGCCGGCATTAGATGGACTGTGAGTCTAAATTATCTTCTGTTATTTGACCCAAATTCACTTTGATTAAGTTAAAGGAACTGAATAGGGACCATTAAGCCTGATTTTGCGCATGTCCATTTTTGACGCTTAGCCACACCCACATCGTTCAGTTGACATAAAAAACTTGAACAACTTTTGATCCCCAATGCCTCATGAGCACACTGTATCATTTTGAAGTCTGTAGACCAAAATTCCAAGGACTAGTTCGTTCAAATGCAATGTGTGCAAAAACGCCAAAATGGCGCCATCTGACCAAAATGGCCGACTTCCTGTAGGATTTGGACCATGGCTCCAAGAGACTTGGCGTGACATCAAGTGTCGCCCCCCGTAACTTCCTTCCTGACCTCCCGGCATTAGATGGACTGTGAGTCTAAATTATCTTCTGTTATTTGACCCAAATTCACTTTGATTAAGTTAAAGGAACTGAATAGGGACCATTAAGCCTGATTTTGCGCATGTCCATTTTTGACGCTTAGCCACACCCACATCGTTCAGTTGACATAAAAAACTTGAACAACTTTTGATCCCCAATGCCTCATGAGCACACTGTATCATTTTGAAGTCTGTAGACCAAAATCCCAAGGACTAGTTCGTTCAAATGCAATGTGTGCAAAAACGCCAAAATGGCGCCATCTGACCAAAATGGCCAACTTCCTGTAGGATTTGGACCATGGCTCCAAGAGACTTTTTTGTAGGTCTAGAAAGACTTAATTTGTGTATCAAATTTCATAATCCTCAGTCACAGCATGGCTTGGGGCTGACTGTTTTATTGGTGTAGGGGGCGCTATTTCATAAGTAGGCCACGCCCACCGAATTTGTGAATACAGATCTATTCGGGGTCAGATATGTATCACTCCTATTAAGTTTCGTGTGGATCGCACGAGAAATGTGGAATTTATAGGCAAACGAAATTCCATGGCGTGACGTCTGACTTCGCCACGCCGCCACAACCCCGTATCTTTTTCGAAAACCTTCAGTACTGAAAACCAAGCAACCCCCACTTGTCTTCTGTTACCTGGTCAAGATTTGTGTTGATAGGTGAAAAGTTTCAAATGGGGACCGTTCACAATAAAACATGACCTTTTCAGTCATGAGGGGGCGTGGCTTTGATGACGGCACAATTTGACTGTTGCATGTTGTTAAGGGTTGTATGATGACCCACCACAGCAAGTTTCTTCATTCCATGATTTTCAATGACCAATTTATACCAACTTGTATTTCTGTGGCGATTCGCCGACGTTTGAGGCCTGGCCCTGCCCCCTGAACATTAACGGTTTTCGTCCGTTTCAAAAAACTTAAGCTTCCCCATGCCTTCTGAGCAAAAATCACCCAAAAGCAAGTCGATCAATCAAAATCTCTACGTGCACTATGACCAGCTGCGGACCCTCCAAACAGCCAATTTGACCCCAAAATGAGTGTTTGACCCAAAATGGCCGACTTCCTGTTTGATATAAACCATAATGGCAAGAGACTTTTTTGTGTGTCTTGGTATGTTCTACAAGTGTAGTAAATTTCATACCTCTACTGTAAAATAAGGTCAATAGGGAGGGTGATTTGAAAATTCTAGGTGGCGCTGTCGAGGCAATTTTTTAGCAACTTTGGCCACGCCCATAAAATATTGAAATTTACACGGGGTTTGACAAATCCCCCAAGTTTGGTGAGTTTTTGAATATGTTAAGGCCTCCAACTAGCCATTTTATTTTTGCCAAGAATAATAATAAGAAGAAGAAGAAAAATAAACATTAGAATTACAAGAGGCCTTCGCAGCGCTTTCGCTGCTCGGGCCTAATAAGAATAAGAAGAATAAGAAGAAGAAGAATAAACGGAGGAATTACAAGAGGCCTTCGCAGCGCTTTCGCTGCTCGGGCCTAAAAAAGACAAACGAAATGACACAGAAAGAAAAACAAAAAACACAAAAAAGAACCAAACAAAACAAAAAACACAAAAAGAACCAAAAAAAAAAACAAAAATATAACAAAAAAATAAACAGATAATGCAGCCTCAACAGGGCATCAGCCAGTGTCCTACTTGTGCCGGTCCCAAGCCCGGGTAAATGCAGAGGGTAGAGATCAAATATGAAAATAAATATATGGATAGAGGAACTGATATAATGATGGTGTAGTTTTTGATGTATTTAAGGGATTGGGGGGGGGGTGATGACAAGAAACTTCTTAGCGTGTCCAGACTCGCCCCCCTGATATTCTACCTGCCCCCCTTAGTGGGGCTGGCTAGATCCGGCCCTGGTACAGAGTGTTAAATTATCCTACAAATACTTTATTTACATCTGACCACACTGTAAGCAGCGCCACCTAGCTGGGAGCTCCCTCTGGTGACGTCACAGGTCCAAATATGGGGGGGGAGCGTTTTTAGAAGCTTTGCAAAAAGGGGCACTTTTGACTAGAAAAATGGTTTTAAAAAATGTGTTGTAAAACAAAATACCCTCAATAAACATTTCAAATAGTATTTTTGGACAGAATTTTATCTGAATTTTTTTAAAAAAGAACTTTTAATTTGCTCTTTTAGAGCTGAAAGTCTGAAAACAATTCTCTTACATGGAGCCATCATCCTTCCAGGTTAGGTCAGGCTCTGGTCCGAGTTAGGTCAGGCTCTGGTCCGGGTTAGGTCAGGTTCTGGTCCAGGTTAGGCTCCTCTCTACCATCTTTCAGCTGCAGCAAACTAGTCTGAGGCTGAGACGATTATCAACTTTAACTTCTGATTTGATTTCAGTCAAACTTAGTCACTGAGGCCATCCTAATTTACATTTATATAATGACCTCATACCCTTGATTTAATACATTTTAAAGGTGTGGTTTTCTGGGTTATTTTATAGTTTTGCATTGTTCTCTAGTGTAATTCAATGCTATCTCATTTTTATAAAGAAAGAAGCCTTGATGCTTATAATATACAGTAAGCTTTAGAAGTTTCTCATCTGACACCTGAATTTGAAACAGCAGGATTCTCATTAGTATTCATGATATGCACAGCACTCGCTTCTGATTGGCTGTAGGTATTTGATACTGAATGTGACGGTAAACATGGCAGCTAGACTTTGTGTATAAAGTTACGGTCGAAGGACAAATTAGAAGAACTACTTCCTCAGTGTTTGTCAATGAATGATTCAGAAGGGTATACTCACAATTGAATTTACATTTTCTTCTGAAAAAAGCCTCGAGCAAACAGCCGTTCGCTCCCCGCATGCGGGCTGCCGTCCACACCAAACTCCGAGGCCGCCTTCTGTATACCGATGCTCGACACGCGGGCTGACTCTTCCCACGTCCTGTATAACTCCTTCGGCCAAAACTCAGCTGTGTTTTCCACCAACAAGAAGCGAAACTGAAACTTGACGGTCGCCTTACTCAGATGCCGGCCGCTGTCTGCTCACCTCACGCACACACACACACACTGCTCAGTATTGTGTGTCCTAACCAAAATAACTCAGAATAAGTTCTAATTTCACCAAGATTAGTCAAAATATATTATAAAGTTAGCCAATAGCTGCACCTACAGAATTTATTAACTTCCATGCAGAAAATAAATAAATTAATTAATAAAGACAGCTCCAGGGTTTGAACTCAGAACCTCCAGATTTGCAGACAGTGTCTCACACACACACACTCACACTCACACACTAAGTATCAGTTCTGTTTCGTGAGGTTTGATCTCCGCAAATAACACAAGCCCGTCTGCATTCCGCAATGCTAATTTATGAAAAGAGAAAAAAAAAAAAGCTAGCAGTTGGGCGCATAGATATTTGGGCGGACCGAAAGGCGTTACCATCTCAGCGAATACACGTTGTGACGTCAAATGCAGCTCCGCATTTTTAAGTTTAATTTCTTACAGATTGTTTTTTTTTAATAACCAGGGAACAGAGTCTTCATGTTTGGCCTACATGACAGGCTCAGGGGGACCTATTAGAAACTATGAAAACCTGAAAATAATGGATTCTGACAAAACCACCCCTTTTTAAATATAATTACTGACTTTGATTCATTTATTTCCATAATTGTACACCATTTACAGAAATACTCAGTTCCTTATTTTCAGTGTAATGCTTTCCTATTATATTGATGTGATGATCGACAACCAGATTTCAGAATCATTATTCACATGGATTATTTACTGAGTAAAATGAGTTACTCTGTGCAGGTTTATTAAATATAAAGAAATATTTTTTTTAAAATCAGGCTGTTTGAAAAGAACATGTTCCTCAAGATCTGGATCTCCTAAAATGGCCATAAATCCCATGTGTTTGTCTGACTTCTGTTTTCTATAATCACCACAAAATTCATCAAACCAATGTCCTGACCAAAAGGTGAACACAGGACAGAGGAACACGCTGCGCTTTGATCGACCTTCGTGAGCCCTTTGCTCCGGTATGCAGTTTGCGCTCTGACTGAATTTTGCTCCAAACCTTTCATTGAAGATGTTGCTGGTGATGATAATGCCGTTGGTGTCGGTTCAACCGAGTCGTAGAGGCCGCTGGAAGCAGGTGGACGGGCCGTTAAGTGGGACTTCAGTAGAACCACTTGCTCCATCAGCAGCGATTGGATCTGCTGCTGCCACCGGTTTTCAAATAAATCCCGATTTAGTCAGTTTTGATGCGCGTACAGACACCTCTGTCCATTCTTTTCTTTTTTGTGAACCACTTTTGGGCTTACTGAACATTTTCACAGAGCTTTTTACAACAAAAATGTAAGCTAAACTAGATTTCAGTGATCATAAGCGTCAGTGATGACATTTATGATCGCAATTAATCTGATTGGATCAACAGATTTCCCAGCAGGCTTTAATATTTAGTAAATTATGAAAATAACCTGAAATTCATTCTTTTTAATTAATTTTTACCCACAGTAAAAGTAATATTATCATTACTGAAATAAAAAATGCTTATATTGAAGAACAGTAAAGGATTACATTCACAGTATATATTGTGAGCAGGTTGAGGGATGCTGGTGTCACCATGACTGAAAGAGTTGGAGCAGGAGATAGCATTACTGAGCATTATTGTTTGAAACGTGTATGACAAGCTTCACTAAATAGCTTTGTCCTCACTGAAATTTCAGAACGGCACCGCGCATTCACAGGATCAAGGCGGGGGCCACAAACTAGAAGTTTGAGGGCCGAAAATGGCCTGTGAGCCACGAGTTTGAGACCCCTTTTATAAACGCTGGGTTTGTCCACGAGGTTTACAAACATGTCTGGCCACTGTAACTTGCTGGATCTTTAACCCATCAACTTGACAGGACTTCAGGTCAGGACACGGCTCCCCATGGCTAACGGTTAGCTTATTAGTGTAAAACTACCTGTTTTCCACCAGCAAACGATTAAAATATTCAGAAAAAGGATCTGGATGACTCATAATTAGTATTAAAAGCCTATAAAAGATAACACAAATACAACGGTCACTTTATATCAGCGCTTAGGCTCCACCCACAAAACACATAATCTGTGTTTACAAATATTAACTGATCCTGAAGGATCCTAACTGAGTGAATGACTAAATTAAATAATTTATTGAGTCATTCTAAAGTTGTTTCTTTCAGGTCTTAATCTACAGTCAGGACCACACCCACCTGTAACATCACTCAAAGTGAATGGAGCCTCTAGAAATAGGAAGTTGTCCTCTGACCAGAGCTATACTCAGGGCTGGTCAGATCAGGAGCCATGAGTATTGATCCAGTCAGAAGACTACTTCCTCTTTCTAGAGACTCTGCTTGCTTTGAGTGATGTCACAGGTGGGTGGGTCCTGGCTGTAGATAAATATGTTTGTTTATTCATTTAGTGAACACTTTTATTAAAGCAACCTATAAATAACGGTGAACCTGATATGCCTGTTACTGGTTCATGGGAGGAAACCGGAGTACCAGAGGAAGCTGAACTCAGTGACCCAAACGTCCCTTTAATTGCTTGTTTTCCCGTCTCAGCGTGTCGTAACAGTGAGGAGGTGGATCATCGGTGCAGTGATGCACCAGCGCTGATGGTGGCAGTGAATTGGGTCGACCCTCAGGGGAGCAGGTGTGGAGAACACCTCGTCCCAGCTCAGGAAGCACAAGCCTTCCTAAATTAGTCCCACACACCTCCAGAGAGGAAACACGATGATGCAGTGTTTTTTATCGCTTCCCACGGCTTCACCCTGCAGATGGTGTCATCAATCTGATGGACCCGGTTACAGAAAACAGAACATTTAAGCTGAAACTTCCTGTCTTTGTCTCTGCTGTCTGAAGGCTTTTCGTGATCTGAGATTTCTGCTAATATTTAGATTAGAACACAGAACATTCATTCATTCATTCATTCAGTTTCATTTTGTTTTGTGTAGACGGGATGTTTGGTGCCTCCATGCAAGTCCACATTCAAAACGACGGACCTGTAACCATTGAGCTGGCGTCACCTACTGGTACCACCAACCCCAGACAGGTACAGAACTTCTCTCAAACACGAGCACTCAAGAGTCATCCTCAGGTCACTCATCTGCTCCCGGTTTGTGGTAGAATGGATCAGAAACCAGATGAAGTCTGGATAAAGTCCTGACTCAGTCCTCACATCGTGTCCCAGCAGGCCTTGGTTCTAATCTGAAGCGCTCTAGACTTTTTGAAGGTTTGCTTTTGACTCAGTTTCCATCCAGTTTTTGTATCTGAAGCCATGTAGAACCAGTAAGAATGAATAGAACTTTATTGTCTGACACCAAAAATCGGTTACAGAAATTTGTCTTTCAACAGGCTCGACAATCATCATACCTCACACTCACATAAAAACAATAAAACAGTTAAAAACCATGTAAAACCTACTAAAAAAAAAAAAAAAAAGAAACAAATAAAAAAAGTCAAATCCTTTCTGGGTTGTTGGAGTTCCTCGACTGTTAAGGGCTGTGATTTGCTGTTGGAATGAATGATTTCTTATGTATTGCTTTTTTGGCCAGTGGGACTCTGTATCTCCTGCCTGATGGGAGAAGGCTAAATGCAGGATTGAGGGGATGAGATGTAGGGATGGGAATCGAAAACCGGTTCTTAATGAGAACCGGTTCCCAGTGTTTCAATCCCTTGGAATCGTTTGCCATTTTTGCTAACGATTCCCTTATCGATTCCAGTCGGCGCAAAAAATAAAATAAAATAAATTCCAGTCGGCGCGACTACGTCACCACGAGTCACTAAACTCACGTTTCTCCACCGTGTAGATCAGAGCCATATCTTTGTAGAAGTACCTGGTAACAGCAGCAGTAACCTCCTCCTTCCTTCCATTCCACTCAGCTGGCAGCTACATGACGTGCTGCAGGTAAAAATCTGATCAGCGTCTGGAGTTCATTCTGAGCTCTTACTCCAACACTCGACGCTGCTCTTGCAGCTTTTCCTCGTTGACTGTCTCTGTATTCTTCGACGTGGTTTTTGTGCAGGTGATAAAATATATTAGTGGCGTCGGAGTCCGTTGTTGGGACCGAAAGCCGGAAAACTTTACCAACAGCTGCTGTCTGGTCCACGTCGGTCTGTTTATATTTAAACCACATCGATGACACAGAAGTTTTCCCTCTTTTAGTTACAAGCTCCTCGGTTTGAGTTAGCTGGTTATCCTGTTGACTCTGGTCTAAAACGCGTCCACTACCGTCTGCCTCCATGTTTGTTTATGTGTTGCTGCGCGGTGCGTTCATGAACATCCCGTAAAGTGCATTATGCTGTAAAACTTCTATCGTGGCTTAAACGATAGAGCTTTTTATCTGACGGTAGACATTTTCTATCGTCCAGATGAAATATTTCGTCATAACGTACAGCCCTACCCGTCTGAGAGAGTGTTCTCCACAGCTGGAGACACAATAAGTCCAGAAAGATCAGGTATCCTTCCTGAAAAAGCAGATATGCTCATTTTTCTGCAGAAGAATTGTTAATTTTCCATAGTTGATGGTTGCAAAATTGCACAATTCCATTAAACTTGACTTGAGTTGTATTTGTTGCTGGCTGATGTAATTTTGTGTGTTCAGCTCATATCCTTTTTAAAAAGAGAGTTGAAATGTTACATTCTTGTGGAATTGCACAGAATAATTTATGTTGTATTTTATGTTATTTCTACAAAATAATATTTTATTATTATTTTATACTTAGAAACTTTTTTTTCTGGGCACCCTGTGACCTTAGGCTCTGGTTTTCTTAAGACCTCACTGTTGGATGTATAAGGTCATCTTACTTCTAAACTTGTATCTGACTCAAAGATAAGATATAAACCAGCTTGAAGCTAATAGATCGGTTTGTTCTCTTTTTTTCCAAATGAGAATCGATAAGAGAATCGATAAAGAATTGAATCGTTATACAGAATCGAAAATGGAATCGGAATCGTAAAAATCGTATCAATTCCCATCCCTAATGAGATGGTTCCTCTGTGATCAGGGTGGCTTTCCTGATCACAGAGGAGCGCTCATACAGGTGGGACAGTGGTGTTTGTAATGAGCCAGTTATTTTGCTTGCTTGATTTGTGATCCGTGAGAGTTTGTTCTTTTGTTTACAGGTGAGAAAGTTGTACCAAGATGTGATGTTAAATGTTAAAATGGATTCTATGAGTGACTGGTAGACCATGATTAAAATGTGTTCCCTGACATTAAAGTCCCTTAGTTTTCTGAGAAGATGGAGGCGCTGGAGTACTTTCTTGTATATTGAATCTGAGTGTATTTGGAAGGACAGGCGCGCGTCTATCTGGGTCCCCAAATATTTAAAACTCTCCAACTTTTCAACCTGCTCTCTCTGAATAACCAACGGTTTAAAGAGCTCGGCTGTAGCTTCTGTTCTGTCTCTGCTCACACAGCACAGCTCCTTTGTCTTTAATATATTTAGGTCAAGTGATTTTTCACTGGAAGTTGTGACCAGGTCCTCCACTGCTAGCTGATACTGAGCTAGGGCCTCCATACTGTCCACCTGGGCCACCAGGGCCATGTCATCTGCATATTTTAAAAGACTCATTCTTTCCCTGTTACTAGTGATGTCATTAGTGTAGATAGAAAACAGAATTGGGGATAAAACACTGCCTTGTGGGAGCCCTATGTTTAAAACCAATTTCCTTGACATAAAACCATTTAAAAACACCTGTTGTGGTCTGTCCTCTTAAAAAGTTTCTTATCCATAAAATCAGAGTTGGGTGGATATTTAAGTTAAGCAGACAGTGCAGCAGAGTGTCAGGGTTTACAGTGTTAAAAGCAGAGGAGAAATCCATAAATAAAATCCTGGTGTGAGGTCGGGCAGAGTCCATACTTGTTACCACCATATTCAGAAGAGTCGAGCTTGCATCCTCTACACCTCGTTTTGCCCTGTAGGCAAATTGGTGTGGATCCAGCTTCCCAGACAGCATGTGTTAAATGACACACAACTCTCTCCATGCATTTACACAGCACTGATGTGAGGGCCACAGACCTGAAGTCTTTAGGGTCTCTAGCACATAGTTCTTTGGGAATAGGGATGACTGATGATTCCTGGAGTACATCAACGCGTTGTTCTTTAAAAATAGGAACAAACTAAACAAGCGGAGAACACAGAAGTAGTTTGGAGTATTCTTCTGAATGCACCATCGCCAAGCAGCAATAAAAAAATCTGAAAACATTTTTTTCCCAGTCTGTGAACTCCTCAGCGCTAATCCAACCTAACAGATCCTCCATGTGGACGTTTTCACTTCTAGAATCATCATTTAAAAGTGAGTCATTCTTAATTGTAGGTAGGAAAATATCCATACACTAAACTACTGTGAGTTTGATGTCATGATCCTGTATTGATATTCAAAGCACCTGTTTTGAGCCTTGAAGGTCACCCAGTAGTGATCCGGAATGACCTTGGACAGCCCTCCATTCAAAGGGTTAGTAACTTCCTGGCCTAGGGGCCAGGAATCCACAATAAGCTTTCAGGGGTTGTTAGTTAAGCTGTTTTTGTGGAAAGACTCACCCAGAGCCTCTGTCTCCTGATCTCGAATCCTCGTCCTTCAGCCGCTGGTCCCCAGCGGCTTACCTGTAGCCTTGGAGGAAACTCCAGGGTGACTTAAGCCGATCCGATTAACGACAGGTCTTTCCAACGATCTCTGCAACTTGTAATCAGTCTGTGTAATTTTGGGGTCTTGGGACAGTGAAACCCCAGGACGATGCTCTCACTTCCTCTTTTTATTTAAGCAACCGTTAAAAAGCTCTTTATCATATAGCAACCTTTGATAGTGTACTGAATTTCGATGAGACGGTTAAAAGCCTAGTTTGTTGCTGAAGCTACTGTCAAGATTTAGATAAATCTTAGGGCGCAAAGTTAAAGCTTCGATAAAGTCTCAGTGTAAATGTTAAACTTCAGATAAATCTTAAAGCACACGACTTAAAGCCTCGATAAAGCCTAAAGTAGACAGTCGAACGTAGGTAAATCTCAAAGCTGCATTAAAACCTAGATCAGTCTCAAAGCGAAGTTGAAGCTATGTAAAATCCCGGAAAAAAAACTAATAATATGCGAACTTGTGAAGCAAATGCTGAAAACTCTGTTAAGTCTCGCAGCCAACGCTAAAACATTGCTAAATCTTGAAGCATAATCCGGAAACTCTGGTCTCGAAGACGACACTAAAACATTGCAAAATCTCGAAGCATATCTTGAAAACTCTGTTAAGTCTCGAAGCCAATGCTAAAACATCGCAAAATCTCGATGCATAATCCGGAAACTCTGGTCTCGAAGACGCCGCTAAAACATCGCAAAATCTTGAAGCACATGTTAAAGCTTTGCAGAATCTCAATACAGAATCAACAGTTTTCTTGTACCTTCAAAGTTACTGATAATATTCCTCCAGAGTCAACAGAGCCACCTCAAATGGCTTCTTTAACTTCCACAGTTAATATCTGCAGCTCTTAATCAGAAGCTATCACCATAGTCCACCCAAACCCTCAGAGTAGGACTTGATAAGCTTCTTCAAGACAGCAAAAAGTTCTACCAATAGCTTCCTTGAATTACCAGAAGTAACTGCTAAAAGCTTCTTTAAACCATCAGAAACAGCAACCAATAGCTATCTTGAACCACCAGAAGTAATCTACCAGGTGCTATTTGTCATTTAATCTCGGACTCATAATATTTTACTGATTAGAAGATTCAACACTTATTAACTGATGTCTACAACTTCCTTTTTTTCTTCATCAATGCTTTATTAAAGATAGAAATTTAGCAAGGGCATAGCTCAGCATTACACATAACCACAGCATAATCAAATGACTTAAGTCAACCGCACTATAGCCAGACCAAACGTGTGATATCTATCCCTACCTTCACCCTTGAACGGTCTAGGAGTTCCTCTGTGTGGTGGCAGAGCGTGTGAGCCAAGTCTCTCTTTGAAAAAAGTAAATTTAGTCCGAATCGATGTCCACTGGTGAAAAGAGAATAAACCAGTCTTCAGCGGGCCACACCCTGCGAGGTTCTCCGTTCCTCGTCCAGAACGATCCTCCTGTCTTAACCGGACGATTGCAGCGGTAGACGAACCAACTTTCAGGGTGTCGCTGTATCATATTTCCTTCAGCTGCAACACTCCCCGCATTCATAATGTCGCAAGGGCAACTGACAGGTGTCGCAAGAGGAACTCCAACCACTCAAGGGCCAAAACTAACTGCTCCTATTTTTCACAATTAACATCACTCCATTTTACCACCACACGTCTGGCTGACATCACCTTAATTCTCATTAGTTTCATTAATCACATTTCATTTTAATTACTTGACAATAGGCCCCTCCTCCTCCAAATGTCGCTGTTCAATTTCGTTTCTCTCTTATTTTCACATCAACTCTCAACCAGATTGTCATTATTCATCATTTTTGTGTATCAGATAATTTTATCAGCTTGCCTGTAGAGCTGCCACAAACGATTATTTTGATAGTCGACTAATCGGATCATATGTACATTGGACTAAAATGTATTGCACAGCAGCATGCAGATGCTCTTATGTAATCATCATTAGCTTACAGCTTGAAGTGTTTAGGGTATCTGCCAATTAAAAATAAAGACAAGATCATAGTTAAACTTTTAATTGCAGCTTGTATCAATCTTTAACTGTAGCATAAAGTGAAACATTATTTCTGAAAGTGTTGAAACTGCTGTTTGCCTCATGGAGCTGCTGCACAGAGTTTTGCTCTGCAGGACTTGCAGCTCAGAGCTCTTCAGCTCAGAGCTCCTTGTATACAATTAGTACTAGGATAAACAAGTTTTTTATTTTTATTTTTTTATTTTATTTAAAAAGGTTTATTTCTCTCCCAACTTCGGGTCGGGAGAGAGGTCCTGCCTCAAGTGGAGGAGTTCAAGTATCTCGGGGTCTTGTTCACGAGTGAGGGAAGGAGGGAGCGGGAGATCGACAGGCGGATTGGGGCAGCGTCTGCAGTGATGCGGACGCTGAACCGGTCTGTTGTGGTAAAGAGGTAGCTGAGCCAGAAAGCAAGGCTCTCGATTTACCGGTCGGTCTACGTCCCAATCCTCACCTATGGTCATGAGCTTTGGGTAGTGACCGAAAGAACGAGATCGCGGATACAAGCGGCTGAAATGAGTTTCCTCCGCAGGGTGGCCGGGCTCAGCCTTAGGGATAGGGTGAGGAGCTCGGACATCCGGGAGAGACTCGGAGTAGAGCCGCTGCTCCTCCATATCGAAAGGAGCCAGTTGAGGTGGTTCGGGCATCTGGTAAGGATGCCTCCTGGACGCCTCCCTCGGGAGGTGTTCTGGGCATGTCCTGCCGGCAGGAGGCCCCCAGGTCGACCCAGGACAAGCTGGAGGAAATACATCTTCAGTTTGGTCTGGGAACGCCTGGGCGTCCCAGCTGAGGAGCTGGTGGACTTGGCCGGGGAGAAGGTGGCCTGGGCTGCCCGACTTGGAATGCTGCCCCCGCGACCCGGACCCGGATAAGCGGAAGAAGGCGAGGCGAGGGGGAGGTTTATTTCATTCAAAAAATAAAAAATAAATCAAAATGTACATTACATCAAATTAGAATGAAAAGGAACAGATAGAAGAAATAATCTTATAATTCCTGCCCCTTTTGACACAAAAAGTAAAATACATTCTTACTTTGAGTTTTCAGACACACAGATGCAACACCATCCTGCTCTAATTTTCACATTTGATCAAAAACAAATAAAACACACAATTATTTTACATTCTGATAATTACATGTTAAACTAGATTTGATGCATATTTTAAATATATGTAGTGATTTTGCTTGTTTCAGTTCCCTGTTAAGTTCATTCCACAGTTTCACACCCTTTACAGAAATACAACATTCCCTAATTGTTGTTCTAAATCTAAACCTTTTAAAGATATCAGTTCCTTTTAACATGTACACACTTATTCTCTTTACAAACATTTTCTGAATATTTATTGGTAATGTATTTGTATTTGCTTTATACATTATTTGTAACAAGTTATTGCTGGATATAATGGGAATTACAGAGAGGTCTGATTTTTGATTAAATGTTAAAACGGCTTGCCATACCGGGACACGCGGAGCACTGCAGAGCAACGCAGCTTGGATCACTGCCGCTCATTAGCTCGATGCAACGTGACTCTGAGCACTGTGGCTTGAAGACACGCGACTCCGCAGCTCTGAAAACCACGGCTTGGGGCACCGCAGCTCGGTGCAACTCGGCTCTGAGCTCCGCGGCTCCGCAGCTCTGAAAACCGCGATGCGGAGCAACGCAGCTCTGGAGCTCCGTGGCTCGGGGCACCGCGGCTTGAAGCTACGTAGCTCTGCAGCTCGGGGCACCGTGGCTTGGAGCACCACAACTCTGAGCTCCGAAGTTCTGAGCAATGGCACAGTGCTCTGCAGCAGGAGCTTTGCAGGACGAAGCTCCGCTGTGCTGCAGCAGCTGCGATCCGAACGACAGAATGGTAGACAATGCAGTGAAAAAAAGGCTTTAAAAAATTAAACGACATGTCGACTACTTCATTCGTCGCCGACGATTTTAATAGTCGACGTAATCGTGACTAATCGACGAATTGTGGCAGCACTACTTGCCTGTCTCCTACTTCCCCTTTTTCTCTAGCCAGCTACCGCTTTCCAGCCAGCGCTTTCCTGTTAAATCACTTGTGGCTGAGCGTGTTCCTGTCGCTCAGAGTGAAACTTTGCATTTTTTCCACACAGCAATGCTTCACTTCTGCAAACTGACTCTTCTGCTCATGGGAGGAGAGGCTTTTCATCTTAAAACATATTCACACAATAACACAATCATGTTAAAAACCAGCTTCTTTGATTAGATTTTAAAAATACTTATTTTTTTTGTCGATCAGTCCCACTCCCCATATTATTACCCCTGATTATTTGACAATAACATTCAAAATACATTTGATTTAAAAACACAGACTTGCATCGTACATCAGTGAATGTCCCTTAAGCAGAGTATAATGGCAGGATTCTGCAGTGAAAGGGCAGATGGACTTCAGAATTTTACGACACACCGTATTGATTTTTTAAGTTAACATGCACGCATTTCCAGCGGTGGTTAATTTCTGTTTGTTTAAGACTCAGACCTCTAGTTGGCAGCAGCTATGACCTACTCAGCTCCAATAGAACAACCAGATCTCATGATTCTACCAGTTTCTGTATTCAGCTCACACAAAGAGTCTGTTTTTTTTTTCTTCTGTAAAGAAATGTTCTGGTTCACTGAGCTGATGTCAGGATTATCTCACCTCTGAGTGTTTGCAGTGCTGTGACAGTTTTCTTTTTTTTTTTTTAACCCCGTGTCCTGTCCGGCTGTGGAGCAAACAGAATAATGTCTGAGTGCCAAAAACAAGCCCAACAGTGTTGCTGTTTCAGGTGAGAGGTTACAGCCACTGCTATAAAACTCCTCCTGATTTTTGTTTAAATATAACCCCCAAAATCTTTATTAGAATATTTTTATGGTTGATTGGACACGGAGCCTGAAAGTGAAGGGAAGGGTACAGAAAGAGGGATGGGGGAGAAAGAGACCCGAGACCCAGGAGCGAACCAGCCCCAGCAGAGGCCCGACCACCCCCGGGGGCCCAGATCCCACCAGACAGCCACAGGAAGAAGAGCAGGCAGACGCACCCAGCCCCAGACCCCGAGACACCCCAGCACGCCACTGGAGAAAGGCACCACCAATGCCGAGGCGCAGCCAGGGAGGATAGTCTCTGCCGAGGAGGGTCTAGCATGTCACAGAGAGGGGGGGTGGGGACGAAACCTGACAGAAAAACAGTCACACACAGACACAATCACGCTCCCTCCCTCATGCGTGCACACACACATTCCTGCAAACATACCAAGACACACAATAGACGCTATACACCCACTCTCGCTCCCCATGCACACTCTATGTTCAGGACCAGGGACCAGCGCCCTAAGGGTGAAGCCGGCCCTGAAATCCAGAAGATGGTCCCTCCCTTACTGAAGTGGGGATAAGCAGACCACCGCGCACCCCGCCGCAGCCGAGCAGCCCCCCACCGCAGACCCCGACCAGACGGCCCGCTCCACTCCAGGCCCCAGGCAGCGAGCAGAGAACAGGGGTGTGTGAAGACCCCAAGTCTCCCCCCG
>SSNR01000068.1:1271463-1415194 GCA_006937965.1 Callopanchax toddi | reverse complement strand
CCCACTCTTCTTTAAAATATTTAATAAAATCTTCATCTTCAAGCAGTGATGTATTAAATCTCCAGTTCCTACTTGGTGGAACAGTTTTATTATCTACCAGAGTTAAAGAGACAGGAGCATGATCGCTGACCGCCTTAGCGTGTATCTCAGTGTCTGAAATGTCAGTCAACAAGGAGCTGCTGACTAGAAAATAATCCAGACGGGAGTGAGAGTGGTGGACATGTGAGAAAAAAGTGTATTCTTTCTGGTTGGGGTGAAGAGATCGCCATGCATCACAAAGTCCATAATCACTCATATACTGTTTAAGTATATTTGTGGATTGCCAACAGCGCTGAGTCCCAGCTGAACTGAGCCGGTCTATTTCCTCATTGAGACCAAAGTTGAAGTCGCCCCCAATAACCAGTGAGCAGTCTGAGTGATCAGAGAGTGCAGCAAAAAGGGAATGAAAGAATGAGGGGTCATCAACATTTGGGCTGTATATACTGCCAATACATAGCTTTTTATTCTGAATAGCTACTTTTATTATTATAAATCTACCTTCTGGATCTGTAACTGTATCAAGTATTGAAAAATGGACATTTTTGTGTATTAAAATAGCTACTCCTCTCTGCCTCGAGTTATAGCAGGCAGAGAACACGCTGTTAAATTCAGGCGTTCTAAGATCCTCTATAGCCGCAGCATTCTTATGAATTTCTTGAAGCAAGACAACATCTGCCTTCAGCCGTTTAAGCTGGTCAAAGATCTTTAACCTCTTCTCTCTGGAGCCAGCTCCATGAACATTCCATGAGACAAACCTTAGTGACCCCATAGATTTGTGTGTTTAGCTAAATTATGACGCATATCATCCTCAAACAGATTAGGGACAATAATAATACTACTAATAATAGCAACGTTCCACCACATGGCCAGCCACAAAACGATAATAATAAATGTAAAAAAGAAAATAGTAAGAGACAAGAAAGTAAAATGAAACCAGGTGACGTCATACATAGTGCCTGGTGTTGTCTGATAGCTTCTATGTGTGAGTGTGAAGTTTGTCTCTGAGTGACCTATATATAAACATATATATGCATGAACGCTGTGTGGATGCACTGAGTTCTAGATGTTTGTGCATGCTGTGTCTGATGCTGCAGATCAAAGTTCCCCTGTGCAGCTTGAAAGTCCAGAAGCAGAGAGACAAAAGAAAAAGAGAGTAAATACTAGGGTGGAAAGAGTGGGGAAAAAGACGGTAAAAAGAAAAGAGAGTAAAAAAAGGGAAAAAAAGAAGGGATAGTGTGGGTGTGTGTGTGAGTGCGTGATAGTGCGTGCGTGAGGTGAAAGACGTGAACATCGTCATCAAAAGGGAAACACGGATTTAGCAGCTAATGTTTGATTGTGACCTGGTGAAATCCAGTGAAAATAAAGGAACATTTATTTTACCTGGTGATGATTCAGAAGAGCCAGTCGGTCACTCCTTTCTCCTTATAAAGCTGATTATTCACATACAGTTTATCCACAGAGATCACAGCTCGTTTACCTTCCTGAATAAACTTCTTGCGTAGAGGAAACAGGACTCTGCGACGATCTAATATTTCCTTCGGAAACTGGTCATTTACACTGAAAGCTTTACCTTTCAGCTCCCTGCCGTGAGACTTCACGAAGATTTTCTCTTTAAAGTGTTCGAATTTTGCCACGATGGGACGAGATCTTTTTCCATCCCCTCTCTTGGCTCCAATCCGGTGCACACGGTGGAAGGTGATGTTTTTAACCGTCTCCTCCGGGATCTTCATTTGGGTCTGTAGGAAGGTTTTCACCGTCAGCTCACAGTCCTCCTGCGCTCCGCCTGTCTGCTCAGGTAAACCAGCAAACACTAAATTATCCCTCATACTCCGGGCCTGGAGGTCTAACACTGCCTGTTGTAGGGTTTTATTATCGTGGGTGAGCCGATCCATTCCCGTTGAGAGGAATGTCATGGTCTCCCTAAGAGACGCGTTCTCTGTCGCCAGAGACTCTACCTGTCCCTGACTGTACTCCAGAGACTCGCAGAGTTTCTGGAAATCTTTATGTAAATCGTCTAGTAGGTGTAGACGTGACTCTACTCCTTCAAGCTTCTTTTCTATTTTTTCCAGAACCTCATAAATTCCTTTATCGGCGGGGGCCTCCGCCGCCACCGGAGAGTCCGGCTGTCGGCTCCTCTTGGCAGGTTGGTCCGCCTTGGCTGGCTGTTTCTTCGGCCCCATAACTAGATTATCAAACACCTGATCGATAAATTCCTGGAGGCTCTCAAGAGTTTCCTCAGTCTCCTCCAGAGTGAGTTGATGCTGGCTTTATCTCACCGAGTTATTTGCGTTGCCAAATAAACAAGAGTGACAAAGTTAAGCAAAATGTTTGAATTTGTTTGCTAATCAGCTGCCACTCACCATTCAAACGCTACCGTGAGTTCCCGTCGCTTCCGTCAGTGCGCACGCATCCCTCCTGTCATTGTCACTGTCAATCAGTGAGGCTGTGACAGTTTTCATACCATTAAATTATTTAAAAAACACAATACCTCATCATCATCAAGGTATCATAACACATTGAAACATATTGTATTGTTGCCCCTGAATTAAGATGCATATCGTTTTACCAGATTATTGCTGATACTCACTCATTATCTGTATCGGCTCTCAGAACCGATGCGTCTCCATTTGAAACTACGGCTACAAAGCACAATCTCGCCATCCTTTTTTTTTTTTTTTTACTCNGGACAAAGCCCAGAACCCCCCCATCCTTACTATGTGATGGAACTGATCAAAGTTGCCCAGAGAGATTTTTTTGGAGCGGAGGCAGAGGTTGTCTCAAGGTTAATATAGTCCAACAACAGATTCCTATACTGGTTCAAACTGAGATTATTTTTGTTTTTCCAGTTTATGAGGATCGTTTTCTTAGCGATGCATAGGGCAGTTAGAACCATGTGAGCTGAATTCATCTCTGTGATGACATCATCTAAATCTCCCAGTAAGCAAACTGGAGGGGAAGCTGGAATATTACATTTCAGACACTTTGACAGGTCTTCACATATCCGGGACCAAAATCTCTGCACAGGTGGACAAAACCAAAGTGCATGAATATAGGTGTCAGGGGTGTTGTCTGTGCAGCTTGTGCAAATTTCAGATGGTGCATAACCCATCCTGAACATCCGTTGACCTGTATAGTGAACTCTATGTAGGATTTTATATTGGATTAATTGTAAACTGGGGTTTCTAGTCATTCTAAAAGGTTTTAAACATGTCTGAGACCAGAAGTTTTGGTCATAACTGACTGACAGGTCTGCCTCCCACTTAGCTATAGGAAGAGATATCGAATCATCTGCTTTAGACAGTAACCTATATATTTTAGATAGTAACTTCGGAGATTTGAGATTAAGGAAATCTAATACCCTTGATGGTGTTTGTAGCTCTGTTCTATTAAACTTAAATTTATGTTTTATTATAGATTTAATTTGCTGATATTCTAAAAATCTATTCCTGTCAACCCCATATTGTGAGACTATCCTGTTAAACGGGATGAAATCAGTTCCCTCAAAGATATGTTCCAGGTATACGATTCCTTTACTCCTCCAGTCTGAGAAGTTGATCATATTGTTGTTTTGTAGGATGTCAGGATTGTTCCAGATGGGTGTACGCCTGCATGGAATCAGTGAAGACTCAGTCATTTTCAGATACTCCCACCATGCTGTCAGAGAAGAGCTGATGTTAGGGCTTTTAAAGCAGGTATTTCGTTTAATGTTTGAGCTAATAAATGGTAGATCTGAAATCTCTATATTGTTGCATATTGTCTGTTCTACGTCTAACCAGGACTCATCTAGTGGGTCCTGCTTAATCCATCTTGAGATGTATTGTAGCCTGTTGGCTAAGAAGTAATGATAAAAATTAGGTACATCTAGTCCTCCTCTATCTTTGGTCTTCTGTAGCGTTTTCAGGCTAATACGTGGAGGTTTATCTTTCCAAAGAAATTTAGAAATAGACGAGTCCAGAGATCTAAACCAGTCAGATGAGGGTTTATTTGGAATCATTGAGAATAGGTAATTGATTCTTGGTAAAACCATCATTTTAACTGAAGCAACTCTCCCCATGAGCGATATGGGTAGAGATTTCCATCTGACCAGATCATCTTCCACTTTCTTTAAGAGTGGGATGTGGTTTAGTTTAGTTAAATCTGCCAGTCTAGGAGAGATATTAACACCTAAGTATGTAATATTCCCTGACTGCAACCGTGTATTAGGACAGTTGGTAAAGGAGCAATTAATTGGAAGAACTGTAGATTTTAACCAGTTTATTGAATAATCTGAAACTTTTGAAAAAGAGTTTATCAATTCAATGACCTGAGAGAGGGAGGATTGTTAATGCTGGAGAAACAGTAATACATCATCTGCATAAAGACTGATTTTATGTTCTATGTCTTTACATTTTATTCCTGTAATATCTTTACTTTGCCTGATTGCTGCTTACTAGCGGTTCAATAAAAATAGCAAACAGTGAGGGGGAGAGTGGACATCCCTGCCTGGTCCCCCTCTGAAGACAGAAGCTGGCTGATGTCCGGTCGTTTGTCCTGACACGAGCTGTTGGAAAACTGTATAAGATTTTTAACCAGTTTATAAAACAATTCCCAAAACCAAATTTATGTAGGGTTGCAAATAAAAATTTCCAGTTTACTCTATCAAAAGCTTTTTCTGCATCTAGAGATAAAATATTAGTTTCAATGTTTTTACTGTTAGAGTAATCTATTAAACTAAGTAATCTACGCGAGTTTGTGGACGAGTGTCTTCCTTTAATGAAGCCCGTCTGATCAGGATGTATTATGAGGGGAGTCACCTTCTCTAATCTTCTAGTGAGGGCTTTACAGATGATTTTGAGATCAGCATTAATAAGTGATATGGGACGATAACTGGTAGGAGATACAGGGTCTTTACCTGGTTTTAACAGGAGACTAATGTTGGCAGAGTTCATATTTAGTGGTAGTCTGCCATTTCCTTCTATTTCCTGTATCATTCTGAAGAAGATTGGAGCTAGAGTATCCCAGAATTCTTTATAGAATTCAGCTGGAAATCCATCTGGACCTGGAGCCTTCTTATTGGGCATGGTTTTAAGGGCCTCCTGGAGGTTTTAAGGGCCTCCTGGAGGTTTTAAGGGCCTCCTGGAGGTCAGCTGGAGTTAATGGTGAGTCCAGGGCCGTCGCTTGATCATCTGGCAGTTTAGGAAGTACTATTCTGTCTAGAAACTGATTAATCTCATTATCTGATGGGCTAACCTGTGGAGAGTATATGGTTTTATAAAAATCTCAGAAAGTGTTGTTTATACCTTCAGGATCATAAACTGTATTCCCAGTCACGTCTTTAACTGCAGATATAGTTGTTTTTTCTTTATTTTTTTTCAACTGGTTGGCTAGAAAACTACCTGATTTATTACTATGTTCAAAGTTTTCCATTCGAAGTCTTTGTGCTAAAAATTTAATTTTTTTATTAATAATTTCATTTAGTTCTAGCTTTGCTTTCCGTACTTTGCCCTGTATTTCTTCTTCCTGGGAAGTCTCTAAAGATTTAACGATTTCTTCTAATTCCTGAGTTCGTTTGTTCTCTATTCTTTTCTTATGTGTTGAAAATGACATTATTTTACCTCTAATTACAGCCTTCCCAGCTTCCCAGAGAACAGATGCTGGCGTTCCAGGCAGGTCGTTATATTCTAAATATAAGGCCCACTCTTCTTTAAAATATTTAATAAAATCTTCATCTTCAAGCAGTGATGTATTAAATCTCCAGTTCCTACTTGGTGGAACAGTTTTATTATTTACCAGAGTTAAAGAGACAGGAGCATGATCACTGACCGCCTTAGCGTGTATCTCAGTGTCTGAAATGTCAGTCAACAAGGAGCTGCTGACTAGAAAATAATCCAGACGGGAGTGAGAGTGGTGGACATGTGAGAAAAAAGTGTATTCTTTCTGGTTGGGGTGAAGAGATCGCCATGCATCACAAAGTCCATAATCACTCATATACTGTTTAAGTATATTTGTGGATTGCCAACAGCGCTGAGTCCCAGCTGAACTGAGCCGGTCTATTTCCTCATTGAGACCAAAGTTGAAGTCGCCCCCAATAACCAGTGAGCAGTCTGAGTGATCAGAGAGTGCAGCAAAAAGGGAATGAAAGAATGAGGGGTCATCAACATTTGGGCTGTATATACTGCCAATACATAGCTTTTTATTCTGAATAGCTACTTTTATTATTATAAATCTACCTTCTGGATCTGTAACTGTATCAAGTATTGAAAAATGGACATTTTTGTGTATTAAAATAGCTACTCCTCTCTGCCTCGAGTTATAGCAGGCAGAGAACACGCTGTTAAATTCAGGCGTTCNAGACAGGGTAAGTATTACTTCACACGTCTCCAGGTAAGTATTTCTTTACACGTCTCCAGGTCAGTGTTTCTTCACACGTCTCTAGGTAAGTATTTCTTCACACGTTTTCAGGTTAGTATTTCTTCACACGTCTCTAGGTAAGTATTTCTTCAGATGTCTCTAGGTAAGTATTTCTTCACACGTCTTCAAGGAAGTATTTCTTCACACGTTTCCAGGTAAGTGTTTCGTCACAGGTCTCCAGGTCAGTATTTCTTCAGATGTATCCAGGTCAGTACTTCTTCACACGTCTCCAGGTCAGTACTTCGTCAGATGTCTCCGGGTCATTCTTTCTTCACACGTCTCCAGGTAAGTACTTCTTCAGATGTCTCCAGGTCATTATTCCTTAACCAATCTCCAGGTGAGAACTACTTCAGATGTCTCCATGTCATTTTTTCTTCACATGTCTACAGGTCAGTACTTCTTCAGATGTCTCCAGGTAAGTAGTTCTTCACACTTCTCCAGGTCAGTGTTTCTTCACACGTCTCTAGGTAAGTATTTCTTCACACGTTTCCAGGTAAGTATTACTTCACACGTCTTTAGGTAAGTATTTCTTCACATGTCTTCAAGGAAGTATTTCTTCACATGTTTCCAGGTAAGTATTACTTCACACGTCTCTAGGTAAGTATTTCTTCACATGTCTTCAAGGAAGTATTTCTTCACACATCTCTAGGTAAGTATTACTACATACGTCTCTAGGTAAGTATTTATTCACACGTCTTCAAGGAAGTATTTCTTCACACGTTTCCAGGTGTTTCTTCACAGGTCTCCAGTTCAGTAGTTCTTCACAGGTCTCCAGGTCAATATTTCTTCACAGTTTTCCAGGTCAGGAATTCTTCACAGGTCTCTAGGTACGGATTTCTTCACACGTCTTCAAGTTAGTATTTCTTCAGACGTTTCCAGGTAAGTATTTCCTCACAGGTTTCCACGTCAGGAATTCTTCACAGGTCTCCAGGTCAGTACTTCTTCAGATGTCTCCGGTTCATTCTTTCTTCACACGTCTCCAGGTAAGTATTTCTTCACAAGTCTCCAGGTCAGTATTTCTTCAGATGTATCCTGGTCAGTACTTCTTCACACGTTTCCAGGTCAGGATTTCTTCAGATGTTTCCAGGTCAGTGTTTCTTCACACGTCTCCAGGTAAGTATTTCTTCACACGTTTTCAGGTAAGTTTTTCTTCACACGTCTCTAGGTAAGTATTACTTCACACGTCTCCAGGTAAGTATTTCTTTACACGTCTCCAGGTCAGTGTTTCTTCACACGTCTCTAGGTAAGTATTTCTTCACACGTTTCCAGGTAAGTATTACTTCACACGTCTCTAGGTAAGTATTTCTTCACACGTCTCCAGGTCAGTACTTCTTCAGATGTCTCCGGGTCATTCTTTCTTCACACGTCTCCAGGTAAGTATTTCTTCACACGTCTCCAGGTAAGTATTTCTTCAGATGTCTCTAGGTAAGTATTTCTTCACACGTCTTCAAGGAAGTATTTCTTCACACGTTTCCAGGTAAGTATTACATCACACGTCTCTAGGTAAGTGCTTCTTCAGATGTCTCTAGGTACGGATTTCTTCACACGTCTTCAAGTAAGTATTTCTTCAGACGTTTCCAGGTAAGTATTTCCTCACAGGTCTCCAAGTCAGGAATTCTTCACAGGTCTCCAGGTCAGTACTTCTTCAGATGTCTCCGGGTCATTCTTTCTTCACACGTCTCCAGGTAAGTATTTCTTCACAAGTCTCCAGGTCATTATTCATTCACACATCTCCAGGTGAGTACTTCTTCAGATGTCCCCATGTCATTTTTTCTTCACATGTCTACAGGTCAGTACTTCTTCAGATGTCTCCAGGTAAGTAGTTCTTCACACATCTCCAGGTGAGTAGTTCTTCACACGTCTCCAGGTAAGTATTTCTTCACACGTCTCCAGGTCAGGATTTCTTCAGATGTGTCCAGGTCAGTGTTTCTTCACACGTCTCTAGGTAAGTATTTCTTCACACGTTTTCAGGTAAGTATTTCTTCACACGTCTCCAGGTAAGTATTTCTTCACAAGTCTCCAGGTAAGTGTTTCTTCACAGGTCTCCAGTTCAGTACTTCTTCACACGTCTCCAGGTCAGTACTTCGTCAGATGTCTCCGGGTCATTCTTTCTTCACACGTCTCCAGGTAAGTACTTCTTCAGATGTCTCCAGGTCATTATTCCTTCACACATCTCCAGGTGAGTACTTCTTCAGATGTCTCCATGTCATTTTTTCTTCACATGTCTACAGGTCAGTACTTCTTCAGATGTCTCCAGGTAAGTAGTTCTTCACACGTCTCCAGGTAAGTATTTCTTTACACGTCTCCAGGTCAGGATTTCTTCACACGGGTCCAGGTCAGTGTTTCTTCACACGTCTCTAGGTAAGTATTTCTTCACACGTTTCCAGGTCAGTATTTCATCACACGTCTCTAGGTAAGTGCTTCTTCAGATGTCTCTAGGTACGGATTTCTTCACACGTCTTCAAGTAAGTATTTCTTCAGACGTTTCCAGGTAAGTATTTCCTCACAGGTCTCCAAGTCAGGAATTCTTCACAGGTCTCCAGGTCAGTACTTCTTCAGATGTCTCCGGGTCATTCTTTCTTCACACGTCTCCAGGTAAGTATTTCTTCACAAGTCTCCATGTAAGTGTTTCTTCACAGGTCTCCAGTTTAGTACTTCTTCACACGTCTCTAGGTAAGTATTTCTTCACACGTTTTGAGGTAAGTATTTCTTCACACGTCTCTAGGTAAGTATTTCTTCAGATGTCTCTAGGTAAGTATTTCTTCACACGTCTTCAAGGAAGTATTTCTTCACACATTTCTAGGTAAGTGTTTCTTCACACGTCTCTAGGTAAGTATTCCTTCACACGTTTCCAGGTAAGTATTACTTCACACGTCTCTAGGTAAGTATTTCTTCACACGTCTTCAAGGAAGTATTTCTTCACACGTTTCCAGGTAAGTTTTTCTTCACAGGTCTCCAGTTCAGTACTTCTTCACACGTCTCCAGGTCAGTACTTCGTCAGATGTCTCCGGGTCATTCTTTCTTCACACGTCTCCAGGTAAGTACTTCTTCAGATGTCTCCAGGTCATTATTCCTTCACACATCTCCAGGTGAGTACTTCTTCAGATGTCTCCATGTCATTTTTTCTTCACATGTCTACAGGTCAGTACTTCTTCAGATGTCTCCAGGTAAGTAGTTCTTCACACATCTCCAGGTGAGTAGTTCTTCACACGTCTCCAGGTAAGTATTTCTTCACACGTCTCCAGGTCAGGATTTCTTCAGATGTGTCCAGGTCAGTGTTTCTTCACACGTCTCTAGGTAAGTATTTCTTCACACGTTTTCAGGTAAGTATTTCTTCACACGTCTCTAGGTAAGTATTTCTTCAGATGTCTCTAGGTAAGTATTTCTTCACACATCTTCAAGGAAGTATTTCTTCACACGTTACCAGGTAAGTGTTTCGTCACAGGTCTCCAGGTCAGTATTTCTTCAGATGTATCCAGGTCAGTACTTCTTCACACGTCTCCAGGTGAGTACTTCGTCAGATGTCTCCGGGTCATTCTTTCTTCACACGTCTCCAGGTCAGGATTTCTTCAGATGTGTCCAGGTCAGTGTTTCTTCACACGTCTCTAGGTAAGTATTTCTTCACACTTTTTCAGGTAAGTATTTCTTCACACGTCTCTAGGTAAGTATTTCTTCAGATGTCTCAAGGTAAGTATTTCTTCACACGTCTTCAAGGAAGTATTTCTTCACACGTTTCCAGGTAAGTGTTTCGTCACAGGTCTCCAGGTCAGGATTTCTTCAGATGTATCCAGGTCAGTACTTCTTCACACGTCTCCAGGTCAGTACTTCGTCAGATGTCTCCAGGTAAGTAGTTCTTCACACGTCTCCAGGTCAGTGTTTCTTCACACGTCTCTAGGTAAGTATTTCTTCACACGTTTCCAGGTAAGTATTACTTCACACGTCTCTAGGTAAGTATTTCTTCACACGTCTTCAAGGAAGTATTTCTTCACACCTTTCCAGGTAAGTGTTTCTTCACAGGTCTCCAGTTCAGTACTTCTTCACACGTCTCCAGGTCAGTACTTCGTCAGATGTCTCCGGGTCATTCTTTCTTCACACGTCTCCAGGTAAGTACTTCTTCAGATGTCTCCAGGTCATTATTCCTTCACACATCTCCAGGTGAGTACTTCTTCAGATGTCTCCATGTCATTTTTTCTTCACATGTCTACAGGTCAGTACTTCTTCAGATGTCTCCAGGTAAGTAGTTCTTCACACGTCTCCAGGTAAGTATTTCTTCACAAGTCTCCATGTAAGTGTTTCTTCACAGGTCTCCAGTTTAGTACTTCTTCACACGTCTCTAGGTAAGTATTTCTTCACACGTTTCCAGGTAAGTATTTCATCACACGTCTCTAGGTAAGTACTTCTTCAGATGTCTCTAGGTAAGGATTTCTTCACACGTCTTCAAGGAAGTATTTCTTCACATGTTTCCAGGTAAGTGTTTCTTCACAGGTCTCCAAGTCAGGAATTCTTCACAGGTCTCCAGGTCAGTACTTCTTCAGATGTCTCCGGGTCATTCTTTCTTCCCACGTCTCCATGTAAGTGTTTCTTCACAGGTCTCCAGTTTAGTACTTCTTCACACGTCTCTAGGTAAGTATTTCTTCACACGTTTTCAGGTAAGTATTTCTTCACACGTCTCTAGGTAAGTATTTCTTCAGATGTCTCTAGGTAAGTATTTCTTCACACGTTTCCAGGTAAGTGTTTCTTCACAGGTCTCCAAATCAGGAATTCTTCACAGGTCTCCAGGTCAGTACTTCTTCAGATGTCTCCGGGTCATTCTTTCTTCACACGTCTCCAGGTAAGTATTTCTTCACAAGTCTCCAGGTAAGTGTTTCTTCACAGGTCTCCAGCTTAGTACTTCTTCACACGTCTCCAGGTAAGTATTTCTTCACACGTTTTCAGGTAAGTATTTCTTCACACGTCTCTAGGTAAGTATTTCTTCAGATGTCTCTAGGTAAGTATTTCTTCACACGTCTTCAAGGAAGTATTTCTTCACACGTTTCCAGGTAAGTGTTTCTTCACAGGTCTCCAAGTCAGGAATTCTTCACAGGTCTCCAGGTCAGTACTTCTTCAGATGTCTCCGGGTCATTCTTTCTTCACACGTCTCCAGGTAAGTACTGCTTCACACGTCTCCAGGTAAGTATTCCTTCACACGTCTCCAGGTCAGTACTTCTTCAGATGTCTCCAGGTAAGTAGTTCTTCACACGTCTCCAGGTCAGTGTTTCTTCACACGTCTCTAGGTAAGTATTTCTTCACACGTTTCCAGGTAAGTATTACTTCACACGTCTCTAGGTAAGTATTTCTTCACACGTCTTCAAGGAAGTATTTCTTCACACCTTTCCAGGTAAGTGTTTCTTCACAGGTCTCCAGTTCAGTACTTCTTCACACGTCTCCAGGTCAGTACTTCGTCAGATGTCTCCGGGTCATTCTTTCTTCACACGTCTCCAGGTAAGTACTTCTTCAGATGTCTCCAGGTCATTATTCCTTCACACATCTCCAGGTGAGTACTTCTTCAGATGTCTCCATGTCATTTTTTCTTCACATGTCTACAGGTCAGTACTTCTTCAGATGTCTCCAGGTAAGTATTTCTTCACAAGTCTCCATGTAAGTGTTTCTTCACAGGTCTCCAGTTTAGTACTTCTTCACACGTCTCTAGGTAAGTATTTCTTCACACGTTTTCAGGTAAGTATTTCTTCACACGTCTCTAGGTAAGTATTTCTTCACACGTTTTCAGGTAAGTATTTCTTCACACGTCTTCAAGGAAGTATTTCTTCACACGTTTCCAGGTAAGTGTTTCTTCACAGGTCTCCAAGTCAGGAATTATTCACAGGTCTCCAGGTCAGTACTTCGTCAGATGTCTCCGGGTCATTCTTTCTTCACACGTCTCCAGGTAAGTACTTCTTCAGATGTCTCCAGGTCATTATTCCTTCACACATCTCCAGGTGAGTACTACTTCAGATGTCTCCATGTCATTTTTTCTTCACATGTCTACAGGTCAGTACTTCTTCAGATGTCTCCAGGTAAGTATTTCTTCACACGTCTCCAGGTCAGTGTTTCTTCACACGTCTCTAGGTAAGTATTTCTTCACACGTTTCCAGGTAAGTATTACTTCACACGTCTCTAGGTAAGTATTTCTTCACACGTCTTCAAGGAAGTATTTCTTCACACCTTTCCAGGTAAGTGTTTCTTCACAGGTCTCCAGTTCAGTACTTCTTCACACGTCTCCAGGTCAGTACTTCGTCAGATGTCTCCGGGTCATTCTTTCTTCACACGTCTCCAGGTAAGTACTTCTTCAGATGTCTCCAGGTCATTATTCCTTCACACATCTCCAGGTGAGTACTTCTTCAGATGTCTCCATGTCATTTTTTCTTCACATGTCTACAGGTCAGTACTTCTTCAGATGTCTCCAGGTAAGTAGTTCTTCACACGTCTCCAGGTAAGTATTTCTTTACACGTCTCCAGGTCAGGATTTCTTCAGATGTGTCCAGGTCAGTGTTTCTTCACACGTCTCTAGGTAAGTATTTCTTCACAAGTCTCCATGTAAGTGTTTCTTCACAGGTCTCCAGTTTAGTACTTCTTCACACGTCTCTAGGTCAGTACTTCGTCAGATGTCTCCGGGTCATTCTTTCCTCACACGTCTCCAGGTAAGTACTTCTTCAGATGTCTCCAGGTCATTATTCCTTCACACATCTCCAGGTGAGTACTACTTCAGATGTCTCCATGTCATTTTTTCTTCACATGTCTACAGGTCAGTACTTCTTCAGATGTCTCCAGGTAAGTAGTTCTTCACACGTCTCCAGGTCAGTGTTTCTTCACACGTCTCTAGGTAAGTATTTCTTCACACGTTTCCAGGTAAGTATTACTTCACACGTCTCTAGGTAAGTATTTCTTCACACGTCTTCAAGGAAGTATTTCTTCACACCTTTCCAGGTAAGTGTTTCTTCACAGGTCTTCAGTTCAGTACTTCTTCACACGTCTCCAGGTCAGTACTTCGTCAGATGTCTCCGGGTCATTCTTTCTTCACACGTCTCCAGGTAAGTACTACTTCAGATGTCTCCAGGTCATTATTCCTTTACACATCTCCAGGTGAGTACTACTTCAGATGTCTCCATGTCATTTTTTCTTCACATGTCTACAGGTCAGTACTTCTTCAGATGTCTCCAGGTAAGTAGTTCTTCACACGTCTCCAGGGAAGTATTTCTTTACATGTCTCCAGGTCAGGATTTCTTCAGATGGGTCCAGGTCAGTGTTTCTTCACACGTCTCTAGGTAAGTATTTCTTCACACGTTTTCAGGTAAGTATTTCTTCACACGTCTCTAGGTAAGTATTTCTTCCAATGTCTCTAGGTAAGTATTTCTTCACACGTCTTCAAGGAAGTATTTCTTCACACGTTTCCAGGTAAGTGTTTCTTCACAGGTCTCCAAGTCAGGAATTCTTCACAGGTCTCCAGGTCAGTACTTCTTCAGATGTCTCTGGGTCATTCTTTCTTCACACGTCTCCAGGTAAGTATTTCTTCACAAGTCTCCATGTAAGTGTTTCTTCACAGGTCTCCAGTTTAGTACTTCTTCACACGTCTCTAGGTAAGTATTTCTTCACACGTTTTCAGGTAAGTATTTCTTCACACGTCTCTAGGTATGTATTTCTTCAGATGTCTCTAGGTAAGTATTTCTTCACACGTCTTCAAGGAAGTATTTCTTCACACGTTTCCAGGTAAGTGTTTCTTCACAGGTCTCCAGGTCAGTGTTTCTTCACAGGTCTCCAGTTCAGTACTTCTTCACACGTCTCCAGGTCAGTACTTCGTCAGATGTCTCCGGGTCATTCTTTCTTCACACGTCTCCAGGTAAGTACTTCTTCAGATGTCTCCAGGTCATTATTCCTTCACACATCTCCAGGTGAGTACTTCTTCAGATGTCTCCATGTCATTTTTTCTTCACATGTCTACAGGTCAGTACTTCTTCAGATGTCTCCAGGTAAGTAGTTCTTCACACGTCTCCAGGTAAGTATTTCTTCACACGTCTCCAGGTCAGTCTTTCTTCACAGGACTCCACGTCAGTATTTCTTCAGATGTCTCCAGGTAAGTATTTCTACACACGTCTACAGGAAAGTGCTTTATGAAGATGTATTTTCAAATGTGAATAGTTTTTAATGATTAAAGTCTGTGTGCAATACTAACCATGTTTTTAGATTCTAGGTCCCTCCAATGAATCGCCACCTTAACGTGGTGGAGTGGTTTGCGTACCCCCATGATACTGGGGCCTGTGTTGCCTAGGGCATACACTCCTTGTGGTGTTTCCCATGATTACCTGGCCTCAGGGGAGGGGTCAGACTAAGAGCGATTCAAATACCTTTATGCAGGAGAACCACAGCAGACCAGTTCTTGGAAAAGGGATACCATGGCAGCGTTCTGAAGCCAGGCCTGACTGCGATAGGAGTCTAAACCTCCATTGTCAGCACCACCATAGAAATGAAGATGAGAAGCTTGAAAATTAAACAAAATAAGAAGTTTATTTGTAAATAATATACAGTTGTTTGAATTCAATTCAACAAACCTCGTGACATTTTGTTGGCTGCAGTCTTTTTAAGAACATCTGTCTGTCTTTTTTTTTTCAGGGCATTTTTTTTTTTTAGATATCAGACAGTAAATATCAACACATCCTGGAAGCATCTCCTTTGAAGACTCCTGCTCCCAGAGCCCAGACTAGAGATGATCAGGTCAGGAGAAGAACGGGAAGCAGCTCAGCTGAAGTGGTGATGAAGCTCCCTACTCACTCACTCATGCTGCTGAGACAGACTAGAAACTTTGTGATGCAGAAAGTTCCAGCAGTTTTACTAGGAGTTTGGTTTAGTTCCCTCCTAACTGGCTCTGATTCACATTGACTTGTTCAGTGTGAGATTTGTGTTTGCACATGATTTTAATTCAAGTGCACCTTGTTGGGTTTGTGTCAGGATGTTGAATTGAAATCTAGAACCTTATGTAAAACAGACAACATGTGAACCATTAGGTAACAGATCCAAATAGCACATCAGTACTCTTACCTGACACTCACTAACTAGAAGCAGTTGTTTCAGTCAGAACCAGAAGCCACATTTACACTCTGCATCTGAAAGATGGTTTCTACTCACAGATGTTATTTCATCATATATCACTTTCTGTGAGGAATCAGTAATTCCTAGGAAGTCCATCACAATCTTTCCTAATAATAAACCCTGGATCTCAAAAATGATTAAAAATACAATCAATCTACGAAATATTAGTTTTCTGAAAGGGGACATTATTCTGTACCAAATCCTAAAAAAACAGGTGAGGAAAGAACTCAAAATAGCCAGACTGAATTTTAAGGAGAGAGTAGAAAACCTGTTCAGGTCCAACAAATTGGGACCAGCTTAGGAGGGGGTCAAATCCTTGATGGGGATGCAATTGTTTTAATGTCCATGATTTTACTGAGGAGCTTTCAGGTTTTAAAAATGTGCCTTCAGAGGTCACAGTGCACATTGATTCTGGAATGGTTTTTAATCTCGTTCAGAAGACCAAAGAGAGGAACAGCCCAGGTCCTGATGGCATAAGAGACCGTGTTCTTAAGAACTGTGCCCTGCAGCTGGCAGATATTTTCTAATCTGTTTTCTTTTCAATATGTCTGTCCAGATGTTTCAGGTTCCTCGGCTTTAGAAATACTCTTATTTTTCCTGTCCCCAAGAGTAAAAACGTTCACTCTTTAAATGACTTCAGGCATGTTGCCCTGACCTCACTAGTGATGTAGTCTTTTGAGAACATAGTTTTTAACCGTGCTACCAATGCGTGTCAGAAAACCCCCTCAGACACCCTTTGTGAGGAGTTTGCAGACCACTTCAGGGGGAAGGTAGACACCATCAGATGTAATATTTTATCACTTCAAAGGAACATGGTTTTAGATAACTCTAAGTGTGTGTCTCTACCAGAGGAAACACTGGACAGCTTTGTCCTGGTTGAAGCTGAGAGTCTTGATAAAGTTTTCTCCTCAGTGAGACCCACCACATGTGTTCTGGACCCGATTCCCACTTCTCTTTTTAAGCAGTTTTATAATTCTTTTAGAGAAGAGATTTTAACCCTGATGAACTGCTCCCTCCAGACGGCGGTCTTTCCTGCTGCCTTTAAAGGGGTGGTGGTCAGGCCCCTGCCGAAGAAGAGCAATTTAGATTTTAATGATTTGAACAACTACCGACCGGTATCTAACTTACCGTTTTTGAGCAAAATTTTAGAAAAGCTTGTTTTTATTCAGCTTAATGATTTTATTAATGAAAATAATGTCCTGGAGAAATTTCAGTCTGGTTTTAGGGTGAACCACAGCATCGAGACAGCCCTTCTGAAGACTTTAAATGATTTTAGATTAAATTATGATTCACAGAAGCTGACGGTGTTGGTCCTACTGGATCTAAGCGCTGCCTTTGACACAGTGGACCACACCATTCTTTTAACCCGTTTAAAACAGATCGGCCTCTCTGGTGCTGTCCACAAATGGTTCACATCCTACCTCACAGACAGGACTTTTATGGTAAGTCTAGATACCTGCTCCTCTAAGGTCTACAGGATCACATGTGGTGTGCCCCAGGGTTCAGTTTTAGGCCCAGTGCTTTTTAACCTCTATATGCTCCCTCTTGGCAGTGTCATCAGAAGACACGGAGTTCATTTTCACAGTTATGCTGACGACACACAGCTGTACATCTCCGTGTCTCCTGATGACACACGGCCAGTGGAAGTACTTTTTAACTGTATTTCAGACATTAAATCCTGGATGGCAGAAAACTTTCTCCAGCTTGACCAGGACAAAACTGAGGTTTTAGCCATTGGTCCTGAGGCTCAGAGAGAGAAACTTTTACCAAAACTACAATCACTGTCTATGAATCCTTCTTTACAAGTGAAGAACCTGGGCGTGATTTTTGACTCTGAGCTGACTTTTATCCCTCACATTAAAAACGTTACTAAGATAGGTTTTTATCACCTAAAGAACATCGCCAGAGTCCGCCCCATTCTCTCTCAGGCCAACACAGAGACCCTGATGCATGCTTTTATCACCAGTAGAATGAACTACTGTAATGCCCTGCTTTCTGGTCTTCCCAAAAAGAGTATCTCAGGTCTACAACTCCTACAAAATTCAGCAGCACGTGTCCTGACGAAGACCAGGAGGCGGGAGCACATTACACCCATCCTGAGGTTCTTGCATTGGTTACCTGTGTGTTTTAGGATCGATTTTAAGGTTTTTTTTTAATGGTTTTTAAGTGCCTTAATGGTCTTGGGCCTTCTTATCTCTCAGAACTGCTTTTACCATATGAACCTCTGCGGTCTCTGCGCTCCTCTGGCAGCCATCTCCTTGTCATCCCTAAAGTTAGAACGCATACTCACGGTGAGGCGTCTTTTTATTATTATGGCCCTCACCTCTGGAACAGGCTGCCGGAGAACCTCAGGGCTGCAGAGAATGTTCATGTGTTTAAAGGCAGGCTCAAGACCCACCTTTTTAAGCTAGCTTTTAACTGAGTATTATTTATTATAGTCTGTTTAACTGCTTTTAGTCCACCTTTTAACTTCTTATTTATTTAACCTGTTTAACTGCAATTAGTGTAATTTTAACTTATTATTATGTTTAATTACCTTTAGTCTGATTTAGTCTGTTTAACTGCTTTTAGTCTAACCTTTAGCTGATTTTAGTCTAATAAAGTTTAGGTATTTAGTTAGTTTTGTCACTGTTTTATTGTTTATTCTTATATTTATCTTATATTATTTTATATTTTAACTTCTTATTTTAATCTTTCTTCCAGTGTTTCCTCAGTGAGCCCTTAAATAAATAAAGATGATGATGATGATGATTATTATTATTATTATTATCCTGTCCCTCCTCAGCAGTGATGATCCTGACAGTGGACCAGTGGTCAGTGATGATCCTGACCATGGACCAGTGGTCAGGGATTTCACTGACTGGTGTGAAGCTAACTTTTTACAGATTAATGTTTCCAAGACAAAAGAGATGATTATTGATTTTAAGAAAAACAGATCGGTCACTCAGCCTGTGCTCATCTCTGGGAAAATTGTGGAAACTGTGAATCAGTATAAATACCTGGGGATTGTTCTTGATGACAGGCTGACCTTTGAACCCCACATGGACTCACCCAGTAAGAAGGCATACCAACGAATGTACTTTTAGCTGAAGCTTCATGGTTTTAACGTGGACTCTACTTTTATGCAGATGTTTTATTCTTGTTTTTTGTCTTTACTAACTTTTAATTTTATCTGTTGGTTTGGGCTTTTAACTGGTAAGAACAGGAATACGTTGTCAGGAATTGTCAGGGTGTGCAGCAAAATTGCTGGCTCCAACCTCACTAACCTCACTGATCTGCACAAAGCCAGGTCAGTGAAGAAGGCCAGACTGATTCTGGCAGATCCCTTTCACCCTCTACACAGTGAGTTTAGGTTGCTAACGTCTGGCTGCAGATATCAGCTACCAAGGGTCAGGTCCAACAGACTAAGAGACTCTTTTATCCCTGCAGTTTAAAAACTTTTAAATGATCTGTTTTAATGTAGGCCCTAGTATGTATGTTGTTTTATCACTACTGGTTGAACTTGTGAAACCAATTGCCCCCGAGGGGATAATAAAGATTTTATTCTATTCTTTTCTATTCTATTCTGCAGAACGTAGTAAGAGTTTCCTCAGGACGTCTTTAGTTACTGCCCCCTGGAGACAGGTGGACAGTGAAGAGACTGACAAGACCTGACCTGACAGATAAACAATCGCACACAGTCACAATTGCATATTCCCACTCTCACAAGCACAAGCACATCCCTAGCAAACATACCAAGACACACAGTAGATGCTGTATACCCACTCCCACTCTCTTTATACATACTGTATACTCCCAGGTCTGGGGAACAGCGCCCTGAGGGTGAAACCAGCCCCCAGACCCAGGAGATGGTCTCTTTCATACTGGGGTTGGTATGAGCACAACCCCTCGCCTACCGCAGCAGCAGAGCAGCCCACCACCACAGACCCCGACCAGAGAACCAGCTCCACTACTGGCCCCCCGGCCCAGGGTAGCAAACAGAGGACAGGGCTGTAGGAAGATCCCAAATCTCCCTCTGCCGGCTCCAATATGGTGTTGATGTAGGATGCATTTACAAAGTTCATTCCTTCAACTGAGCCCAGTGTGGCCGCTCAGACATTGTCCTCCATCACAGCCGCTCCCAGCAAAACCACCAAGTCCACCCTGAGCAGCTCCAGCACCACCAGCTCTCTGTCTGTCTGCCACCTCCTCTCCCACCACCACCCCCTATACCTGAAACCAGTCAACATTGTCAGCAGCGGTGTGACTGGAGTCAAAAGCCAGATGTCCAGTAACTTTTCTGCAGCAGGCTCCTCCTCTGCTAGTGTTACAACCCTCTAATATGTCTAGGAGAAAAGAGGGTCTAACAAAAGTAGTGGATGGAAACACGAAAGATTCAGAGAAAAATATTTACATTTATTAAGTCCAAAGCAAAACAGGAAGAGGTATTGTTCTCACAAAGATAAATAAAATGAGCTAAAATTCTTACTGAATCTAAACTAACTAAAAAGCACTGGAGCAAACTCACAGGCAGTTGTATTTTTATATATTAACAAGGTAAACTAAAGGTGCTCTTCAGAAATAATTAAACTAAAGGAGGGAGGATAAGCCTCATAAAATGCGATTAAACAAAAGGACTGAAAACAACTTAAAAGGGCCTTTAACGTCAGACTGGAAAAAACTAAGCTATAACGGGCAAACGCCCACAAGTGTTAAACATTACGCTGAAAATTCAGGCCAAACTCTACTGAATGCTTTTCAAAAACACAGACAGCACGGGTCCGCTTCCCCTGAACATCTGAAAGAGGCAGCTTTTTATAGCTGCACCAGAAATGAGAAGATGAGGCATAGCTGTGCAGCTTCGTGGCGTGCCTCTGTCCATGGTGCTGATCAGTAGGCAGGTAAACACACTGCTTTCATAAAACAATGCCAGCAATTTGCCGCGAACCTGAGCCAGCATCTGGGAGCCTTTGGTCGTTCATAAGTGGTCCGACCGTGCCGGTAATGTTGCGAGACAGAGAGAGACCGCTGCGGCAGGAGCTGTCTGAGGTGCTGAACAGCTGAAAATTACAGGGACCATAACACACTCCCCCTTAAAAAAAAAGAGAGAGTGAGAGAGAGAGAGAGAGAGAGAGAGAGAAAGAGAACAAAGAGAAACAAACAAAAAGACAACAATGTAAAATACAACCAAAAGCATGGTTTTTCCTCCTTATGAGATGAGCCTTTTCCAATTTATTTATTTACTGAGTCCTCGCTAGACTATTTGAAATGGTCTATCTAAACTCATGCCTAGTCTTCATGTGTTAAGGAGTGGGAATTGAACACGAAACCAGCAACACAAAGAGGTGGCCCATAACTGAAGCCCGTCCCTCTGCATCCTGGGGTGTCCCTGAGATGATAGCTCACACTACCAACACAAACTCCTGTTCCACAACACTTACAAAAACAACTAACAGGGCTTCACCTCAAAAAGGGATGAGCCTCTAATACCTACCAGGAGACCTCTCACAAGAGGTAAGTACTCACAAGACTTTTACATGTAGACCAAGGAACAGTTTCACTCAGCGATGGTTTCCTCTGCTGGGATACAGGACAGACAGTCAGCTAAAACATTATCTGCTCCTCTTTTGTGCTGTATACCAAGAGCAAACTCCTGGAGGAACAGAGCCCATCACATTAACCGCTGGTTGTGGTTATACATGCGGGAGAGAAAAGTGACAGGGTTGTGGTCAGTGCATATGGGGAAGCATATAGCTCAGTTGGTAGAGTGGCCAGTCTGGCAGCCAGAGGGTCGCTGGTTCGATCTCCGGCTGGGTTAGATTGTTGTTGTGTCCTTGGGCAAGACACTTCATCCAACTTGTCTGCTGGTCGTGGTGTAGCCTCACCAAATAGGCTATATCCTCTGACCTTTGACCTCTGTTGACCATCACAACAATAATCCATTTCTTTCCCAATAACTTGGAATAAAATGACTCCGTTATTATGTAACCTGAATCAACATTCCTTCCAGGACCCGGTCGTGTCGGAAGACTCAGAAGACTTTCTTTAGTTAATAATTAAACTTAAAGACTCTTTGATGTCTCATTCTAAAGGACACTACCTTTAATCCACTGTCTTAAAATGTCTTAATGTGATTAATGCATTTTCTTCCAGTATTAATTAATGTTTATCTGCTTCAGTATTATTTCACATACATACTGATAAAGGTTATGACAACTACGTCACTCATTACTTCAACCAATAAGAGTTAGCGGTCTGAGTCACGTGACATTAATAACTCCTCATTGGCCCACGTTCCCTTAAGACTCCTTTAACTTCCGACCCCGGAAGCTAGAGAGAGAGAGAGCGGTTCTGGTCCCGACACTGACCAGACCTCACGTCTCAGCTGTCAACCCCTACACAGCTGACGCTAGTTGCCGGCTCAAGCGGAGACGGTCCATCAGCCCGTCTGAGCCAATGAAACCAGCTTCCCTCTGAGGTCAGACACCTTCAGTCTGACGCTCCGTTATGGGAATGCCAGCCCTCGATGCTCCCTGCCAGAGATGGGTCCTCTAAGCTTCGTATCCCAGGACGACACCGTGGCCTCCGGCGGCCCAAGGCCCCCGCAGCCGTCTGATCCTGACCGAGGAGGGAACACCACCTCCGCGTTCTCATCCGACTCCAGCGGCGACGATCCATGGAACGCAGCTAAGTATCACAATCCTGGTAAAGCTTAAAGGCCTCTTGATAAAAGCTAACAACTTTAGCTCACTCAAACTAGTGCCCCTCCATTAGAATCCTTAATCTAAATTAAGTAAAATCCTTAGTCTCCTAAAACCATCATGAGACTCAGAGTGCTAAAACTTATTTAAGATTCAATTCAGAACACCTTACCATTGTGAATGACTTAATGCTGACTACCTGCTAACTACCTCTTTCTTATCTGTGATATCTGTCGTACATCTTTCTTAATAAAATTATGAACTCTAGTTCCATGACTCAGATTTCTATTGTCAATATTAAATGCATAATCTACTCACTGTGACATCAGAATCGAACCTAGAGATATTCCTGTAAGTACTAACAGGTGAAGGTATCAGAGATATTCTCCGTGTAAAACCGACAAAACCTATTAGCGACTCTACAGAAGTATGTGCCAATTATAAACCATATAAATAGAGTTTATAACACTACATAATTATGGCGAGCCAGCCAGGAGGTCAGAGGGACTTGGAGGGTGCTGGTGCATGGCATCCCCGTCTCTGTCAGTGCGCCCAAGGGCAGCTAAGACTACAACATAGTTTATCACCACCAGTGTGTGAATGTGTGTGTGAAAGGGTGGGGAGTGTTGAGCACTCTAAAAAGCGCTCTATAAATACAAGCCATTCAACATTACCATTTACGAGACTAGTTGCTGAGTCAACAGAGACATTAAAATGCTGGAGAGCCAACAACAGAGCCAAGGTATCCTTTTCAATATGGGAATAACGAACCTGATATGGTGTAAACTTCTTTGAAAAATAAGCTATAGGGTAGTCCAAACCTGCAGCGTCTTCTTGAAGAAGGACCCCACCAACTCCCACGTAACTGGCATCTATTTCTAATTTAAAAAGTTGAGACAGATCAGGTGAAGTTAACACAGGAGCCCAGCTTAATAGCTGTTTACAGGCCTCAAATGCATTTTGAGCATCAGCATTCCAAGTAAAAGGTAACTTGGGGCTCAAGAGGTTAGTTAAAGTGCCCATGACATCGGTTTCCATGTTTTCTGACTTATCTATCATGTTGCAACGTTGAGTTCTCACCTTAAACCTGCCAGAAAGAGCAAAAAACGGCGTCCATCGGTCTCCTAGTACAGCCAGTGAGAAGCTCTTCAAGATTTCAGACCCAGGTTTCAAACAGTTTTTTTCACTCCAGCCCGCTATGAGGTCATAGTGATCCGGACTTGCTTATATGGTAAATTCTCCTCCCACATGCACGTTCACGACAACTGGAGCGAGGCAGTGCCGCCGCCATTGCCCATAGACCGTGTAGTGTTTAGTTTCGGTTTCGTTTCTCTTTCACACGACGGCACTGCCCCCTGCTGCAGCAGAAGTGTCAGGCTGCCAAATAAGGAGAAACCCAGCAGAACCGGAAGGCGGCGCTTTCTTCTGATCTCTGAGTTGCTCGTTAGGAAATAATTACAGCGTATTTTGAGTTATAATGGTGCAACGCTAATCTAGAGGCATCAAAGATTACACCTGTTTAATATAAAGTGATTTAAATATGGAGTCACAGGCACTTTAAAGGATGAACAACAGTTGCAAAGTTTATACATAAACACCTGTAGTACCTGACCGTTCTTAGGAACCTCCTCAGTTCACGCTGAGTACTAGACCGAGGAAACTCAGTAATGATTTGAACTTTATCAGTTAACATCCTAACAAAACCTTCTCCAACCTCTTTTCCTAAATAAGCTACAGTAGCTTCCGTAGTACTTTAATGTGTTCAGGTATGAACTACAATGTCGCCCAAATAAGCACTACAACTCTCTAAACCAGCGATCACAGTGTTTATTAAGAGTTGTAAGGTAGCAGGAGCGTCCTCAGCAGTCCTCCACTCAAGGTCTGGTGATAATGAGTGGTAAATGTTTCTAACTTCACACAGCTATCCAGTAAATTAAGAGGAGAGGATACAGCCGGCCCCAGCAGCTTTCACAGCTGAGGTCTGAACACATTTTGGTTTCAAAACAAAGACATGCAATAAAAACTGTGACAGGACTTATGCAGTCTGTAAAATCTGCAAAAGCAGAGTCAAATACGGTACTCAGGCAACATGGCAAATTTGTGAGCACATGTGGCTAGTTACCATGATGATGTAGCATTAAAGGCTCATTTCAGCATAAAGCGAATTGATTCAGCTCAGTGGAACTGAAGAGGCTAACTTTTCTGTTCAGCTGCAACAGGATTTCATCAGTTAAATGAATAAATATCACAATGTATTGTATTGTTGTCCCTGTATCATGATGCATATTATATTGCTAGATTCTTGCCAATACACACCCCTAGACCTGGTGGTGGTCAGAGTGACCTGATGGTGGTCAGAGGTAGGAATGGGAATCAAAAACCGGTTCTTAATGAGAACCGGTTCCCAGTGTTTCAATCCCTTGGAATCGTTTGCCATTTTTGCTAACGATGCCCTTATCAATTCCAGTCGGCGCAAAAAAATAAAAAATAAATTCCAGTCGGCGCAACTACATCACCACGAGTCACTAAACTCACGTTTCTCCACCATGTAGATTAGAGCCATATCTTTGTAGATGTACCTGGTAACAGCAGCAGTAATCTCCTCCTTCCTTCCATCCCGCTCAGCTGGCAGCTACATGACGTGCTGCAGGTAAAAACCTGTAGCAGCGTCTGGAATTTATTATGAGCGCTTACTCCAACACTCGACGCTGCTTTTGCAGCTTTTGCTCGTTGACTGTCTCTGTATTCTTCAATGTGGTTTTTGTGCAGGTGATAAAATATATTAGTGGCGTCGGAGTCCGTTGTTGGGACTGGGAGCCGGCAAACTTTACAAACAGCTGCTGTCTGGTCCACGTCGGTCTTTTTATATTTAAACCACATCCATGAGACAGAAGTTGTCCCTCTTTTAGTTACAAGCTCCTCGGTTTGGGTTAGCTGGTTATCCTGTTGACTCTGGTCTAAAACGTGTCCACTACCGTCTGTCTCCGTGTTTGTTTATGTGTTGCTGCGCGGTGCGTTCATGAACATCCCATAAAGTGCATTATGATGTAAAACTTCTATCGTGGCTTAAAGCGGCTCTCTGGATTATTTTTCTATGTATCAAAGTTTTCTAAATGTTTTAAATGATATTTCAGGTCTAAACTATGATCTATGGGTTGAGTTCCACAACATCTGTCATTCTGATGAAGACCCTCCTTCCTCCTAGAGACCCCTTTGCATTTTTTCTTGCCGCCGACATTTTTCAGCCAATGAAATTCAAATGTCTGCATTCTCTCAACATGCACGCGCATCGACCAAACCTGTACCAGTAGGGGGCGCTGTCGTACAGGACGCTCCGTGTGTTTCTGTTTTCCGTCTCAGCCTCACAGCTCATTTCTACTAAAAACCTACCCATTCCCCAGCTAAAGACGGATTTATTTTTATTTTTAAACCTTTCACCTCACAGAATGGCAAGGCTTGACAGGATTACGCGTTTATTTTGGTCAGAAAGTTCATCCAGGGCCGAGTCAAGTTCAGCTTCAGAGTCCAGCAGCAGCTCTCTGCTAACAGAGCTAATATCAGAAGCAGCAGGGACAGAGAGGGCTCATCAGACCCTCGTAGTATTGTTGGAATAAGATTGTGAACTGTGAGTGATTAAACCCTACACATTGAGCTGTACAGCTTATGCCTGAAGTATATGCGCCGTGTGCACGCACGCACACGCGACCGGACGCGCGTGTCCAGATGTTTTGAGGAGGAGCCTTTGGACGCTAGATTCAAAAACTGCTCTCTTGCTGAAATAATCCAGAGTGCAGCTTTAAACGATAGAGCTTTTTATCTGACGGTGACATTTTCTATCGTTCAGATGAAATATTTCGTCATAACGCACAGCCCTATGTGCAGGCATCCTCCACCCCGTCTGAGAGGGTGTTCTCCACAGCTGGAGACACAATAAGTCCAGAAAGATCACGTATCCTTCCTGAAAAAGCAGATATGCTCATTTTTCTGCAGAAGAATTGTTAATTTTCCATAGTTGATGGTTGCAAAATTGCACAATGCACAGTTCCATTGAACTTGACTTGAGTTGTATTTGTTGCTGGCTGACGTAATTTTGTGTGTTCAGCTCATATCCTTTTTTAAAAGAGAGTTGAAATGTTACATTCTTGTGGAATTGCAAAGAATAATTTATGTTGTGTTTTATGTTATTTCTACAAAATAATATTTTATTATTATTTTATACTTAGCAATTTTTTTTTGGGCACCCTGTATACCTTGACAGACACCTGGCACCTGGGCACCTTGGATGTATAAGGTCATCATCTTACTTCTAAACTTGTATCTTACTCAAAGATAAGATATAAACCAGCTTGAAGCTAATAGATCTGTTTGTTCTCTTTTTTTCAATTGAGAATCGATAAGAGAATCGATAAAGAATTGAATCGTTATACAGAATCGAAAATGGAATCGGTATCGTAAAAATCTTATCAATTCCCATCCCTAGTCAGAGGGACCTGGTGGTGGTCACATTATCTTTGTCTAATTAAAAAATTTGCTTGCTGATCTAAAACATAGGTGTGACCCCAAAATCAAAGACAGAAGACATCTCTAAGAAGGTAAATACCATTTCACAGCACTACAGTATATGTGATAAAAAATGATCTAGTGAAATTGGTAAAAATGGCAGCTGAGAAATTAGGAAAATATTTGTATAATGATACAATTTGAACATTGTGTTAGAAATATGATGCCTCAGAGGTCAGACAAATTCACAAATATATTATCTATAGATTGTCAGGAATAGCTAATGTTGAATAAACGTCATTGTGAGCACATTGCAAGATTAGTTGATTCTGAGGGGTTGAATAATCCTGCGGAAGGCTTTGTGTCACAGCGCCCCCTATGTTCTCCTGGCGCTAAGAGGAGGCAGCCACCAATGTGTAGAGCAGGCCGTTGTAATATATTATCAATGCACGCAGTTCTTCTCTCTTTTTCTCACATATTGTTTTCTGATATCATATCAGAATCAGAATTCATTCACCAGATTCAGAATCATAATCAGAATTCTTTCTATTGCCAAGTAAGTGAAGTTTCACATTACCCGTAATTTGCCTCGATGAATTGGTGCAAACATACATACATAATAAGGTTAATTGAAAAATAGAAAAATAAAAATAAAGAAGTGATAAGAAATATTAATAATAATAACGTTGCCTTTTACAATAAAAATCTGATCTGAAGCCTGTCTTGTGTTAATTGGAATTTGATATGTGTTACTTTTACTTTCAGGTGAAGATGGCATTGCGTACATCTGGCCACTTGCTCCTTGGAGTGGTGAGAATCTACCACAGGAATGATACAAATGATTATCCAGTTTAATTTTGACCAGTAATAACTGGATGACTGAAATCTGTTTTGCAAATCTTGTTCTACTCTTATATGATACATTGGCTTGCCATATTTTAGCGACATCGGCAGACTCCTCCTCCTGTTTTGAACTGTAAACATCCTGCTGATTTTAAAAGGACAGCGCTGAGCGGGAGGAAGGCGGCTGGCGCCATCTTGGCTGTTTTAATGAGTACAACAGGGGAGAATTTGCTGGGAGAAATTACCTAATCATTGTGAATTCACTATAAGAAGGCTACTTTCGGTAAGCCTGTTTGCAGCAGAAATATTTGCTCTTATGTATTTGTTTTCTTATTAAATGAAATAGACGTGCATATCGCGCTTTATTCGTCGCGGCCTTTTACGAGGCTCCATTGGCCATCGGCTAAAGATAGTGTTAAGCTGATGGAGGGGAGTAAAAAGTATGAGCAGTCATCGAGAAATCGCCTCGTTCTCGTTCTAAAGTGTGAACAAATATTTAGAAAACGTTATCTTTTAACTTTAAGTAAATTTGTTCCACATAAACTTGTACTGCTCAACTCGGTCCCCCTTGCGTATTCACTGCTCCTTTTGTAGTTAGCTGTCGGCTAATTTAGTTCGTCCCACTTGATGGCGCCGACTATTTACTGGCGTCGTCCACCCTTTGGCGCTTTTGGGGAAGTAATTAACGTTTATTGTATACGGGTTTGTGTATATTTTACTTCTGTGTAATTTATTTCTTTGTTTGCATTAAACGGATACTACCACTTACAGCTGAAAATGGGAAAACTTTCGAGTTGCATGATGCATTTACAACATGTGCCCACTAGACAGAAAAATAGGCGGAACTAACTTGAATGAAGGTAGCATTTGTTTTGATAACGTCGCAATATCTAATGATCGTATGCTAAATTTATATTATAAATACACGTGTGACGTTTTTAGTTGGGCTATTTATTCGTGGAAACGGTAAATGTACCTTCAAGTGAGCTAAGTTTATTGATAATCTAATATGCTTAGTTATCCTTTTAGAAATATTACTCAAAAGTTCAGAAATATTCACTCTTTTAGAAATTAGTTTTATATGTGGTGGTATCTCTAACGAGCTGTAGCTTGAGAAAAATCGGTTTGTATGGCGTTATGTGTTGTCTTTCGTTCAATCAGACGTACATTTCGCTGCCTGATTAAACTGATTATGCAGGACCGCCAAAATTACACACATAACTGATCACATGGGATTTAGAGCTTGTTACTTTTGCAGTGTGAGTCATTTATTTGGCTCATTACTGTATTGTTTTCATTTTTTTTTTCAAAACTAATGGTGACGTACTGCTACTTTACTTTTTGTTTAACAAGTTTGTGTCTTTATGATGGTGTGTGTGTTTTTAATGTACAAAAATTGTGTTTTTCAGGCACAGTAGGGAGTGTTTGAACCAGGGGAGCCAGGGCAATGTTTTACGCCCACTTTGTCCTCAGTAAACGTGGGCCGCTGGCCAAGATCTGGCTGGCGGCCCACTGGGACAAAAAGCTGACCAAGGCCCATGTGTTTGAATGCAACTTGGAGAGCAGTGTGGAGAGCATCATCTCGCCCAAGGTAACGGAACAGTTTAATGATTTCAGTTTTTTTCTTTTCTCTCTTTCCAGCCACTTGTTTCTGTTCAGCTTTACAGTATTTAGAAGTGGATGATACTCCATGTGTTACATGTGTACTACTGTGGTACAAAAGTCATTACATCTCTAGAAACATTTATAATAATAATGGATTGGATTTATATAGCGCCTTTCAGGGCACCCAAAGCGCTTTGACAGAAGCTCCATTATTCATTCACGCACTTGTTTACACCGGTGGTGATAAACTACGACAGACGTCTGTAGTCACAGCTGCCCTGGGGCAGTCTGACAGAAGTGAGGCTACCATTCTGCTCCATCGGCCCTTCTGACCACCACAAACATTCACACACAGTCACACAGGCAAGTTGGGTGAAGTGTCTTGCCCAAGGACACAACAACAATCTAACCCAGCCGGAGCTGGGGATCGAACCGGCGACCCTCCGGTTACCAGACCGGCCACTCTACCAACTGAGCTACATGCCGCCCAACATATAACATCACTTATATTTCGTTTAAACCTCTTACTACATTCAGTTTCACAAACAACTACATTTTTTTCTGCAGCAGTTGTAAATCAGTATTTGAGTCAAACTCTTTGTTTGAATTTGAGTTCTTGCAACTCTTCAAGTTGCCGTTTATTCCCAGCAACATATTGCAGCTGTTCTAAAATCTGTTGTTTACTTTACTGTATTAGAATATTTTTAGTTTACAGTTTAGGTCTACTTTTACAATAAAAATCTGATCTGAAGCCTGTCTTGTGTTAATTGGAATTTGATATGTGTTACTTTTACTTTCAGGTGAAGATGGCATTGCGTACATCTGGCCACTTGCTCCTTGGAGTGGTGAGAATCTACCACAGGAAGGCCAAGTACCTGCTTGCTGACTGTAATGAAGCCTTCATCAAGATCAAAATGGCCTTCAGACCAGGTATGAAGAAGTTGCATTGAACTGTTGGAGCAAATTTATAGTACAATTGAGTACAGCTGTGTGATCCATATAACATCTCTGCTTGTTTCTGTGTTCAGGTGTGGTGGATCTACCTGAAGAAAACAGAGAGGCAGCATACAATGCCATCACTTTACCTGAGGAGTTCCATGACTTTGACCAGCCACTTCCTGATCTGGAGTAAGCTAACCAGATTAAACTAGGGCACAATATTGTGGTGTCAGTCTGTTGTTGGAACCGGGAGCCAGCTGGCAAACTTTACAAACAACTGTTGCTGGGTCTAAGTCAGCCTTTTTATATTTAAACCACATCCATGCAACAGAAGTTGTCCCTCTTTTAGTTAGAGGCTCCTCAGTTTGGGTATCCTGTTGACTCTGGTCTAAAACTTGTCTGCTACTGTCTTACGCCATGTTTGTTTGTTTTGCTGCATGGCGCATGCATGGGCATGCCATAAAGTGCATTATGATGTAAATTACTGCAGTAAAACTCCTTACTGTGGCGTAAACCATAGAGCTTTGATGGTAGACATTTTCTAACGTCCAGATGAAATATTTCATCATATCGCACAGCCCTAAATCAAACTGTTTAAAACTTTTTTTAACAAATGAAGAAGAAGTAAAACAATGTGGATTCAGTTTCCCTAAATGTTGTAATAAGTAATAATATAGACTGATGACTAAAGATGACAGTTGTTGGTAGGGGTGCAACGGATCAGAAAACTCACTGATCAGATTGATTCACGGATTTGAGTCACGGATCAGATCATTTTTCAGATTAGCAGAAAGGAAAAGGAAAGACAAAAAACTTTGCTCTCTCATTATTTTATAAAACACTGAGCAACATTTTTCTGCTCAATCCTCATTAAATACGAACAACATTTAACTCAAGATGTCAACCTGATGCTTCAATACAATTTTGAATCATATTAAAACAAACTAATGGGGGAGATAGACTCATATGCACCTCTCAGGGGTCACAGACCTGTTTCTGTCGCTCCCTGCAATCACAGCTGGGGTGGGTGGGTGGAGGGGCGTGACGCACGAGGCGCTGCTCTGTGCCTCCTGCCTGAACTCCGGTTATATGTTCGTTAGCTCATATAAAAGCCCAACATAACATGTTATCTTAGACAGAAATTGATGAGTCTGGTTTCTCTATCAGAGAGATGAAAATTCCAGCTGACAGAGAGAGAGATGGAGGAATCAGCGACTCCACGCGCAACAGAGACTGGGTCAGAATCGATCAGGGATCCTTTGATCTGGTGTAGTACTAAAACGGCTGAATCCAACAGACTGAACCTCTATACGTGATAGCAAAATGAACGCCTTTCTCAGAGGGGAATTATCTGCTAATTCAGAGCGCGCAAGCACAGAACGTCGGGGGTGATTTAGCGATGCACAAGCGCTTCATGAACCGCAGAACACGTGCGTTCCGAACCATAGAAGGCAATCCATACGGATCACGGATCGATGATGATTCGTTGCACCCCTAGTTGTTGGTCACCCATCAGTTGTGGAAAAGACAAGTTTTTGTCAACTCTCGTTTGTCTGATGACCTGAACATAATTTCTGACATGTTTTTAATCAGTGACATAGATGTGGCTCAACAGTTCACCTTGAACCAGAGCAGAGTAGAAGAGATCACCATGAGAGAAGATGTTGGAAACATCACCCTCCTGCAGGACAATGATTTTGGTAAGACAAAGCTATTAAGCGGATTTCTCTGTCCAAGCCACCTATTAGGCACTTGGAATTCTACAAAAAGATCAAGCTAAAAAAATAACAATCTGTTGCACTCCTCAGCTGATTTTGGTATGGATGATCGTGAAATTATGCGCGATGCCAGCACATTTGAAGATGATATCATCCAAGGTGCCACAGCCTCAAACCTCTTGCTCGAGGCTGAGCCTGGTCCAGCTAGTCTTCCTGACAAATCCAACCACATGGAGTATGATGACTTTGGTGATGGCCCCATGGGTAACAGTGATGGGGGGATGCTTGGTGAGGTTTTTAAAATTTTTATCCCCCTTCTGAATCACTGTTGACTATTTATGTCTAATAATGAAGTTATTTTGTGAGGTATTTTTTAACAAAGTATGAGTTTTTTTTTTTCCCCCTTTCAGTTGACAAGCTGCTGAGTTCTGAAGATGGAGGAGGCATCTTTGATGATCCTCCAGCCATCACAGAAAGTGTCATGATGCCTCCAGATCATGGAGACGATGAGGATGACTTTGACAACCTTCAGTCACGTAATAATTTCAGTTTTTCAAACATTTGCAATGCAAAAATATAAAATGAATTTAATTGTCCTAGTGTAACTTTCAGTGCATTTTTAGTTGCTCTGTTGAGGAAATTGTATTTTTGTGTCTGTCCAGCGGGTCCAGACAGTCCGGACTCCGGCCCAACTGAGCCACTGCCAGCAATGGCTGACCAAACAGAGCAGACCACTCTTGTTCCCAATGAGGAGGAGGCTTTTGCCCTGGAGCCCATTGACATCACTGGTAGGCCTTCTGCCCTATAGTGTGTTTATAAATCACTTTGGATTTTGTTAAAGAAAAAACAGTGGAGATCTTTACATATTTTAAATGAGCCACAATTTGTTTTTATCAAACTGTATTCAGTAACTGAATGAGAATATTTGGCAAATAAACAGTTAAAGGCTGCAGTTTACTTTGACAGTGTGTACTGTAAACCGTGGGAAGATTAGATCATTCATTTGATGTTCTGCTAAAGATTTTCTGCCATGATGACATTTATTTTTGGAAATATCCAGTTGTATTGAGTAGTTATGGGCACTATTGCAAATTACGGTGTGCAGTGATGTGTTTTAAAAAATTATCAATAGTGTATTTGGTTAACATGTTTCTTTTTGTTTCTAGTGAAAGAGACCAAGGCCAAGCGTAAAAGGAAGCTTATTGTGGACAGTGTGAAAGAGTTGGACAGTAAGACCATCAGAGCTCAGCTGTCTGACTACTCAGATATTGTGACCACCCTGGATCTTGCTCCTCCCACTAAGAAACTCATGATGTGGAAGGAGACTGGAGGAGTAGAGAAGCTCTTCTCTCTACCTGCTCAACCCCTGTGGAATGCCAGGCTACTCAAGGTACATAATTTAAAGCAGCATTGTGGATTATTTTATCAAGAGAGCAGTTTTTTAATCCAGCGTCCAACAGCTCCTCCCCAAAACACCTTGACACACGTGCATGCGCACATGGTGCATTGCTTTGGTCTGTAAGCTGGGCATAAACAGTGCAGCTCAAACTGCAGGGTTTAATCACCCAGTTCACAAATCAAGTTTCCACACTGCGAGACTCTGATGAGCCCTCTCTGTTTCTGTTGTGCTTCTGATACTTAGCTCTGTAGCAGCGAGCTGCTGCGGTACTCTGAAGCTGAACAGAGAAATGACTCTGCCCTGAATTAACTTCTTGACCAAAATAAATGTGTATCCTTGGCAAGCCTTGCCATTCTGTGAGGTGAAATGTTTAAAAATAAAAATAATTCCATCATTAGCCGGGGAATGGATAAGTTTTTAGTAGAAACTAGCTCTGTCTCCTCCATGAACGGCTGAGACGGTAAACAGAGAAACACACGAAGCGTCCTGTACGAGAGCGCCCCTACTGCCACATGTTTGCTCGAAGTGCGTGCACGTTGACAGAAAGCCAGCAATGCAGACATTTGAATTTTATTGGCTGAAAAAGTTTGGCGGCCAGAAATAATGCAATGGAGGAAAGGGGGGGTGTCTTCAGCAGACTGACATATGTTGTGGAACTCTACCCAATAGATCATAGTTTAGACCTGAAATATCATTTAAAACATTTAGGAAACTTTGATACATAGAAAAATGCTCCAGATAGCTGCTTTAATAACAATGGAGCAGATTGGTTCATTCTTTGTTCTTGCATGCTCATGTTGATACTGAATGAAAGATATTTTAATGCATAATTTGGTAGGTTTTTTTTTTTTGTATTATAAATGCTGTTCCTAAAACAGTTTGTCAATTATATTGTGTCTATATTCCGTAAAGGTTTATATTTGTTTAGAATGATCCTTGCTCTGAGTTTCACTGTCAAATCTCTGCTGTTAGATGTTCACACGCTGCCTGACGCCTTTGGTGCCAGACGAGCTGAGGAAGAGGAGAAAGGGTGGGGAAGCTGATAGCCTGGATGAGTTCCTCAAAGAACTGGAAAACCCAGAGGTGCCCAGGGAGGAGATCATGACTCAGCACAGAGATGTTATTGGTAAGTAATAATAATAATAATAATGCATCAGTTTTATATAGCGCTTTTCAGGTCACTCAAAGACGCTTTACAGAGTTGCATTATTCATTCACACAGTCATTCTCACCGGTGGTGGTAAACTACGACAAGCGTCTGTAGCCACAGCTGCCCTGGGGCAGACTGACAGAAGCGAGGCTGCCATTCTGCGCCATCGGCCCTTCTGACCACCACCAACATTCACACACAGTCACACTCACATTCACACAGGCAAGTTGGGTGAAGTGTCTTGCCCAAGGACACAACGACAATCTAACCCAGCCAGAGCTGGGGATCGAACCGGTGACCCTCCGGTTACCAGACCGGCCACTCTCCCAACTGAGCTAATGCCACCCCAAGTAGCCACATTCCAGTACCAAGATCTTGTAATTGAGACTTGGAGTGGAAAAATACTGAGAAAATACTCAATGGCCCACATTTGTAAAGTGCTTTATTCAGTCCAGAGACTTCAGAGCACTTTGCACTACAGTCAGTCATTCACCCTCTCATATACCATAATTTCCGGACTATCTAGCACACCCACTAACTTAAAAAGTACACATATAGTCCGCACTAGTGTATACGCCGCAGGTGTCCATGTTGTAACATGAGATATTGACACACAATGATTTTTTAAACTTAATTAGTTATGGTATCATACATAAATACATATGGTAAATGCTTTACTGTTCCCGTAACATGACTAGTTAAAGTAAAAAAGGCCGGTACCACTAAAGTTGTCTACTTCAGTGTTGGAATTGAACAGCCTCAGAATTACTATGTCACACACTTCCTCAGTTTTCTTTTGTTGTTATAGTCAGTTTTGGTAAACTGTGTAAAAAAAAGCAGCAGCTTGTAGTCTGGAAATTACTTTACACATTCACACGCTGATGGCAGTTTGCTACAATGTGGCCACAGCTGCTCTGGGGCAGACTGACCGAAGCAAAGCTGCCATAGACCAGATAACACTGGGGCCTCGACCACCACCAGCAGGCAAGGTGGGTGAAGTGCTTTGCACAAGGACACAAAGGCAAAGTGGCCTGGCAGGAGCTGGGATTGAACTGACAATAGGGGTTGCATGACTTCCTATTTTTAAAAGTCGACTACTAAGTAATAAAAGTCGCGTTGACTTTGACTAATTGCTGATGATGTCATACAGACGGCAATATAGGACGGCTTTATAAAACTTGACAAGCTTTATTGCAAAAACTTATTTTTAATGCTGACAACAAACAGCTCAGAGAGAGCAGTTGTTTTAGGCAGCACTTTGGTTTTAGTATCAAGTCTAGATTAAAATGCTGATTAGTTTTAGTCACACTTTAGTCATGTTTATATGCAAAACAGTTTTAGCATAGTTTTAGTCAGTTTGTGGTCTATTGTTTGGCCATAACTATAACAAAGACATTCGCTATTTAATGAATAAAATTACTCAAAGCTCGATAGCCGAGCCATTAGCTCGTTGGCTTAGCCGTTAGCACATCGTAGGTTTGAATGGACTGAATATAGCACCACATTTTTAGTAAAACAAGAGATAAAGCAACGACTCACCATTAAGTTGATTAAATAAGGACAATTGATTGGCATGGGCATCAAAAGCTGTCAAGAAGTATTCTTTGAGTAAATATCCATTTTATAAAGGCAGTGCCAGACTGGAACTGATCAAAGGACAACGGAACTAATCAAAGGAAACCCCTTCTAAATGAAAGTTCACGTGATCAGCGACTAGTACATATGCAGTGTTCGCGAAAACTTTTGAGCCACGCCTGCCAAACTGGCAGACATGGAAGCGTCTCAGGCAGGACATTTTTGACTCGCGTAGGACAATGTCCTCACGTGCTGCAAATCTGTATCTAATAGTGTGTATTATAGTGACCTGATTAATATAGTGTCTTCCCACCACCAGTCAAGGCAGCTCAAATCACTGAACACAGTCAAATACAGACAGTAAATACAATAATAAAACAGAACAGTTCAAAGATAAGAACAGGCCAAGTATAAAAATATCTTCAATGATCAGTCTAAAACTCAATTAAAAAAACTGTCAGCAGTTTAAAAGACACTAAGAATGTGGTTTAAATACAGGCAACAAGAGGCAATAAACACCAAGTCCTATACAACATCAGACCAGCATAATACTGAGTCTGTCTGACTCTAAAGACCCAGGATGCTGCTGGTCTAGTTTCACTCAGGAATCCTGTTCAGTTTCACTTTTATGTCAATCAGGATCTGAGTATGGCATTTTAATGATTGAGCAGTATTTTATTATGCTGTTGTTATTGTTTATGCTCTAAATTACTTTACAGTCAGGTAGTTATTCTGATTTTTTCTTTAAATTTATTTTTTTTACTTATATTTACCTGTAACTTTGCTGCTGGTGAACCTGAATTTCCCCACTGAGGGATAATAAAGGATTTCTATTCTATTCTCTCCTTCATCCCACTGTCCTCAGAGGCTGTAACCATAACAGAATAATCCGTGGAGTTCTTAGATTATCCTCCTGTTCTCACTCCTTCATTCTTAAAACTTCTTTCTCTTGTAGTTTGGTTCCTCATCCTAAAGTAAGCAGTTAACAGAGTTACTAGATCATATTGGCTTTGTTTGGGGGAACCGATCAACAGCACTTTCAGGTGAAACTTCATCAGCTGTTCCGTGTCTCATCAGGAAAGAAACACGTTGGACATTACCCATGTATTTAATATTGTCCGACGGAACTGTGTTTGTTTGATCTTTAAATAATGATGGGCAAGTAAGAACGGACTGAATAAAAACTAAACTGTGGTGGTTACAGTTCATTTAGGAAGCTAATATTAGAGGTCAACGCAGATCTCACGTCTGATTCTGAACGCTGTAACGTCAGAGAGTCTAGTCCACCTAGAAGCTCCAGAGGAAAATAAAACTCAGAACCTCCTAATTGATTTGAGGCAATGAAGTCTGACATTTCTCATCGGCACGCGAGCGATTGCACGTGAATGAGACGGGTGCATGCGCGAAAAGAGGCGCACGAGCGAGAGGCGCGTGCCGCGAGCAGGAGAGCAACAGAGAGAGAAAAGGAAAGAGTGAGCGAAGCAGCACGCCGGTCAGTGTCCAACAATTTTCAGTTTTACATCGGACAATTTTAAATTACGTCTGTTATGTCCGACGGTCCAGCGTGTTTTCGCAAACACTGCATATGGCTTAAAAAGTCACTACAGTGCATAAAAGTTGACTGGTTTGTGCAACCCCTAACTGACAACCCTCTGGTTCCCAGACAACCACACTACCTACTGAGTTACTGCAGCCTAAAATAATTTGTTGTTGAAAAAAGCTGTGCTTGATTGGTTTTTACTTTATTTTAAAGATTTCTTCTGTCTATCCTTTTAGACCAAACTATCATGGAGGAGCCCAGTATGCTGGCAGCCTCTGCAGTGGAGGGCAGCAGGACAACATTGGATGAAACAGTCATGCCTCCTCCATCCACCCCTCGTGGTGTTAAACGCAAGACTATTGACAAGGAGAGCACCCTTCCTGTAAGTAATCAAACTGAAGCTGTCTAGCTTCTAGGCTGGGACGACGCGTGCGTCATCACTTTCAAAATAAACATGGCAGCAGCGCGTAGTGGCATCATGGGTGAAGCAGTGGATTTAAATCAGTCCACCTGAACTCGCAGTTCAAAAGTATGGGACTATTTTAATAGAAAAGGAAGCAATTCGGTCGTTTGCCGGCTTTGTAAATTGGAAATAGCCTATTATAAAAGCACAATGGCTATGCACCAGCACCTCAAACGGCAGTATTCAGGTGCAGCTTCCGCAAATGAAAAAGTTTTCAACTTTTTTACTGATGCTGGTTTTTACCCTGTAATTCATCCAAACATAGGGCCCTATAATTTCGAAAAAAATGGACAGAATCACAGAAATCCCCAATCAAAATGGAATTCAGTATAAAACGCGGAATCTCACGGAATTCAATTGAATTTCCCCACTGTGGGATGAATAAAGTAATTCTATTCTATTCTCTCATATCGGCAAATTAGTTAAGGAACTAATATTTTCTCAAGTGTTGTTGCGCAAAGCGCAGCTCTCCTCTCCACACAGAGAAAAGAGAGAAAGGGGGAAAAAAATGGTCTGCTGCGACAAAGTCTCAGTAAAACACCTCCAGAAATTAAAACTGCAAAGCTCAGGGCAGAACAATATCCAAAGGACCTTTTATGAATCTGAAGAATGACTTCTTTTTAAGTTTAGTCAGCAGACAATGGACTGGCAGCGTAATAATGCAATGTGATGAGCTCTGAGTCAAAGAGTCACGTCTGAAAACAGGCAGCAGCATCAAGCTGGTCAAACCATACTACGGAACATTCAACTAAATTAATGAAAATGAGCCGTGAGGTTATTGATAATTATGTTGCAATCTTGTTCCTTTAGAAAATGAAAATGCTTCAGTAAATTAGGGGGGTAGAGGGGGGCCCCTGCTGCTGCCAGAACACTCCGTGTTCTCTGTGAGAAATAACTTTATTTTCAATTTTCTTTTTATTAAAATGTGTTCAAATGAAGAAATTTGTGTTTATTTCATTGAAATACGTAAAATAGTAAATGTCAAATTGCTATGCAAGTCAAACAATGGAGAAAATTTTGATAATCAAATTGAATAGAAAAATTAATCGTTAGATTAATTGATTACAAAAATGATCGTTTTGTCCAGCCCTACTGACTTCTTCGCATTTGGTAATCTACCAGGATTTTCTATTTTTAGACAGTTTTAAGGCATCTTGTTTTTCTAAAGTATACATGTAAATACAATAATTTAAATTTCATGTCTTAAACTTTTAGTTCTAGACATGATTTTGATTATTTCATCCATAAAAGGTCATGTTGGTTTTGTGTCATCTGATGGAATATTAACAGGAGATGACTGTATAATTTGTATTTTATGATGCAGAAAACATAGCTAAAAGTTAAAGCCTCATTCTGGAGCATTTCATCAAGCGAGTGGTTTTTGAATCTAACGTCCAACAGCACCTCCCCAAAACACCTCAACACGCGCGTGCGGTCGCGTGCACATGGTGCATTACTTCGGTCTGTAAGCTGGGCATAAACTGTGCTACTCCTGCTCAAACTGTAGGGTTTAATCTCGCCGTTCACAAATCACGTTTCCACATTGTACCAGGCTCTGATGAGCTCTCTCTATCCCTGCTGTGCTTCTGATCTTTAGCTCTGTAGCAGCAAGCTGCTGCGGTACTCTGAAGCTGAACACAGAAATGACTTGGCCCTGAATGAACTTTTTGACCAAAATAAACATGTATCCTTGGCAAGCCTTGCCATTCTGTGAGGTGAAATGTTTAAAAATAAAAATAAATCCGTCATTAGCCAGGGAATGGATACGTTTTGAGTAGAAATTATTCCTTTCTCCTCCATGAACGGCTGAGACGGTAAATGGAGAAACACACAGAGCGTCCTGTACAAGAGCGCCCCCTACTGCTTCAGGTTTGCTCGAAGCGCATGCATGTTGATAGACAGCCGACAATGCAGAAATTTCAATTTTATTGGCTGAAAAAGTTTGGCGGCCAGAAAGAATTCAAAAGGGTCTATAGGAGGAAGGAGGGTCTTCATCAGACTAACATATGTTGTGGAACTCAACCCATAGATCATAGTTTAGACCTGAAATATCATTTAAAACATTTATAAAACTTTGATACATAGAAAAATAATCCAGATAGCTGCTTTAAGTGATCATTGTCTCAAATCATTCCTTGTTTGGTTGTTTTCAGATGACTCCCCTGGAGCAGCACCAACAGCAAATGGCAGACCGTTCAGACTTGTCACAGCAGTTAGACATGTCTCAGGTCGATTTCCCTGCAGAGCAGGCTAGCATCACCCTCACCCAGCTTGTCCCAGAGCTCAACCTTATTGAAGACAAGAATACAGAAAAGAAGAATGAGAGTGATGAAGAAGAGGTGAGAGGAAACAATTGGATTTTTGTGCTACACAATGCAGTGTCTTGTTCTGTGTTCAAATGCGTATTATGTTCTTGAAGACAAAATTCCTACCACATAAGAAAATTATACAAAAACTACAAGTGAAAATTGAGCTATCAGATTAGTAACATAAAAAAGTGCACATTTGTTGAAATGTCAGTTGATTCTAAATAATAACTGTGGTTCTTAGGAAGAGGAAGGGCAGGCTGGAGACCAGGATCAGGAGGAGAAAAGATGGAACAAGAGAACTCAACAGATGCTGCACGGCCTTCAGGTAAAAGAGTCAATATTAATTTGCATGACTCCTAAAGTGTGATGTACCAAAAACATGTATATTTATTTTCAATCACCTCAAGTTGAACGTGGAAGTATTTTTCATGGTTGTATTTATTGTTTTGTTCCTCTGTCCCTATAGCGTGTCATGGCGAAAACTGGTGCAGAGTCAGTCAGTCTGCTTGAATTATGCCGAAACAACAACAGAAAGCAGGCGGCCGCCAAGTTTTACAGTTTCCTTGTCCTCAAGAAGCAGCAAGCCATTGAAGTCACTCAGTCTGAGCCCTACAGCGACATCATCGCTACAGCTGGACCAAAATTCCACCTCATTTAGACATTGGAAGAGCAAACACTGCTTGCAACAGACATACATTTTTTTTATTACTCTTTGCCTTTTTATTTTGTGTTTTCATGTCAAACCATATTTTCCTCTTGGGAAGGGGTGGGAAGTAGAGAGGAAGGGGGATGGGAGCTTTTAAAACAATTTTACTGTACTACAAATAGAATCATGCAGTATTCTTGGTTCATGTGGAGTAAGGAATGTTTTACAAGTATATTTATAAAGAATACCCTTTCCAGTCACCAATTTGTAATTTTTGCTTTATATTGTTTTGTAAGTTAAAATTCTGTTGTTTGTGCATTCATTAATTTTAGTACAAGTCCCCCCTTTTCAGCTAAAATATTTTAAACACAATCTGACATGTTGCATTATCCTGTATTGACTGTACATGTTCTGGAAAGGTACTGTTTTATTACTCAGATGTGTAACCCCTCCCATCACCTTCCTGCTGCCCTTGTGGGATAAACAAAAAGCTTCGTCTGTCAATAAACTGTTAAAGTCATACCTGGCATTAAATATGTTTCAGGTGTTTAATTAAGGCAGTTCAGTTAAGTTTAATGTAAAGTTTTTTTTATTATATGTTTATGCTTATCAGCCTCTTTTACATTATGTAACTAGGTAACTTACTTGTTACAGGTCACTCCCATCCTTCTAGACTAAGGGTTTTTCTAGTTGTGATACATCTGTAAAAATTTGAAATAAAGTGTTTTTAAAACTTGGATAAATTAACAAACACTGTGGTCATTTAAAGGATTATATGAAACGGTTCTTTACCAAGATTATGTAAAAAAAAAAGAAAAAGGATTTAACCTATTTTGATCATTAAGAAACAAGTCTAATGAGCAGTAAGTTTGAGAAGCCTTGGAGTAAGTTCTGAAATTTAAAATGTAGATAAGGAAATGTGTAGATGGGATGAAACATGGGAATTAAACACCATGCAGGCACATAAAAAAGACGGTTCATTTTGTTTCTACACGGATAGGAAAAATGATGCACCTATAGCGGAAGAGTGCGTTACCAAATTCTCTCCCCCTTTCTTTGGCGTGGGCCGGCTCATGTCTTCCTCGCGTAAAGATTCCACCTCTGTATCAAACGCAGCTATGGCTTCTACAAGCGGCACTTTGGACTCTCCGGTCAAACAGATCCAAATTGAGGGACTAGTAAGTGTAACCACTGTCGCGTTAGCGTCTCACTCTCAACAGGCTGTTATTGCAAAGGAAGGGTTTTTACTAAATGCTAAACTGTTAGCATCATCATGGCGGGGAGCTCAGAAGCAGTTTCTTCTTATTAAAAAAGTTTTCTAAACCACATCATTTGGCAGATCATTTCATTTACTGGCCGAATTACACTAAGCATGGCTTTACAAATATTCAGATAAGGAGGTAAATAGTCTTGTTTTTGGTTAGCTGCAATTTAGCTTCTAGGAACGTTTAATTTTAAAACCAGGACCTTCCTGTTTAAAGGGTCTCCAGAGGACGATAAGGAGGATTATTGCTATTTCTCTCTTTAGATGCAACTATTTATCATTAACATTCATAAAAATATTACGAGACATTGGTAGTGTCGCCTGTTATTCTAAGTTGAACAATTAGGACAACAGTGACCATCAGGCATTACAAAGCCCCCAAATCAAAAGCACCTTTTAAATAAGTTACTTTATTTAATTTATTTAACATTTAATTATAATTCTTATTGAAATTTGCAAACGGTGTTACATAAATTAGTTTTTTGTTCAATAAATGAAGTAATCAAAAAACTAAAAGCACATTGTTTATTTAACCTGCCTTTAGTAGTTTTAACATGTGAGAAAATTATTTTAGTAATAAAGCTTCAGGATTGTTTTCTGCTTTGATATAATAAGTAAAAATGTAGTTAATGTCATCCTAAATGTTTACATATTTGTCTCTGACTTCACGGTTTCAATAACACATGTTACATATGTTTAAAACTAAAACCGTTTTCCCCCTTAGTGTTGTGTAGTTTAAACAAAAAACATTTTCACTCAGTGGTCATGTTAAATATGAGTATAACATTGAGTCACTGGCTGCTAATCTTTACATTCTGTAATACCTCTATACAAACAGCAGAGGACAAACTTGCTTCATTGGTATCCACTTACTCCCATCTTGGGTTATTAACTGCACTGAATGAAAAGCAGCCTATATTGCAGTAGGAGGACTCCATTGGTATCTTTTTTCATTGTTCTCATTAAAACTGTCCTTGGGTGTCTGGCTTTATATTCAAATCTCAAAGATTTACCTCAATTATTTGTAATATTTTGCCTTCTGAGATTTTCGTAATTCCTTTCACAACCTTGTTAACCAAACATTTTAATCCTAGCACTTCAATCAAAAACACTCCAGATCCTTTAGTGTGTGATCACATTTCTATTCAGGGTGTTGGGGTAGATGTGCTTATTTCAGGTAGAATTAAGAACTTCATTTCACCTGAATGCATTGATATTCAGCAGTTGCTGCTGTGTTGCATCATGACCTGTCTGTCAGAGGTTTAGCTGCAGGGTTGCCCGTAGACGGTATCGCTGCTGCTGTGTTGTTGAAATGGTTTGTTTTCTTGCTTTTGAAGAGGTCTCAGTGGTTGATGCTGCTACAGAATTGGATTGCAACACTGCAATGAGTTTCCATTAAACACCTACTGTGATCAAGCAATTGTCTGTTTGGGAAAAAAGGAAAAGCCTAGTTTTATTTATTCTGACGTATGCCGCACGTCAGACACTGCTTTTAGTTTTGTGTTGTGAATTAGAGAGAAGTCAGAGCACATTGGGCGGTGTATTTTTGGCACAGTGAATATGAAAAGCTCTGGGGTTTTTGCGCAAAGGCAGGAAGTGCTACAGAAAGAGTTTAATCTGAACGTTTCATGAAATGGTGCCAGCGTAGATTTTTTTTTCTCCTTTTTTGTTTCAAAGCTTGTATAAGAATATAAAAAGAACAGTGTGCCAGAGCAGTCTCCTCTTCCCCTGAGGCTTTTACACATGCCTTAGGCCCTTAAGCCTGGGCTTGTCAGGAGTATGTCATATAACGGTGTGACACTGATCAGATGCCGTGGACACAGGAGACCACTTACTGTCCTCATAGTACAGAATATACACAGGAGTCAGAATCAGTACCTGTGGCTGATTCTGTTTGTTCAGTTACTTCATTAAAACTTGATTTGAGTAGATCTGTAGAATTTTTCATCCTCAGAAGCACATGGTTTAAAGGTACCATAGGGAATTTGGTAAACAATGTAGCTTAAAACTTTTTTTAATGCCTCTTAACAACGTTCTAACATAGTCTAGCTATAAAATAAAATTGTGGCAATTAGAAAAAGAAAAAGAAGAAATTAATGAGGTAGTTCCCTCTCAGTTCTCTAAAAGCCTCAGCCAATCATACGTTTCGGACCAAAAGCAACTATTGGACAATCCGGCTGTCTGTCTCACCGAAGTTCTTGGATCCTCCATCAATGCGTGATGGTGCATTTTAAAGCAGAACATCCCAGAAGTGAGAGAAGGACAGAAACAGCCGGCTGTTAGTGCTTCAATTTTAGGAAAAAAGACCAGAGTCTCAAAAAATCCCCCCCACTTTTTCAGCTAGCAGAAAACAAAAAACATTTGGATGTAGAAAGAGGAAAAACCTGGGTGAACATTGGCATAGCGTTTCAACGGCTGGTGTTTTGCATTCTGTTGTTACTGTGGCAATGAGCGGTCCCATGTCTGGGGGAGGTGTTGCTTAAGGACCGGATGAGAGGGGTGAGAACTCTGAGACGTGTTTGTATAAAATAGCTAGCTATACCTAGCTTGTTTGAAGATTACACAGTGCAGCTTTAAGTGCCTCATGCCTAATTTAAATTTGATACCCATATTTTATTAGAAGCTGATTCAAACCAGGCATCAATTGTATTTGCTGAAATTAAAATGAAATAGAACTAAGTATCTGTTTTGGTTGCATACACTTTATCCTGTTGAATTATAAATTTTCAAACATCTTCACGTTTGAAGCCAGACTTTGTCAAACAGGTTTGAGAAGGATCTCTTCAAAGTCAGCGGGCAAAAGCTGGCAGATGAAGAGAGAATCTGCAGAGGTCTTCATCTGTGGCTTAACCCAACAGATGACTCACGCCTCACAAAAGCCATTTCTCCATCAAGTACCTCACAGCCAACTCCATGTGTCGACTTCTTCCACACTTGAGCGGCGGAACAAAAAAGAAAAGTCATTAAAGGATCGTCTCCCTTGCTGTATTTCTCATAACGTGAGCCCCATCGTGTCGGGGATATGAGCTCTTTTTTGTGTGAGTGAGAGAAGATTTATGATAAGAATTAAAGGCAGCCAACGGGAGATTTGGATCGCGATCGATTTTGCACAATTCAATTTTAAACTTGTTGATTTATAATATGCTGTTCACATATCAATCTGGGGCCTCCGAACATGAGGTGAGCTCACTGGGCTAGCTGCTAGTAAGCTAGATCAATAAATCTGTGTGTGAGCGTTAGCGTGGGAGAGAAAGTGTAGCATTAAAAGATGATGCTGGAGAGGGTTTTTATGTGTGTACATGCTCAAACTTGGAGCTTTCTGGGATTTGCTTGCAATACCTGATGGCATTTACTCAGCACCAGGAAGCCAGGATACAAATCCACTGAAACCCCCATCATTCCTTCCTTCCGTCCTTTATCTTGTAGTGCGGAAGCCTCTTTGCTTTCCCCTCCTTTGAAGCATTTCTGTAGACTCAGGAATTTCTCAGAACTCAAATGTAGCTCCCTTCGTTTGACCTTTCTATAGATGTTATTTTTTGTCCGTAGTCTGTCCCTCACCTTCTTTTTTCCCAGAAGGATGCTTTTTAAAGTGTGTGATGAAGAGATTGCCACAAGTAAGATAGCTGAAGGCATATCTGTGCTTGCTGATGAGGTGAAGACTAAAAAGCTATCTGATCTATTCTCCCCTGCTGTATTTGTCCTAATGTCCTTTCGCTGTCGTTGCCACATCTGTCGTCTGCTCATGCCGCCCTCACAGAGCCCCTTCCCGCCCTCATTTGTCAGCGTTTTCTTTGTACTTCTCATCTCTCTATCTCACAATTTCAGTGCTGTATTTCCTCCGCACCCTGCAGCACCACCTTCCCCATGGAGTTCTCACTCTTGCATTTTTTCACCCCACCCAAAACACACAGATCAACCTATTTCTCACACACCCACCCCCCTGTCTCAGTCAGAGAAGCCAAGGCAAGCAGGGAATGAGATTTGTTTTTCTCCCTGCTCCACCTCATACTGTCTCTCTTCCAGCTGCCCCTAGCTCTTAACTTGTTGCATGACAAGTTCAGCTCTCTGCTAAAATAAATCATCTTCCAGGACAGCCTGCATGTGTGCGCACGGGGGCAGCTGAATCCAGGAAGGGCTTCCTTTTTGTGGTGGTGGTTGTTTTGTTGTGATCATGGGTGCAGAACTGCCACCCTGCTCTTGTGTATATGTGTATGTGTGTATTATTAATGCCTCTGGCTGTGACCTGCCCACACTGTTATCAGTGTGATTTATGCTCTCCCTGTCCACACTGCTTTTTGGCCTGTTTTTTTCTTCATCCAGATCCTGTTCATTTAGACACTTAGCCTCACTCTCCAGTCTTTTCCACAGCTTCAGCTTCTTCTGTTTTCATACACGTCCTTTGATTAGCTAAGGTGTGTGGAGAGATGCTGATCTGGTGTCAGAATATGCGGAGGCTATTGACCTTTTTATCACACATTAAAAATTCAATACACGCAGTGATTCACGATCGCTCTGTTTAAGTGAAGCACGATGATGGGAAATATCCGACTCCCAAGTTCAAGTACGCCCTCCCACTATACGTGCACCAATTTTTCTATAAAATAATACGTGCTCTGCCTCGCTTTCCTCATGTGCGAGTTAGAGTGGTGCTGAACACCAACTGGCCTTTTGCACACATTCATGAGCAACGATGGCTGAATGATGGAGCTTGCAGCTGGTGCTTCCTACTCCACCACTCAACCAGTCTGTGATTGCCTGAGTAATGCGTCCCAGAATTTTCTCTTGATATAACAAGGATTTTGGGGGTATTTTTGTGGTTGTATGTAGGAGTTTAGTAGCTGTTGTAAAGAATGGTGGCTAACATTTGAACATGCAGTGTAACGTGGTGGTGATGTAGTTGTGGTAAAATTGTAGCTCTTTTTTCTGACAACGGGAGCTATTTTGAGACGTTTAAGTAAATATGTTTTATAGCCTGAAGTAGGGATGGACAGTGAGTTTTGAGTTTTTGAAGAATTGTCAACAAATATGAATAAAAAAAAAAATTGTCATTTTGATAATCATCTGTTTCCCACGCCCTTCCTTTATCACCTGGTAGTAAATCTGTCATGACCACTAGGTGGGAGTAATGCACTCCTAGTAACTTTCTAAACACTGGTGCTTTTTCAGTCAGGGGTATGTTTTCAGCACAACACTACCAAAATAAGTCAGCATTCTCTGTAGTTGAAACTCCAGATATGTGACCAACTTTCAGGTGAAACACATGGCTTCTTAAGCACCGGTTCCTGCCAGGTCTTCTCATGAATACATGTTTCACTTGTTCATGACCAAATGCAGCTATAACCTCTGCTTCTCTTCCTTACCACTCAAATAAAATTAAGGCAAATAACATTAGATAAGAATTGATTTCATCCCTTTTTCTTTTTGGGAACTCCATGGAACCTCCTCCTGGAGAGTTCCCAGAGTTCCTTTTGACAACCATTAGAGGTGGGGTGTATGCCAAGTTAATTAAACTTTAGCAATTTAATTTAACTTCATATCAGCAAATACTTGGTCAACAAAAAATACAAGACCTGTCAAATAAGTTTGGTTCTATGTTCAAAGAACCATCAAGTTAATGGTAATCCTAATGCTGAATTCTTCTAAAACACAAGATGAAAATGTAAATGAGTTTTACAAAGGCTTTTGTAAAATATGCCCAGGTAATTTTACAGCAACAACTTGTTGGTTACAATGAAATCTGTAAACAAGATATTGAGGTGTTTAAAAATTGAAGAAGGCTGGTTATATACAGAAATCACAGCAAGTTGGACAGACAACACAGAAAAATAGGCACAGCTTGTTGTTGCATCATCACAGTAATTACTGAAAGAAAAATGTCTTTTTGTTAAGGATACCTGCAGGTTTTCTCATTTCAAACAATATATTTACAATGTTTTTGGATTCAGGATGATTAAACTATCCTAGGCAAGTCCTTTACAATTTAAAATCTTATGCTAGCATTTAAAAGTACTCAAACTCTGTTAAGACATTGACCAGTCTATGAACATGTAAGCCAAAAAAGTGCAGAGAGAAGCATCTTCAAGAATTGGGTGGAGGTGGTGGTGGAGGGGAATCTGGGTGAAGGTGTGCAGTCTGGAGTAACAGTGCAGCGTCATGGTTGCAGAGTGTGGTTCCAGCACGTAGAAACGTTCTGACAGTGTCCACTGGTGAGCGATCCTTAAGGCATCTACACATTAAAAACTTTATTCGTCATTAAGGATTAAAAATGAGGAAGCCTAGACCAGCTTATCAGGTGTATAATAATGTAAATCAACTTGTAAATTAAAGCATGTGAGCTTATTAATTACAGGAAAGAAAATAATCACCAGTATTTGCCGTCTTTGCCTGTCTCTGTTTACTTTTTCTCAAATATGAACGCAGCAGAAGAACTGAACATCAAAACGGTACAAAATTACAACTTTCAAGACATCTTTAAAGAAAATGAACCCTCTGTGAATTATTATTCAACAGCACAAAAGAACAGATGCCTTTACAACCAGGTTCTGGGATTAACTAATACTTAAAAACATAAGGTTTACCTGGGTTTGCTATTTAGATTTTTGCTGCTTCTACATAAGTTTTACATTCTCTGTGCAGTACAGCTGATGAAGAGCTTTCAACCACATTTTAATAACAAACCTCTCTTTTGACTCAAAATACAAAGAGAATAGTCTTTCTAATGGAATCAACCCTGAATAATTTGATAATGAATCCTTGTAAGGAGTTCTCTTGTGTGTGTGTGTGTGTGTGTGTGTGTGTGTTTGTGTGTGTCTGTCTGTGTGTGTGTGTGTGCGTGCGCGTGCGTGCAGACATGCACGCACTTTTATACTTTTTGTATACATTGTTTTTTCTGATTTGAATGGCTTGAAAGAAGACTGCCATTCATCTTTAAACATCTATTGCTTTTTATTTACTGTTAAAGCAACAATGTGGAGTTTTTCAGCAAGAGAGCATTTTTTTAATCCAGCTTACCACTGCCCCTCCCAAAACATCCATTCTCCCCCTGCCCACGTTCTATATCCCCACCTCGACACACGCATGCACACAGCGTCACTCTAAGCCGGGCATAAACTGTGCTTCGTCCTGACTCTCTTCACAGCTCACAAATCATGTTCTCACTCTGTAGATGCTCTGAGACCTGACTGTCACACTGTGCTTATGAAACGCATCGCTCAACACGCTCGTCACACAACAGGGAGCTGCAAGTAGCAGAACCCGGAAATGAGGAGACACTCAGTCCAGACTGAAATTCTTGACCAAAATAAACGCTTATCCTTGGAAAGCCTTGCCATTCTGTGAGGAGAAATGTTTTAAAACGAAAAATAAAGCCCTCAGTAGCCGGGGAATGGATAACTTTTTAGTAGAAATTGGCTCAGACTTCTCCATGAGACTGTAAACAGGAAGACACGGAGCGTCCTGGGCGCGAGGCCCCCACCTCGACAGGTTTACGCGAAGCGCGTGCACGTTGACTGACAGTCGACAATGCAGAACTTTGAATTTTATTGGCTGAAAAAGTTCACCAGTCAGAGAGAATTCAAAGGGGTCTATGGGAGGAAGGAGGGTCTTCAGAAGAATAACAGATGTTGTGGAACTCTACCCATATATCATAGTTTAGACCTGAAATATCATTTAAAACATTTATAAAACTTTGATACAGAGAAAAATGCACCACACATTGCCTTTTAAAGCTAAGAGAAAACATCCAGAAACCACTGTGTGATTGATTACACTGTTATATACTGTGATTGTGCTGATAGATTGTATATGCATGATGCCTCTTCCATTTTTATGAAGCCCTTAAACAGTACAGCTTGTGTTTCTGCAAATACAGAATTTCTTACAGTTGAACTCTGTATGATTTGGTCGGTTGGACGTTATTGACCAGCTACAGGCAACAGCAGAGGTATTTTTTCTATTTAAACTTTCAATATAACTGCATACCTTCCATTTTTAAAAGGCTCACTGTAAAATAAAAATGCTTTAGAGTTCAGGTCAACACAAAATGGGTCTGATAAAGAAACAAAGTCTGCAAACAGTAAAACCTTGAGAACATTTGCATAATGAACAGGACCTCTGTTCATTTTGACGTCTTCCATCTGTCTTAAACATCTCCACTGAAGTACGCCTCGCTTCTACTGATTAAGCAGAATGTTCCAGAGTTTGTGACTGGCTCCCTCTATCTTAATGCTTCTCCCTGTTTCTGTGACTCTCTAAGTGGTCATCACATGTATTCTTACGTGTCTAGTCGATTGTCAGCTGATAAAACTTATATAAAATATTTCTCCAGATTTGTAAAAGTAGCTCGGGTTTTGTTCTGCCCTAAACTTTGCACTAAGCTTTGTGTTTTTCCATATTTTGGAGGATGTTGGTGTTTCAGCGAGACTTTTTGTCTTGGCTGATTGAATTTCTCTGTGTGGAGAGAAGAGCTGAGCCCTGGTAATAAGGTAACCACAGATATGGTGGCTGCAGTGACCAAAATACCTCAAACTACTATGCAGTCTGCTGGTGCAGGTTCTCAGTCATCCAGGTCACAGTAATCCTGAAGAGTTCAAATGAAGACAACTGGATTTCTTTGGTTCCTTGAAGACATTTTGCTTCTCATCTGAGGAACTTTCAGATCTAACTGGAATATGGAAGAACCAGTTTATAGCTGTCTGTTAAGACGTTAATGTTGTTAGGCCCTATTGTGTTAATTTATCCCCTTGTGAGTTGTTTTGATCAGATGCAGGAAGGTGTGAATTAGACAAACTGTCTGGGGATCAGATTCAGAGCTGAACCTCTAGAAATGGGAGGAAGTCCTCTGATCAGAGGACTGCTCATGGCTAGTCAGATCAGGAGAGAGACTGTTGGCAGATCAGTGATTAAAAAAAAAAAAAAAAATCCTCTTGCTCAAAGAAGTCACATTGATGTGTTAACCTCTACACATTTGCATTACCGGTAATCTGTTTTTTTCAACCAATCAGGGTCCGAACTACTATGCTACTTTACATGCCACTTCAGCAGCATAAACTGAACTAAAAGTCTTTTTAGAGGTTCACCAACAATAGTATAATGTTCTAATGCGTCTGTTTAGCTTTTTTGAGCAAAGTGGTTTTAAATATCCTAAATTTGTCTCCAATCTGCATCCATGTCTCCCAGCATGGCTAGGCTTGAGTATTGCTCTGGTCAGAGGAAGACTTCCTGTTAATAGAGATGCTTTTCCTTTTGAGTGATGTCACTGACGGTCCTTAGCTAACTGATAACATACCACTTCGAAAGGACAGAAACATTCCTTTTTGAAATGTGAACTTCCCATGAGTAATCTTGTATAAATTATTTCAAAATTGATCAAAAAATATTAATGGTTACAACATTTTTTTTCAAGCATTGAGCAGCCTTAGCTTCCCTTTGTAGCTCCTGTACTGCTGGCTTTTAAAATTATTTTTATTACATTTGGAACCAAGTCACTAATACAGTAAATAAATCAGATTTTTAAGTAAAAATACTTAAAAATAAGAAGGATTTCTGTTTTTCTGTATTTTGCATTGGTGTCATTTTATCAGCTTCTAATGAAAAAAAGTCAAAACTTGTTTAATAACATCAAAGTTAAGTGCTTCATAAATCAAATGTTAAATTATGTGTCACATTTCTACTACTTATAATGTTTCTTCGTTTCAGATGTTAGTGTACCAAGCTTTGAACTCTACATATTTACATTTTATCTGACAACTTAAGTCGTATGAGCTCTAGCCTTTCTTGTTCACTGTATTTTAATTATCCAGTCTGATGTAGAAACATCCTTCCTCCTAAATACAGTCTCTATGTAAAACTGTTTTTATTTAAAAGGCGTTCCATCAGTATGAAAACATTCCTAATTACAAGAAAAATTTCATCACTTTCACAGAGCACAGAATGTTTCCTAATTATGTTTTTCATGTTTTCCATGCACCTAAGTGTGCACTAGAAGGTGACATTTTTATTGTCTGCTTTGTTCTCATTTATATTTACTCACCTGTTTAATTTGCCCTAGATGTGCAGAAGAACTGAATGGAGAGAAATTAATTTGCTTGGCATCTGAAATAAAAAAAAGAAAATAACTGAAAATCACTCTAATGAGCACAAGTTAACCTGACAGGCAGGACACTACTGAGCTTGATGAGATGAATTCCATGGATAATAAGATAAAATACCAAAAAACAATAAAACAGCAGTGTCAGAAAAGAATGTCAAATTCCAGAAGATGTTTCTGTAAACATAACTTCCTTCTCCACTTGCTCTTGGTGTTATTTAATATCACAGTTTTGTCTCTTTTTTTCTTTTTCCAACTTTCACAGGTTGTGCTGAAGATTATTAAGCACTACCAGGAAGAGGGCCAGGGCAGTGAGGTGGTGCAGGGCGTCCTGCTGGGCCTGGTGGTAGACGACCGTCTGGAGATCACCAACTGCTTCCCCTTCCCCCAGCACACTGAGGATGATGCAGACTTCGATGAAGGTAACCATAAAAGCAACGTCACCTCTATTTGTGGTGCTCAGCCAGTCACAAGAACACAACAGAGTCTCAAGTGAAGCAGCCAAATGATGTCTGTGGTGACAGTGGAAGATGAATTTATGAGATCATATTTGAATGCCTCAGTAACATTTCCGCACTTTCTTGTTACTTTCATTACCGATAAGAACTTCTTTGTCATTCAAATTCAGCTGCGTGCCTTTATGAACTGCAAATTGGGATGATTAGGTTTTTAATTAGCTCCGACTTCTTGGGTTGATATACCAGATGGCACTGGAAATATTCATTTGAAACATTTCTGTGCAAAAGAGGGGAAAAAATATTTTTTTGCTGTGAAACTTGGATAGATTGGTTGTATTTTATCTGATCATGCTGAGTGACAGGTGAGCAAAAAGGTTATTGTCTTGAAGCCTGGAATCTTATCATGGGCTGGGTCTTAAAATTCAACAAAACTGGTTTAAAATAAACATTTTGAATTCTAAATTGAGTAATTTGAGAGATAAGCTGGAGGTGAATAATCTGAACTTGATGAGACTATGAGGGATGAGTGTATAATTGTAAAACTTGGTGAATAATAGTGTGTTTCTCGGTACATCAGCACAGATTTGAGGACGCTGCCGAGCTCTAATGGGGCCCACATGGTGCCAGGTGTCCTACACTGTCAGTGCCAGGGTTGATGTGGGAGGTCAGCAAGGCAGGGGTGGAATACTCCACCTTTGGGGGTTACAGGTGGATGATGTGAACGTGTGCTGGGTTTTATTTAGTCCTTATCTGCAAAAGTCCATTTCCCTTTTCACCCCATGCCTCCCATTGAAGGCTGCCAAGTCTTCGGACCTCTGCCCCTCTCTCTTTGAGGCTTGTTTTACCGACTCGCTGCTCAGTGCAGCACAGTCTCCTACAGGCTGGACTGTAGGATGTGAGGAAGACAAGCAGATGCAGGGAAAGGTGGACAAGGCGAAAAAATATTCCTCTAACAGGCCTCCTCTGCTAATGAGCAACCGTCAAAAAATTGAGCAGGATGCACAAGCGGCGATGATGGCTAAAGGTCATTAGTGTGAGGAGCAGTGGCTTGGTGTGTGTTTGTGTGTGTGTGTGTATGTTGGTGAAAGCCACAGCTGGTTGGGATGTTGACTCTTGATGGTTTGGGTTTTCCATCTGTCACTCTTTTTAAGTTAACAAGGGCTTCAGTGACTGGTGGCTTGCTGTGAACCTGGGCAAATTTATCGAGCTACAACAGAATTCCTCTCAGCGAGGATTCTGATCCAGCTGCAAAAGGTGACAGGCTTCAGGTTATCTGCCAGTATGGAACCAAATTCCAAATGTAAATGGGATTCACTCATGTTGTGCATGCTGGTTCTTGCCAACTTTTGTTCTCTCAAATGAGAACATGACATCGAACGAGCGTGCGACTCTACAGAAAGCTGCTTCCTCTGTTTTTTGATGAAAGGTTTATACTACGCTTTATAATTTTCCACTAAATTAAAGCTGTGGAACGACAGTTAGCATGAGGTAAATTGTTGACCAGCCATAACATGGAAAATTGATTTTATGTCTGTACATAAAGTCATTTTGTTCCTGTACTCCAGCCTGAATTATCTCCCCACCCACACAGCTGACCAGCTGGGCCAGTCAGCTGCCTCCGTCTCCTCTGCTCTGGAGCAGCTAATTGTTAGCACTTCAAATGTGCTAATGCTGGAGTGGGCTGCCTCAACCCTCTGCAGACCCGCAGAACCAAGTGTTTTGCTTTCGTTCTAATCAGGCTTTGAAAATTCATCTTTGAAACTTTTTTGGGATGTTTTAGGATCCATGAGCTGACTTTTTTTTTCTAAACAGTTTGCCAGTAAAATAACTTTCACCTACTTTTTACCCTTCTAAGAAGGTAAAAAGGTGCAGCTTATGTAATTTGGATGCAGCTGCTCACACTTGCACTTTACTTGTGCTGAGTTGTTTGCTTCTTTAAAGTAATGTTTCAATAAGCACCCTATTATTCTGTACAGTAGTGGCTTTTTTTCAGCGACTTATCAGGAAGCAGAAGGGCATACACATACAGAAATGTACGCTTATACAAACGTGTGCATGGTAGGAAGGCTCAAAAGCATATTTGTTTCTCTTCAGAATGTCATTTTTCAATCCCGTCCTCTTTATTCCATTGTTTTAAAATTTTCATCAGTGTAAGACTCAGAAAACTTTCAGAGATGCACATACACTCAGAAGACATTAACAGTTCCATAAATGGATATGAGGAGATTTTTAAATTTCCATCAAAGAGACAATCTTTTTCGCCCTGGTAAAAATTGATATTTCATTGGGACTCAGGCAGTTTCTGCATGTTATCTTTTTTGCCAGAGGTGCTCTAAAGCGTCTGCCTGATAGGAGCAGCTTATAGTGGTGAAGGGGCTGTGAAGGGTCTCTTTGTAGAGCTGTCTGCCTTTTTTTAACCAAGACGTTCTGATCAGTCTTCTTCTGCTTCCACACCAGTGTTCATTGTGCGGATGGACGGATTTGATGAGTGTCTGCTGTACTGCTCTTAAAAGTGTCCAGTCTGACGTTAAATCTTCTCTGCCTTCTCAGTGCGCTACCTGTTCAGTCTGCTTGTTGTGTGACGCAGTTGGAGGGTGGAGTGCAGTCCTCGGGTCTTCTGTCCTGGGCGGGTCTAGAGGGATAGTTTGAAGTGCTGCAGCCTTGCTTCTTAAGGCACTAAGACGAGGAGCGTCCCACGTGTTTATTTCTGTTAAATCATCAAATTGATCTATTCATTACAGATGAAGATGAAACTTTACGTCTAAAAAAACTCAGTCAAGCAGCGAGCACTCTCCTCCTCAGGCATCATCAGGTCCCTTGGATACTTTTTTGCCTGTAAGGTCTGAATGTGTGGTTATATCTCTGCCCCATGAATTTCTGCATTTGTCAGCATCACTTTGTGTGTGCGTGTGTGTGCGCACATCGCTGAATCATCTCACTCTGACTCATTGTTGCCGGAGGCTCCTCAGATTTAGAATGACTCCTGCAATCCATCTTTTAAGAACAATGGTTGAGATTGACAGCTATGTGACTATATGTTTGTTTTTTGTTTTTTCATGTGTATTTGCTGATTGCAAGCCAGCACAATTGTGTGTGTGTGTGTGTGTGTGTGTGTGTGTGTGTGTGTGTGTGTGTGTGTGTGTGTGTGTGTGTGCGTGCTATGCTGCTAGTTCATCAACAGGTGCCAGTGTGGAGCTGTGCTTGCAGGGCAGCCTGTGGCTGCAAATGTGACCAAAATGAGCAGAAAAAAGACAAAAAAAAAAAAAAGCCAGAAAAAGAATAACTGAGCAGAATCGGGTATAGATTTTAAAAAAGAAAGAAGAAAAATAAAGAACCTTGGCTGAACACCAACCTTCCTATCTTCTGTGCCCTTGCACACTCTGTCCTTTTATCATTGACTAAATGTATGGAGGAGATGTGTACAACTACGGGCATGCATTTTGAGCTATAGAAGCACACGAGAAGCATGTTAATAACGCAGGCAGACCCTCCTCCTTTGTTGTGATATCAGTGATAATGCATTACAATGAAGACGTATCCTGGTATGGACAGATTATTAGGGATGTGGGCATAAAAGAAGCAGCGCAGGGTAATAATTGTGATTTTGCACTCCCCTGACAGATGCACACTAAAAACACATCTTTAATGTTCTTTTGTAAATGGACGAGAAGTGTTTTTATCAGTTTCAAAATATATATATTGTTTTATAGAAGACAGGGAATTATAGTTACAAAGCATTTCAGTCCCTTTTGTGATAAAGTACCATAGGACACCAGTTTCATATAAAAAAGTTGTTTCCCCCCCCCTGTGAAACAGTGTATTGCAGCCTGTGGCTCTCCATAAGTTACCTCATAGTGTCGGTTAATTGAAATGTTCCCACTTGGTGTTTTTAGTGCCATTTATCCTCCGTTGTACCGCTGTCAGATGCACACATGTTCCTATTTACATATTTACAAAGACTTGTTTCGTGCAACTTTATTTTTGTACATCAGTTGCTGAGGAAAAGCTTCAGGTTTCTATAGTTGGATTCCAGACTGCATGGAGCACACGGCCCAGAAGTGATAAAGTTTTTAGGGAAGAACATTTGTTAGGCATGAAATAAAGTTTTTATAACAGAACATATACACACACCACAAAATGAAGTACAAGCCATAACTGATCATCTGATCCCATCTAAAGCAATGTGGATGATTGAGGTGTATCCAATCCGTCGTCTCGTCTCGTCTCGTCTTCTTCCGCTTATCCGGGTCCGGGTCGCGGGGGCAGCATCCCAATTAGGGAGCTCCAGACAGTCTTCTCCCCAGCCACTTCTACCAGCTCCTCCGGCAGGATCCCAAGGCGCTCCAGGGCCAAACCAGAGATATATTTTCTCCAGCGTGTCCTGGGTCGACCCGGGGGCCTCCTGCCGGCAGGACATGCCTGAAACACCTCCCTGGGGAGGCGTCCAGGGGGCATCCTAACAAGATGCCCGAACCACCTCAACTGGCTCCTTTCGACATGGAGGAGCAGCGGTTCTACTCCGAGTCTCTCCCGAATGTCCGAGCTCCTCACCCTATCCCTAAGGCTGAGCCCGGCCACCCTGCGGAGAAAACTCATTTCGGCCGCTTGTATCCGCGATCTCGTTCTTTCGGTCATTACCCAAAGCTCATGACCATAGGTGAGGATTGGGAGGTAGACCGACCGGTAAATCGAGAGCCTTGCTTTCCGGCTCAGCTCCTTCTTCACCACAACAGACCGGTTCAGCGTCCGCATCACTGCAGACGCTGCCCCAATCCGCCTGTCGATCTCCCGCTCCCTCCTTCCCTCACTCGTGAACAAGACCCCGAGATACTTGAACTCCTCCACTTGAGGCAGGATCTCTCTCCCAACCTGGAGTTGGCAAGCCAGCCTTGTCCGACCGAGAACCATGGCCTCAGACTTGGAGGTGCTGATCCTCATCCCAGCCGCTTCACACTCGGCTGCGAGCCTCCCCAGCAAGAGCTGTAGGTCAGAGCCTGATGAAGCTAGGAGGACCACATCATCTGCAAAATGTAAAATGTAAAATGCAAAGTGTATCCAATCCATTCTTTGGATTATACAATAAATATTTAAGAGATTTGTTTTAACTGAAAGCTATTTGTTCTCTGCGTCTTTACAAAGACTGTTGTTGCTTCATGTTGCAAACATTTCATTAAGTGTGAGAGTAAATATAACTTCTAAGTCTGAATATAAAATATTACATGGACATGCTTATGATAGCCTCTGTTTGAACACGGAGGTTGCCAGGATTTGCTAATCCATTAAGTAGAAACCACCTCCTTTTTCTTTTGTACATTAATAAAAAATCTGTGTGGGGGAAAAAAAAAACACAGGAAGTATCCTCTCATTTAGCCTAATCGCCATCTTCATTGTTTGAAATGGCACAACCTTGCCGGTGGCAGGTTTTCTGGGATGTTACTAATTAAACGTAACTCCTTGAGTAACTTTTTGACAACCCAGAATAATAATAAACTGTCGTAAGGTTGTTTTGTTTCTGCAGTCTGTTTTCTGCTAAATTTTGATTTATTAAAAAAAAAAAAGAACTTACCATCTAAAACTGTCATACAACCTGGTTTAAGCAGCTTCAGCTGGGTGAACAAGTGTTTTCAGCTGATTTGATCAATAATTAAAGCTAACCAGACCTATAGATCTTTTTTTAGTCTGTTGGGATCAACTCTTCCTGTTTCTCTTCGGCAGCAGGAGACAGTATCCTGAAGACAGAACAAAATTAGAACGCACTCTTTAGCTCTCCCTCTCAATACGTCTCCTGCTCTACTTCTCCATCTTTTCTCCTCCCTTTTGTTTTTTTAGACTAATTATATGGAAGCACAACCTCCTCTCTCACCATTTCTCCTTTTTTGCTTCCCCCTCAATCACTGGCTCCCCATCTACTTTCTCTGTTCGCAAATCTTCCGTCCATTCCTCCCTCCCTGAAAAGTAATTATGATACGCGCTTTGAGAGAGATAAGTGGAAGCGCCCAACAACTGTCCTGTTGGGATAATCATACCCCAGAAATAGAGCAGTTTATTTTACAGAAGTCATTTGTTTTAAATGACCAGCAAGGGGTGTTCTTTTTTAGAAATCGAGCATTGATGCTGTTGCTAAGAAAACATTACATCATACTGTATTTACTCCTTTACAGATTTCTTCTGTTTTTGCTTTTTTGTAACTCACTTTAGGTCGGCAAACAAATTTCAGTATCAAAGAAAGATAACGTGATTAAATACAAACTACAGTTTTAAAATGTTTATTATTAAGGGGGAAAGCCGTCTAAACCAACCTGCTCCTATGTGAAAAAGGAATCACTCCCCTTGATGCATCATGAATTACCTGTGATTAACCACAATATTTGGAAAGAGTTCAGTGTGCCTAGCCATACCTAGAGCCAGGCCTGTAGAATTAAGAAATGACTTTATCAGAACCTAACATGAAGTAGGCTAAAAGATTTCAAAAAGCATTATCCTGCTGTGAAGACATTCAAGAACCCAAAACCGCAGCAGTGGGGAGTGGCCTCCATAGGAAAGTTTCAACGACAAAATCTCTGCTGACCAAAAACGAACGACACAAAGGCCCTCCTCACATTTACTAAAAACATCTTGGTGATCCCCAAGACCTTTAAAAACATATTTTGTGAACTAATGAGATGGATGTGAAACTTTTTGGAAGGTATGTCCCTCATTACATCTGGAGTAATGCCAACACTCAGCCACTCCAAAGGTCACATCATCAAAGGTCACACCCAGGTTTTTAACTGATGAGCAGAGAAATGGGGCAAGAAGAGCAGAGGGATAGTCGGTGTGTTTATGACCAAAAAAAAGAGAATCGTCCTCCAGTGTGACTGAATTTAAAAATACCTGTAAAGAAGAGTGGGACTAAATTACTCCACAGAGATAAGAACGACTCATTACCAGTTATCACTGGGGATGGGAATTGATAATCTAGTGATGCCAATTACATTATCAATATCACTTATCAATTCTAGTTGAGTTAAGGATCAGTAATAGCACATTTTAAACACATTAACTAAATGTTAATATGAGAGATGCTGGTGAAGGTTGTCAGTCATCCAGGTCATGGTCATCCTGATGGGTTCAAATGAAGGCAACCAAACTGTTTTGGTTCCTTGAAGAAGTCAATTGACACAGCTCCTGGGATAAGAAGAAAAACGTCTTCTAGTTAAAAAGATGTGGAGATTATTCTTACAGTATGGGGCTAATGTTGTTACATAATTATATACAGGACCTGGAGTTTAACGTTACCTGGGACACTTAAGACAGAAGATGCTGTGTTGTAAGCACCCGCTTGAGAGTTGTCGCTGTTGCTAAGCAGCGTATCAAAGACTTTGCATTCATGCAAATTACCTGCATGCTGTGTGGTCAAATGTTTGAGTATGTTGCAGGTATTTCCTCCTTTGTTAAGATCAAAGCTCTGCACATGTTGCAACTGGGCCTAGTATTTCTTCTGCCTTGATGCCATCTTGGATGTGTTCTGAACCAAAATATGGGCAGGTTATTAATTAAGAGTCAAAGTTTTCCAACCCTAAAATCTATTTAAAAAAAACATGCAAAAACTTGCCTAACCGTATCCTACTTACATGTAGGGCTGCACGATATGAGAAAAATCTAATATCCCGATATTTTTTGGCGATATCGCGATACGATATATATATCACGATATTTTAAATAAGCTCCGAAAACAAATGTTATTTTGAGCTATGTGCATTAAAAGGCCCTGGTGTACTCGTTTGAATCATCCATTCACATATTTAACCATCAGTTGCAGAGAAAGTTTCATCATGACAACACTGTTAAACCAGTCTCTGCTCTGGTTCTTTCTTGACTTTCCTCCCAAATTAATTCCACCCCAGTTTTTACTCAAATTTCCCCCCTTTCCCCTAAACTCAGTTTTAATATTTCTAAACTCCACATTTTTGTTTTAACCACAGTTATGAACCTAAAAAGTGAATAATTATAAAGTTAATGACAAATAATTCAACAAATCAAAGCCACAGGGTTCTAAATCTAGTGAGTGTTATTTGTATAAAACAAAGTTCTGTGGTTCAGCTGATCATTGGGTGTTTAAGGTATTACAAGTATTTATTATATATTTTTAAAGAAGATATTATGTGCAAACCAAATAATCTAGTGTATCTCACTTTTTAAAAAAGTATTTTTGTAAAATAAATTTCTTTAGAATTAAACTCAGCATAAAAATGTCTCATAAAGAAACATAAAAGCTGCCTAAAGATAAAACTTGAGACAGCTGCCTGTTAAACAGACCTCTGTTCATTTTGACTTCTCCATCCATCACAGAGCAGAGACACACGGCGTTCTGACTATCAGCTCATTACAGGGATTCTAACGCTGCAGCCCATCGTCTGCTCACTAAACTTAAGAGAAAAGTTGTTCTCCAGATTCATAAAAGTCTTTTAAGTATTGTTCCGTCCTGAGCTTTGAGCTAAACTTGGAGAAAATTCGCGTTTCAGTGAGAATTTTCTCCGAAGCGGTCTGGTTATTTCTTCTTCGGTTTTCTCTGAGGGGAGCTCAGCTGAGCCGCTGCGTCACCAGGTGACATGAGGTGTGGTGGCTGCAGCGGACACAATAACTCAGAAAATAGTTTATTCCCTTTTACTGAACTCAGTTTTGTTTGGTAATTCCCGCGATTCCGTCTAATTTCCGTCTTTTTCCTCATCGAGGAGACCCGCGCGCTCGTCGCTGCTGCAGGTACAGTTTTCAGGTTGGGAGGGGCGAGTAGTGATGCATTCAACGCGTGTGGGAAAAGCGAAACTTACAGTGAATTACAAGCAGACGGCTTCAATTTGCCGTCACAGTTTATACTCGAGTGTTGATGATATAGCCATTTTACACATCCCACGTGGAAAATACCGCGATACATCGAATATACTCGTTATATCCCCCAGCCCTACTTACATGTAACATAGATAACATAGATTTTTTTAAAAAGTACAGAAGATGAGAGACAAAGTGCATAGCTTCACCATAAAGAACGCTGTTTTGTTTTTACTTTACATCGTCACTCAAATGCATCAGATGTCAATGGAACCAGAAATCGTAATCGTTAGGCATGCTGATTAATGGTTCATGGAACTGAACTATTGGTAACCGGTTCCCTGCAAAAACTAATTTCCCATCCCTAGTTATCACAAACACTTGATCGCAGTTGTAGCCTCAATGTCATTTTTCTTTACACACCGATCTAGGTTGGTTTGTATAATGTTTCCCCCTTGAAAACCTAAATTATCCTTTGAAAATGTACTTATGTTTGGTGATTCCCTCCATAATTGTAATGCCTTTTTGATGGCAAGTCACCAGCCATTTTCCCACTGGTGAATGGGGATTCCCCTGTCAAATTTAAGTCTCGTCTTCCATCAGTCCAGAACAGGGGAACTGTTTTCATCTTAGTGGAACAAACGGGTGTTGCTACTCATGTGAGGAAATTAAGCACCCTTGCAAACTCTTGCAAATGCCTCTTGCAGTTTGTTGCAGAAAGCCACAGTCCAAATGCCAGTTTTATCTACTGTATTGACCCGAATATAGGACAACCCCGATTATAAGACCACCCCCCCTTTCCAAGACTAATCTTCAGAGAAATTACTAAATTTGCAGACTCTCTCCTTTTCTCCCTCCCTCCTGCCCTGGGTCTGTAAGTGGACCGGCCTAGACTGACCATCAGACATCATCCCCAGTGGGCCTGTAACTTTGGGCCGATCTGGACCGGCACCTTTAGCAATCTGAGCTGAGCTTCCCATTGCTGCAGGCTTTACTAAAAGCCTGCGCCCTCTGCTGTTGCGGTCGTGTAATGACCCCAAACAACTATCAGCATGTGTCACTGGTTAGACCTTGATTATAAGACGAGCCCCTATTTTTTTACATTATTTTCAATGAAAAAACTTCATCTTATATTTGGGACAATATGGTAATTAAAGTACAATATTAAAAGCCCTGTTCCCCTACTTGGGACATAGAACAAGAGTACTATGAATAAGTCCCACTAAATAGGTTAAACATTGAAAAAAAAACATTAAATACAATAAATGGTTTTTAAAAGAGGCACAAAAACAGAAACCAACAGAGAGAATATCAATGACTGTTTTTAGGAACAACCAAGAATGAAGGAGACAAAATTCTTTTAATCATGCAACATACAAATCCCATAATACAGTATGATGCGTAGGGCTTGGTGATATGGCCAAAATTTCATAATTTCCCGATATAGCTCATTTTATATCCCGATAACAATAAACATATGAAACATAGAACACCTCCTTGTGAATCTCCGCCTCCGCTGTGGCTCGACATGCATCATATAAATCAGGTAACATGACTTTAGTCATGTGTTTTGAGCTGGGGATTTCATATCTCGGTTCGAGTGTAACTCTCAAAACTCAGGTTTCTCCACCGTGTAGATTGAGTCCATATCTTTGCAGATGTGCTTGGCAACAGCAGTAGTAATCTCCTTCCATCTGCGGGAGCTAGAAACTACATGGTGTGCGATGAGTAAAAGCCTGTTGCAGCGTCTGCGCCAGAAGTCTATTATGAGCGCTTACGCCAACACTCAACGTGGCTTTTGCAGCTTTAGCTTGTTGACTGTCTCTGTATTCTTTGTTGTGGTTTTTGCGCAGGTGATAAAATAAATGTGTGGTGTTGGAGTCCGTTGTTGGGACTGGGAGCCGGCAAACTTTACAAACAACTGTTGGTTGGTCATTTTATATTTAAACCACATCCATGCAACAAAAGATTTCCCTCTTTTAGGTACAAACTCCTTGGTTTGGATTAGCTGGTTATCCTGTTGACCCTGGACTAAACGCGTTCGCTACCATCTTACGCAATGTTTGTTTATGTTTTGCTGCGTGGCGCGTGCATGGGCATGCCATAAAAGCTTTGATGTAAATTACTGTCGTAAAACTTCTAACCGTGGTGTAAATGATAGAGCTTTATATTTGACGATAGACATTTTCTATCGTACAGATGAAATATTTCATCATATCGCACAGCCCTAATCAAGCACTCATTACAATGTTAACACAGTGGTCAAGAAAGATTTGTCTGATTTTCTAGCAGCCCAATAGAAGTCTAAGATAAAACTGCATGAGTAGATGGATAACATCTAATGCTTAGTATAAAGAGACTAAACTAGACCCTTTTGAAAAGAATATCAGTAACTCTTCCATTTACTTCAGTGTTTTAATCAGAGCAGACAGATTTGCCTTGCAGTGTGGCATTTTCTTTATCTTCCATCCCAGTCATAATAAATCCAATCTTAAGCTATGTGGCTAATTGGTTTGCTGAGTGTTACAAACCGTGGCAGCAGGAGTGACATAAACAACAAATAGCAAACTGAGAAGAGGGTGTCAATCAGCAAAATCAATCTTGTTAATGACTACAGGTTGTTTACACATCAAGAGAAGGTTTAACGCTCTTTTTAATTATGTGTCTTGTTAGAACTTGAGGAGCAGCCTTGTTCCATGTTGAGGGTCAAATTTCCAACTTAAATGCTCTCTAGCTTAGATAAAACCATCGTTTATTACCCAACATACCTTTTCACAAAAAAAGAAACGGCACTAATTATTAAATCTAAACTCTTTGCAAAAAAAAAAAAAAAAAGAACAAAGTAGGAAAAATGTGAGACAACTTTGGGATGAGTTGAAAATCAGATTCTGAATAAAATAAGGGTAAATTCCAAACAAACAGACATAACTTAGACATTTAGCGACTAAATTGGGAAATTAAAACTGGTCACAATTGGTTGTTCATTATGTCATTTTCTTCCGATTACTCAGCTAATTATAAAACTCACAAACATGACATGAGTACCAATTCAATGTGGTATCAGCAGATAATTTTTTCATGTTTTCTCACAGTTTTGTGTTTCTAAGTAGCCAACAATCACTTAACTTTAGAAACAGGCTTGTAAACATTGGTTTGCCTAGCTTTGTTGTTAGTCTATAAAATTGGAAATGCATTAGTTGGCTTAAGCATAATCATCTCAAACTCTGTGTGAGGGTTTATTCTGCAGAAATTGGCTTTTGTTTTCCAAAATGCCAATGATGCAACAGAAACTCCCCACATCAGCTGCTGGATTGGACTCTCGTTTAGTATTGTTGAAATCCACTGCTCTGATTTGACCTCTTCTGACAGGATACACACAGCATCTGCTTCAGTTTCCTCCTCATCATTGTCAGCCCGATGATACTTGACAACACGGCTGCCTGAATACTGTCCCTCTCTTGAGATGTTAGATTATTTTCCACCGTCTTATTTTCCTCTACACTTCTTTCGCCTCATTTTCTGAGCACCAACAATATAGGGCCTGAATATTGAGCACCTGTAGAGGGAATATTCAGGGTATTTGCTCTGCAGTAGTATGAATTAAAAAGGAAATTTTACTAAACCATGACAAAGCAGCAAAATCTAAAACATAAACCAAACTAATTATGGCCAGTTATGTCAACATATTCCTCTTCTAAGGTCTGAGAGCCCTTGGTTTTCTGAGCTGGTATTGTCATTGGTGGCAGACACATTCACATTGGGTTAATTGAAGTCAGGGGGATTAAAACTGCCTCTGCAATGATCTCAACACTTTTTCCTGAAAATACTTTTCAGTATGCAACAAGGCGTGTATGTGTAGATTGTGCATGTGTGTGTGTGTGTGTGTGTGTTGTCTAAAACAAAAAAAAAAGTTGGACTATCATTCTGATGAGGTCCACCTAGGGGGTTAGCCCTTCAATAGATCACTCTACCTGCCCCAAATGGGAAATTGATTTCCTCCGTCTTCCCGTCCTCCCTCACCGAGGCTAATTAGAAATCGCTCCCAGTCCACCTTTAAGGGAAATGCATAAACATTAAAGAGCACTGTTAAATGTGAGAGTTTTTCTTTAGTTGGTGGGGGTTGTGGGGTTGTGAAACATCTGCTATTTCCAGTTGTAAATATTTGGTCGTCTCTGTATGCCTCTATCCTTGTCAGAGCTCAGTTGCTCTCTAACTGTTGTGTAAATCTGGTTGAGTGTTGCTGTTAGCAGTGAGCTGTAGCCATACTTGCTTCTGAACGTTCACCTGGTGTTATAAATCAAGAGTGTGAGTCCCTCGAGTGCAGTCGCCATCAGCATCAGTTCCACTGTTTTATTCATTTGCTCCTTTGTCTCGTCACAATGCTGCCCTACATTAAATTTTGTGTGTGGAGGGAGGTCAGAATGCATTATTGCCTGCTGCTGCTAATCCAGGTGGGCTGTTGGGAGCAGGTGGGGAGGGAGGGCAGGTTTGGCCGAATGTGACAAGGATGTGAAAAATTGGGGAGAGAAGGGCTGAGGATGGCAAGAGCGATAGGGGAAAGGAGGACAGAGGTGGAGGGACATAGAGCTGATGGAAAAGAGAGAAAGATATAGAGGGAGGAGAGCAGCCAAGCAAGAGATGGAGGGTTGGTGCATAAGAGGGGCAAGTAAAGATGGACAGCAGATGCAAACTGCTCTGAGGGATGCAGGTGTGAAGTAACCAGTAAGTGATGGCCTGAGATCAAAGAAGCAAAATTACGAGGAGATACAGTCAAGAGAGAATCAAGTTCATGAATAATAGTGATTAAATTAGAGGAGTGAACGAATAACTTGGCACTACAGAGAGAAATACTGATCACTAACAGCAGACCAATAAAGCTGGAGATTGATTCCTCCTTTACCATTTCTTTTCTTGTTAAACTCATTTCTTACATTTTAAATCAGCAGCAGATCAGTTTTAATGCCCGTGCAACCCTTAGGTGTCACTCTGACATTGACCAGCCAGCAAAGATTTACAGGACGTTGACTTGACAAACCTGCATGTCTGAAATACGTCCTCTCCCTTTATCCGCTCTGTTAGACTGTGTTAATCACAGGTGGGCCCGTGTTTACTCATGCAGGGCTGATAGTTGTAGTTCTACACAGGTGTAGCCACATGGGATTTTACTGAGACAAATGATGTGGGTGTCGCTGCAATTAATTGTCCCAGCATAGACAGGGAGTCCTGTATGAGAGGGGCTGAGCACAAACACCTGTGAATAGATGAACTGAGATGCTGAGTCTGTGGGGAGATGAGTGATAATAAATAGCATTTTGGGGATGAAACGTGAGGTTAAACGTGAATTATTAGAAAGCACAGCCGTTTTTTCCTCTCTTTTTAAGGAAGTATAGTGGAATGTCATTAAACATGAATTTAAATACATTAGAGAAGTGTGGTACTATTTACTATAAACTACAAGATCATTCAAGAATACATTTCAGGAAATTATAAATGTTAAGGAATAACATTTAATTTGCATTTTTTAAAGGAATTTGAGTGTCATTGCAGCTACTGCCTATTATTCCAACATCAAATGTATAAAACTAAAGCAGATGTTTAGATGTACACTTTATAGCAGGTGTAAAGAGAATCAAAATAGAAATGTTAAAGCTGCTGCCAGTGGCTCATTAGGGTTGTCATGGTGCCACACACCTTTATATCACTCCCTGACAATAAACTTAATGAGAGGCAAAAAGAAACCCTGACTAAAAAGAATTTTTGCTGCTCAAGTTTAAACTTTGGATTATGTTTGTACTGATAAATCTGAGCTATAGAGCAATAATTTTCACACTTTTCATCAAATACTTAGCCCCAAATATTGCTGGTTGAACTATAGAAACACTATCCAAACATTGCTTAAAAGTTGAATAAACGAGGGCTTACTGAAAACAGTTTAATCTCATATTATACTATATTTTAGCTTTTACATAAATACAGTAAATGGGAGTAATGTTTCAGTTCTGCTTGATTTCTGTTGATCATTTCAAGGTCAAAGAAATTTCTCACAGCTTTTTTGGTTGCTTCATCCATTATGTCATTTGATGCACTGCCATTAAAAGTCATAGTACAGTTTTTCTGATTAAGCAGCATGTTTTGGTGTTTAATTTGTATGTATTGGCTGTTTTTCTAAGCTGCGAGGTGTCAAAACAGACAAAATCAAAGGATGACGTAATCACAAGCAGAAAAGTAATAATGGAGTTTATTTGCACCATTAATGAAAACTGTCCTGTCCTGAACTTGAGTGCAGCACTGCTCCAAAGGGAAGGAAGGAAGTCTGTTGTTCCTCTTACTGAACGAGCATCATTCTCGCCCCCTTCATCGGGAATGAGGCTATTTCAAGGTTTGTTGCAGAACCGTAGTCCTTTTCTCAACATCCTGTCTAACCGGGGAGAAGGCAGCTCAGTGGCTCCCACTGTGCGTAGGAAACTGTCAGTAGCAGAGCAGGAATACAGGAGCATGGAGAGAGGACGGGTGTACTCCCCTCATCCTTTTGACCACAGGGAGGTAGTCACAGGCCTTCATGATAGACGGGACGCACATTTTTCTGTCTCTCATCTCACTGGAGGCTCTGCTGTTCGTCTTATCAGACAAACACATTCAACTCACAACCAGATCCTTTTTTTGTGTGTGTTTTTGTATGTTGTTATTTAATTTTAGCATGCTTTCTTTATGTGTTAGTAGCCAATAGGCTTTATGCACAGAGTACTTAGTAGAACTTCCGGTTTAAAATTACCTCGCGGGACCATTTCTGGTTCCATTTGAAACGTGAAGATTTCCAGAGTTAGAGTGCATTTCCAGCTAAAGATATTGTTTATAATCAAAACGAGTAATAGTATAGTATAGGACAGTATGATATATATATTATAGCACTAAGAAATGAAGCCATCATATAAGTATCAGTGGACGGGAAGCCTCGACAGCTGAACACTGCTGTGTTCCGTTGTGTACCGCATCAGCTGAATATAATTCATCAGTCCGTTTCCACACATTTCCACTGAATAAATAACTACAAAAAGGAAGGATTGTGAACTTGAGAAGAGAAAACGTGATCATTTCTAACCACACGTGTCTGCAGTCCACACTTTGCAGCACAGTAGTCAAAGAGCCGAGTGGAGGAGGCTAAAGGAGGAGGCGCGGCGCCGTTCGTGTGTTATTTCACTGGAACAACTATTCTTTTGGTGAATGAAGACTTGGTGTTTGATAACGTACAGCTAGACCAGAGAAAGTTGAAAGTTGTGAAGCAGTTGGAGCCCACGATCACGGCTATATAGATTTGTCTCACTGTTTTTTGATGATGGAAGCTACGAGCTAACGCTGTTAGCTTACCTTCAATTTCATGAATAAAGCTGGTTATATACAGCTTAAAGTCCTTCACCCGCTTGCTCACAGACGTCTCTGTGTGTTTTTCAAAAATCCGGTGGACATCATTTACCGTGATGCGCGGCAGGTCTTGAAGAAAACGGGTAAAAAAATCCATTTTGTCCAGTTTGTGTGGGAACAGCGTTGAACCGGAAGGGAGCGGCAGCCTCTATCGCAACCAGGAAGTGACCGTGCATAAACCCCATTGGAAACAAAACCTGCTATATAGTATATCAAGTTGAAAATGAAAAGCAGGTCCTCTTAACCTAAAAGCAACACAGTAAGTAATATCAGTCATATTTGGCTCCTCTTGTTGATGAGTCATAAGAAATCATTCCTCCTTTTGTATCCTGTAGGGAAAAAGTTGTAGCAGGAAGTGTTTGAGTTAATTTGCTATACTCGACTGGCTTTGCTTGACATCACACTCGCTACAGGACTGTCACACATCACAGCTGCCTACGCTAAAATGAAATGTCAGCTCATATGACTAAACATATTGTTAAATAAGATATTGACAAGGAAATTAAGTAAAATTCCTCTTCCTTTTTGTCCCTTTCAAAAGATAACCTACAATATGCAAAGAAGTGACAGTGCCCCCCCTTCCTCATCATCTCCTAACTATAAAAACAAAACCTTGTGACAAGCGATGCTGTCAGATGTGCATATGGTTAACTTGTCACTGTGCTGCACACATAAAGCAGCTTCCTACCTCCTCTCTCTCTTGCTGGTGCATCACTGAGCGTGTTTGAGTGCCTACTTGTGGCTCTGTGTGCATTTCTGTGTACATGCGTGAATAAGGGAGGCAGCTCTCTGCAGGGCTGGCTTAACTAAGATTAATTGCACCTAATCCACTGTGCCAGGTGGAACACAAAACTGTGCTCAGCGCACTCACACAAACACACAAACGGGCGCACACATCCCATTAGAGCCTAGCCGCTGAAAATTAGCCCCGTGACTCTCCTGACACACAGGACCAGACCACTACTCGATAGCGTCATTTACTTCCCAACGCGCTGCACATTCATCACCACTCTCTTCCTCCGACAGATGAATGCACGGACGGACAAAACGCTGTGACAGAAGGACAAGCTATCTGCTCTCTCACATCAGCACCAGCTGGCACTGACAAAACACGAGAGCGAAAGTGTTTGTCCTCCTTTCTGGATGGAGGAAGAGAAGAAAAGAAAGTGTTTGACAGACGAGAGTCCATCGTGTCATTTCTGCAGGAACACACTGTGGAGCTTTAGAATTAGAGGGAAAGTATCCAGAGTCTGTGATGTAGTTATTGTCAGGCCTGGTAAGATGATGTCCTTGGTTGGCTCCTCGTGTCAATACTTATTTGTTGCTCATCTTGATGGTGAAGCCTCCATCGTAGCTACACACACACCCTAAACACTGATTCTTTGTTTCTTCCCTAAATGAGAGGTGACTTCCTTCCTTCCTTCCTACTTTTTATACTGCACACATTTTTTACCTCGGCATCTCATAGATTGTGCTCAGTTGAGCAGAAGTTGTCATTAATCTTGTGGACGTTTTTCACACATCTACACCACAGCCTCCTGGTTCTGTGTCCTCCCAGTTCTGTCAGATGAATCGGTTACTTTTAGTAATATGTTTCAACTTAGGCTGCGACTAACTTTTTTATATTGATCAATTTATCAAATAATCTAAATGATTACATTTCCTCTAAAAATAAAAAATAAACTTTTTTAAGCCATCAGCGTTTGAGTGTGTGTATGAAAGGGTGAATGACTGTAATATAAAGCACTTTACAGTCCATGATGTAGAGAAAAACGATATAAATGATGCCATTTACCATTTTAGCCAACTTTGGATTTTTTTGTATACCATATCAAATGTAAAACAAGATTCTCATATTAAACATATAGGCAGAATTTACCAACTCCAGAATATATACATATCATTATATTTGAATATAAAGCCCTAATTTTCAGAATATTGTCAATTCAAAATATGAATACGTGTTTAGATCTTCTGGTAGACACAAAATGGAACAGGAATTTTTCAAAAGTAGGAATCATTTTAGCCATGAGGGGAATTGTTAATGTCAAATATAAATTTGATTTAAATATTATTAAACTTTAAACATTATCTACACAATGAAAAGTGTTTTTAAAACAGGATGAAGTAAATTCATAAGGTAGGCACTATAAAGTCAGCCCAGTCAGTTCATTGTGGGCCCAGATTCTGGTCAAAGTTTACTCAGACAATTATTTAACAGAAAATGTAGCAATAACTTCACAGAGAAGTGGCATCCACATGTCATTTCCTCAAGTACCATTATACTTCTGGTTTTGCTTGACATAGAAGCAAACATGGACTTTATTCGTTGTGATGGTTTTGAAATTTGAGCTTTGACAGAGCCGACTGGAGCTGAACCCAACTCGCAAGCTAGTGGTGTGGAGGAAAATGTACCGGTGTTTCATTGAAAATTTAGGACACTAAAAAGCTTCAATCACAAAAATGATAAATGCTGCTAACTATCATGATCGACATCATTAATTATTCATGGCAGCTCTAGTTTTAACCTCTCTCGTTTCATTCACAGTTGCCCCTTTTTCCTCGTACATGTGACATAAACATGACTCAAATATTGCAGCTGACTCAAATGGCAGTGAGAATTTGGGACCGTGTCTAATTTGACTTTTTGTAGGTTTTCTTTCTGTATTTTCTGCAAGCACAGTTAGTGGGGCAGCTGCTTCATAACAACTCACTGTACTGGATTTCCCCCAGCTCAGACTTGACCTTTTGGACACACAAGATCAGTACGAACAGAATGCTTTCACCAAAGGCAGCGAGTGTTGATGTGTTATTCAACAGAAATCTGTTCACTTTCATGCAACTTCTAACCATCTGACACAAAAATGGCTTCCAGTTACTATAATATATGCATGCAGAACCCCTTTTGGGGGTTGCCATAAATTCCTGGATAGAGGAAAATCCCCGAGTAAATTCCAAGAGGTCGTTGATGTGAAAGAAGTATGATTAAAGAAAACTGTAACAACTAAGCAGAACATGTAGCACACCTCAAGGCCTTTAAACTTTTATATATATTTGTACTCTGTTGTAAACAGTAGTAGGTGTAGTGTTTTGTTCACTTACATATGAAGTGAAGTCAAAACAAGTGTATTTATAGAGGGCTTAGTGCGTTCCGCAGATGCTTTTAAAGAAAACAGTTAAAGTAAAGATGTAAACACATCGTGGGTAAGAGCCACTCTCTGTTCACCCTCCAAGCAGCTGAGACACTGGTGCAGAGAAAAAGTGGAATATCAGCCGTGTTGACTGAATGTGTACAAAGTTTAAAGTCATTAAATTAAACCTGGTGTTCAGAATCCTAAAGCTAAAGAGAGAGAAAAAAGAAAGCGTCAGTGGAAGTACACCATTCTTCACTTAGCACAACACAGGTAGAACGAGTTGTAATGTGTTTACATATTGGTTTGTTTTTACATGGAAGTATTTATGACAGCTGAGTGTCCCAAACAAGCACATAAGAAAATCCAAACCTAATGTTCCCATCAGCCTCCCAAACAGCTTGTTTTTGTGTTTTCAATATCCTGATTTTAAACTGACCGATACCTCACTTTGAATAAGAAATTGTAACGTAAACAACTTTTTATGATGATCATTCCTTGAACACAGCTGATTTCTTTGACTGAGTGATGAACCGCTCCAGTAGAAAGCAATGAAGACTGAGGAGACGTTTCAACAGTTAGATTTAGGTGTTTCTGAGCAGAGACAATGCTAATGCTACGACAGTGACTTAAAGTGGACACTAGGGGGTGCTAAAAGCAAGCCCAAACTGCATAGTATGCAGTATAGCAATTTTTTCTTTATTTTTAGAATTCACATGTATAATGTGATGTAATTTAATATATATAAATATCAAAGTGATAGTGAATTTACTTTGACTATGATGTGATCAAGTTTGTTTTAGAAAATCAAATACAAATTTAGCTTTAAAGCATGCCTTTAATTCAGGCAATTTCCTTATCATGTCTTTGAGTAATAATGTATCCAAAATCTGAACTTTAAATATAGTTTTATAAAAATAAGTTAATAAATACAAATTAAAAGATACATAAATGAAATTCGGCTGCATGGTGGCGCAGTTGGTTAGCACTGTTGCCTCGCAGCAAGGAGGTCGTGGGTTTGCTTCCCGGCTCTGCGGCCTCTCTGCGTGGAGTTTGCATGTTCTCCCCGTGCGTGAGTGGGTTTTCTCCGGGTACTCCGGTTTCCTCCCACAGTCCAAAGACATGACTGTCAGGCTGATTGGGCTGGTAAATTGTCCTTAGGTGTGAGTGGGTGTGTGGTTGTTTGTCTCGTTCGTCTCTGTGTGGCCCTGCGATGGACTGGCGACCTGTCCAGGGTGTCCCCCGCCTCTCGCCCCTTGACCGCTGGAGATAGGCACCAGCTGCCCCGTGACCCTCTGTGGAGGAATAAGCGGCTACAGAAAATGGATGGATGGATAAATGAAATTCATTTATAAATGAATGATTTATTTGCCCATCTGTACTTATTTTTAGGTTTAAGTTAAGTTAGAATTTTGAGAGTCATTAACAAAACAAATAATTATTTTTCTCCATATTTTGATTCGTGTGGACTTGATTTTTAGTTACTTGAAGTTATTTTAATAATTACAGAAAAATACATACGTGAAAATATCCATTGCAGGATAAATTGTTTATTCTACACTGCACATTTAAAAAGTAGAGAAAGGAAAAAGAAGATGAAGAAATTAAATCTCTCCAAAGTTTCAGACATCCCATCTATTCTATTCATCTGTTTAACTTGACGTTGGAGGATATAAGCTTGGGCCAGCGTTTGTGTGTAAGCGGATCTGCGTGTGTGTGTTAAACTGCATCAGACTTCCCAGGCAAGGTACCGTCAGCCTGTCAAAGTGGTGATTAGAATGTGTTGTGACACACAGTTATGTGCATCCTCACATTCAGACTCAAGCACACACTAAAACACATCTTGCTGCCTGCACAGAGTTGTTGTGGCCTGCAGCAGAATACAAGGTCCATTGCAGCTCACCTCTGGTGTCATTGAGTATTTGAGTATGGACTGTCAGGTTCATGGCACAGACACACACACACTCATAGTGCCTTGTTGATTATAACTGTTAACATTACTACCCAAGGTGACGAGTTTCGCTCCTGGCTGATAAAGGTCTCCACTTCATAGAACACACGCAAAAACACACATTTATTTTGCTCTAGATACATAGAATGCAGTGCTTGCCTTTCCTAGACTTCACACACCATGTATGCATTATTTTTTCCAGTGTGCTGTCCAGGCATTTAAACACACACAGTTGCTCCCCTGCAGCTTTGGAACACACGGAATCACATCCTGCTTCCTCCCCCTTTTTCTGCTACCTTTACTTAACTCGTGGCTTTACACATTCTCCTTTAAACACACATTCACTTTGTCTCTGTCTCATGTGAACACACCATCACTGCTCCTTTCACACACACACACACACACACACACACACACACACACACACACACACACACACACACACACACACACACACACACACACACACACACACACACACACACACAAAATCAGGCAGCACTGAGGGAATGGGTAGACTCATTCCCAGTCTGGCCTCGGGACCCAGATTGATTGATAGGGGAGGCAGCAGGGCAGCAGAAATGAATGAGGAATAGCAAACGATGGCGCACACTCCCACCTCCACGCCTTGGTGATATTGTTAAATTGACTGTTCTCAGGCTAATGCTGCCATTGTCTTTAGAGCAATACCACTTATCCTGGTAATGCAGCAATTGGGAGCAAAAAGTCTTGCTACTGGGTCGGTTGGAAAAAATACATCAGAGTGTTTTAATGTCGCCTCTCATGGTGGGACACAATATATTTTTGTTACTCAAAATACGTCAACACATTTTTATTGTTGTATATTACCAAGTCAGTTTCCTTGTAAAACAGAACTATTAGGTGCTGTCCTCAGAGGAATTACTTTTTAGAGTCAGAATCAGCTTTTTTTTTTTGTATAAGATTGTGTGCACAAACAAGGGATTTGACTTTGGTTTCATGCTGTCACAGCACACAGACATCAAGTATAAATATATAAACTTGAGAGGAAATCAAAATGAAAGGTAAAGGAAATGTATGTATGTATGTTGAGCTAAATTTATTAAATTTTTTTGAACGAGCAGACGTTTTTCATGGTTTCATTCTTGTATCCATGTAGAAACAGTGTTTTAGGAGTCCCAAAATATTTAGCAATAATGAGCTCTAGGGTGGAAAAACCCCTCTTCAAATGCTACACTTGCCTTTTCATGTAGACAACAAAATACAATTTTTTGAAAATGATGATATCATGACTCCCCTCTAACCTAAGTGCATGAGAAGTACATTACCTTCTTTATCCTCCTCTTGTTGTTTTGTTTGTGACAACCTTGCATGCTTTATATTCATGCTCCCATCTTTTTTCTGTACTTTTCATGGCAGCATTACAGCTCCACAAACAGGCATTGCATAGTTACTACAGCATTCTGGGTCGGATTTTTTTGTGGCATTTTCATGTAAGTGAAGACATTTCTAGAAACAATGCAATGTTTACTAGAATGACAGATAAAATGATTGTATAAAGAAAAATGTTGTGGCCTTAATCCAGCATAGTAATAACACAAAGTAAAAGAACACATAAGCACATAAAGATTTTAAATTCAGAGTAGTTTTTAACATGCACAGGGTTCTGTTGTATTCCTCACTGGTTCCTAGATTAGTTGGAGGGTTGGATTTTTGTATCATCGTTTTGATTCTTTTATCCAGGACGTAGTTCCCCCCTTCGCCTCACTTTGTGCTTTATCTCTCCATATGGGAAGTACAAAAGCTTTTCTAGGTTGGGTATGAATTTTTAATCCTTTGTTGCCTTTAATTGTCTTGTTTCTTTGAATGCCTTTAATCCTTCAAAACAATGAGTCATTTTTAAATAAAGTATTTATTTAGAAAATTAATTGGCAACACAAAGCGGAAACTACACCGTTACTACAGTCACAAAATTTTGCTTTTTTCATTTTCTCTCTTTTTGTGTCTTTTACTTCAAAGGGATTTTGGGAAGTTGTTTTTAACCTCCAAGCTATCTATAGAAATAATTGTCTAAAATTTGTTATTTCACTCCACAGATCGAGATCTCCACAGGCTTTATGACTTTACTACATTGTGGTGTATACACACGTGTGATGGTCACGGAGATTGTTTTGCTACTTTTTTTTTGACAGGCATAATTCATGGTTTATGAACAAACAAGGTAGTGATCCTGTGGCATTTACAAGGCTCTGTGCTTTGTATTAGATCTTATGGGGATGAGCTGGCTGGCTGCCACTAGCCTGTCTTCCTCAGCCAACTAAATCTAAGTTTAGCTATCAGGCTGAAAGTCGTTTGATTGTCTTCATGCCTTCTGGTTTTTTTCTTCGTTTCCTGTCCGGAGTACAGAGTGTAGTGATATGTGTGAAGGCCTGCCTGTCTGCTTTAGTTGCTTGAGAAAGCTGTGTGCCATCCTTATGGGTGATATACAACATTATGTAGATTTAAGATTCTTTGCACAGAATTTATGAATATTTTAGCCAATTTCCTTTTCTTTGTAAAGCAGCACCAACCTGTTGAGGTGTGAAGCCCTCTATACCTCTAAAGTTGAGCCATTCTTACTTATTTTTGTGTTCAGTTTGTGCAGCTGTCTTCTGCTTTGAGTGCTACACCATTGATTGTGATGGTAATAAACCCAGTAACATGTTTGTGCAATTTACAGGAGTTTCATCTTTAGAGACCCTCTGAAGTCATTTTATACAGTAAAACAAGCATGTCCAAAGTGTGACCCCCAACTTCATTTAAAAATGGTAGAATTTTGAATTCCAGCTGGCTGTTGATGCAGATAAAATTTTTAAAAGTTTTTATGTTCAGATTTTTACAAATGTGAGACCCAACAACAAATACAGATAATTACAAATTTTTTAAGGTTTAGATCAATTCAAAGTGTTTGTCTTTACTAGATTGTTATTCTCTTAAATTAATTTCATGATTAATAGAATCACAAACCCTCACTGGCAACTGCCCTGCCATTTGAAAAGAAAGTTTTGCTTTAGGAGGTTGGATGATGGAGTTGGAGATCAACAGCTGCTTTTAAAGTAAGGGCCACTTTGACCAGTGCATAGCTTTTACATGTCATTGAGATATTAAAGAAATGATTCAGAGTGCATATAAAGTGCATAATATGGGACCTTTAAAACTTGATTCAATATAGCCAGCATTACTGAAAGAAAAGTGACCCGTTTCCTGTTCTTGTTGCTGATAATGGATTCAAATTTACTTTGAAGACCAAGAAACTAGAGAACAGTAGACAGTAGAAAGGTCACCATCCACTGACTGGGCCTCAGAAGTAGAACTCAGTGGCTGACATCAGATCTCAGGGTTCTAACACGAGCTCTGATCGGCTCTAACCAAACAGAGCAAAACGTTAGATATTCTTACTTGTAATTAATCAGAGAACTTAGAGTTTTTAAAAACTATTAGATAAAAAATGTGTGTGTGTGCGTGGAAACTGACGATTTTTTGTTTTTGAGAAAAATAGCTTGTGTAAACTTAGAATGATAAAGTGAGTTTTTGCATAATCAAAACTTTGGATCTGTAAGAAAACTGTTGCTGAAACCTTTTGGAATGCTGATTCTTAAGAAGAAAGTGTTGAAATATATCTGTTTTTGGGGGCGAATGGGGGATGGTTAGCATGGGGAAAAAAAGGGAGGGGCGATGGAGAATGGGGAGGGGAAATGCGTGGGGAAGGTGGCCCCCATGGGGGAGGGGTGCTAAATGGGGGGAAGGGTGGTTCCCTCGAGGGGGTGGTTGGGAGGGTCCACAGGTGGGGTTTTTAGATATCCCTCACAGACAAAACATCATTCCAGCAGCGACATGAACGGAAAAGGGTGTCGATCTGGTCGGCGACTTCGTTTATTGCGTTTATCCAAGCATCGTACGGGATAGCCAACAGGACCCTGAACACTCCGCATTCCATATTTACGGTTTCGAGGATGAATAAGTCAAACGGTGTCTTGTCATCGAATTTACGTATACACGCTCGGAAAATCCACTGACCGTTTGTTTCTTTTTTTCCTTCCCAGACTGCGCTGAAAACGAGTTCAGTGTCGTATGGAAAGTTCAATTTTCTCTGCGGTAGTGAGTCATGCTCAATTTTCACCATTTTCTCTGGGCATGTTGAAGGATATTTCATCCGTTTGGCCTCGGTTGGTGAGTCTTCTTCTTCTTCTTCTTCTTCTTCTTCTTCTTCTTCTTCTTCTTCTTCTTCTTCTTCTTCTTCTTCTTCTTCTTCTTCTTCTTCTTCTTCTTCTTCTTCTTCTTCTTCTTCATTGTCACGAGGAACCACATCTCGGAGAATTGCCCAGTCGTTGTAACCGAGAACCCCTATTGACGAAAGATGCCCGAGTGGATCATCATCTTTGGTCTGGTTAAACCATAGTTCTCCTCGGTCATACTTGAAATAGTAATACCATGACTCATCCAGTCCGTATTCCGATAACGACCATTGCCGGTACAAAGGTTCTGTGGGTGGCGCTTGTCTCCTACGCAGTTGCATTTTAGTTTTCCCATGAAAAGGCTCATCGGTCGGAGTTTGACCGATCGGTTTCTTCTCTTGGGTTGTAGAGGCAGTTGTTGGATTCTTGTCGAGAGTTGTAGATGTAGAGGCATCAGCCATTGTTGGATTCTTGCCATGAGTTGTAGAATCAGTTGAAGCCATGCTAGCCTGTTTTTTTATGTCTGCCGTCTTGTAACCGTGTTGTTTTAACAACAAACTAGAACAAAATAGGTCTATTTAAAGTGTAACCGAAACTCCTCCTCTATCCTCTGATTGGGAGAGAAACGCAATATGGGTGGGAAAGCGGGGGAAGAGTGTTGAGTCATGAGGGGTGGGTCACCATGCCAGGGTGATGAGTCTCTGTTTTTTAAGGGGGGTGGTTCCTGCAGGGAGATTCACGCCCCTGGAGGGGTGGGACATAGGCGGGTCTTTATATTCTGGGCGGGCTCTGCACATCAAAATTTTTTTGACATTTAGTTTTTGGAGGTCAAGAGGTCACCAGTTTCGCACAATAGGAAGATCAAACAATAGGATGTCAAACAATAGAGGTCAAGCGGACAGGAAGATCAAACAATAGAGGTCAAGGGGGCGTGACTGGAGGTCAAAGGTCACCATCCATCAAATTTTGACATTTAGTGGTGTCTCTTACTCTCTAACAGTCAACACATCAAATCCAGGTAATTTGATGGTTTAAGACAAACGTACAAGATCCTTCTTATGTCTTGTGTCTGCAAAGATTTACAGATTCTTTTCACATCAAAAATAGTTCATTTATACATTTTAAGCAGTAAAGATAATAACCTCACAATCATTTTAGCATTTTTAAATTTAAAACATTCTATTTTTGTTGCTGCCCATTCTTTCAACTTGGCTATTTTGGCCCTTGTCTTGAAATTTTGGACACCATTGCTGGTTGTAATTATTTGAGCCAATTTATTAGGTACACCTTTTCAATAGCTTTTTAACTTAAATAGCTGATTTATAATCACATGGCAGCAGCTCTGTGCATAGGCATATGGGCATGGTGAAGACAACTTACTGAAGTTCAAATGTGGCGTGGTTGCTGGTGGCTGACAGACTTGTTTCAGTATAAACTGCTGATCTACTGGGATTTTCACCAACATCCCTCTCTGTGGTTTTAAAGAGAATAGTCTGAAAAGAGAAAATAACCAGTAAGCAACAGCTGTTGATGTCAGGTCAGAGGAGAATACTCAGATTGGTCGGAGATGATAGAAAGGCAACATTAACTCAAATAACCACTTGTTCCAACTAAGGTCTGCAGAATACCATGGGAACTATTTATAAAAAGTCAAAGTAAAATAATTCAATTTAAAATCCCAATCTATAATTCCTCCCACTCTTCCAACAAACAAACAAATAGGGAAAAATTCTTTAGAAGTAACATGGTGCTCTCTCTGCAGAATGCACATTACATTCTGCCAATAAACTCACACATCTGTGGACTTTTAGTCTTTTAGTAGCTCTTAGCTGCTCAGTTGGCCTTGAGGCTTTAGGAGAAAAGTTTTTTAAACTTCACTGGCATCCTCTCGTCTTGCTTGTGAATTCTCACCACTTGAAAAGATTATTTTAAAACCACCCCAGATCAATGTCTTTCCTCAGCATATTCTTTGAATTTATGTCAAAGGTCGAATAGAACGTAGCTGTAAATGTACCTCAAGGAGGCTTTGAAGAATTTCGATCCAGCCTTTCATATGAATTAAGTGAACGAAAACACTGACATTTATCTTGAAAATAAGTCGTCGGATCACTTGACAAAAACATCTGAGACTGTGGAGTCTTTCTGAGTACAATGTAGATTATCAGGCTCAACAAAGTGTGACCAGGTTCTCTGTGCTACACATATCACTACTTACAAACATGATCGTGTTAGGTTTGTCGCTGGAGAATTCTACTCAAAACATAGCCTCAGCTGTTTAAACTTGCTATCTCATCTATTATTTGTATGCTTCTCACTTTGTGAAACCAAAACAAACACGTTTAAACTCCCTTTAATAAACAGTACATTTAGATAAAAAAGTATAGTTGTTTAGGCTGTAATTTTACACATTTTACTAAAAAATACTTCAGATCCTGCATATGAACACATAGGTTGACTGATTGGATAAGAAAACAGAGACTGCTTGTGGTTTTCCCGCCGTTGCTGTCAATCCTTCAGCCTTCAGTTTCAGTCTTAGAGTTTGTGCACAATTTCCCTGCTAATGATGGGATGTGGGGGCAGGTGTACGCATCAGTGGTGCCTGAGAGGTAAGAACTCATACTGAGAGAAGCAGGAGTGCTGAGACAAATGGGGTGGTTTGGTGGCAGGCTGTCTTCCTCCTCCATTAAGCTCTGTTTTAGTCTGCTGGTAGCCTGCTCATGGTCAGGGCCCCTCCCCAGCAGTATCACTCAGTCTGTCACCAACGCATTCTCATGCTTCCGTCTTTTCCTTCCTGTTGCCTTTCTCCCTCACTACATGGATCAGGTCTCATTGACAGTCTGAATTCTGCTGACTCTATATCTTTTATCATTTCTGCATCCCACCATGTATTATTGTTATATACATTAATTACAGTTCTCAGTCTGGAGCCACCCACATGTTTAAAATTTTTGCTTTCCTGAAGCCAAACTTTCTTGCAGTCTTATAACGTGGTCATGAGTTTGATATTTCCAGATTTGCTTAGGATTGTTCAGACATTTTCTCTGGATGTTAGCTGCAGTTTGATCTAATTTTTAGCTCAAACTTGTCCATTTAAAAAGTTTTTTTTCATGCATTCATCACTTACCCATGAATAATTCAAGCATTAAAAAGCCCTGTTAGGCCCTAGCATAATTTAAGAACCTGCTAACTTAAAATTATTCCTTTATGCACTTTCTTACTTGTAGCCATCACAAAGACGACATGTTCCAATTTTTTTCACTGAATTTTGCAAAAAAAAAAAAAAAGAAGGCTAAGATTAAAGTTCAACAAGCATAAAAAAAATTCCTCCTGACCACACCTCCTCTTGTGGTTTACACCAGAATTACACGCTCTCTTCTTCCTCTAATTCACCATGTTGTCTCCTTAATTCCTCACCCACCGAACCCCTCCTCCACCATCTTGTTCTCCCATGTCCATTTTCTGCTTTTCCTTTGTACTCCAGACCATGTCAATCACTAAATAAAGGCTTAGATTAAAAGGATAGATTGTTTCATCCAGTCCATCACTGCTGGATAGGTCATAAAAACAGTCTTTGATCCTTGTCTTCTGTGACTTGTGCAAAAAGATGTATGTTTCTGTGTGTGTTTAGAGGGTTTGTGATGAATATAAATCAGAAGGTGTTTGTATGCAACTTTGAGGAATCATTGATGCTTAACAACTGAGCTCTGGGTAATTTTAGTAGTACAGTATGATCTCTGTTTGCTCAAAGTGATGGTCGTTTTCAGTCACGTTCTTCCTGCTATATTCATTAAAAACATGGATTGATGCTGAGCTAGTGTTAAAATTTTTTTGATTTATTGATTTACAGGCAGATTTTACAGCATCCTAATCATTGCGTGTTCTGTTTGGTTGGCATTTGTCTTTTCATGAAATTCTGTATATTTTCTAATAAATTGTACAAAATGTAATAATCCACCATAGAATAAAACACTGTTTAGGTGAAAAAAGATTTAATAATAAAACAGAATACAGAAAAAGGAATAACAAGAAAAAACAGAATTTGAGGAAAGTAACAGAACTTGTTTTTTACATTTTAAAGACGGTGATAAACTGATCAGTCTGAAGGAGAGACGGACAGGAAAATTAATTTCAAAACATCCAAACACTTAAGAAGAGCTGCTGTTCACACCTTTAATTGTTTATAAAAATAGAGTTTAAGTAAATATCAACCTCTCTGAAATGACACGTGTGCAGCTCATTAAAGAGACAGTGATGTGTCACCTGGACCAAAATGAAACTTCACAAATTTATATTTTAATGTTGTGATAACAATCAGAAATGTTAACCAACAACAAAAAAATCTACAGTTTTTATGTCAAAGGATTTAATTATTAAGGGAGTTTGTAATTTGGGCCCTGTCTTCATAAAACTTTTTTAACCTTAAGTCATTACTTCACTTTGACGTTTTTATTAGAAGTAAAAGCAGTGTTTGGTAACCTCTGTGTTGGCTATTTTAATATTAATTAATTCTCAGTAAGTTTATTAGTTTTTTCTAGTGTTTTTTGAAGACGTCCCTTGTGCATTAGTTGAGTTCATCGGTAAGTACAGTGAAGATGACAAAAGTACAAAGGTTATTTGAAGTGGTGCCTACAATTCCTGTTTAGGAACATCAAAGTTCATCTAAAACAAGTTATTTAAGGTTATCTTCTTAAAGGATCCACCATGGTAACTAATATCAAGCCCTTTCCTTGTAATTGTATTGGGAGTGAAATCTTGATAATCCTAATGATCAGCCAGATGAGACTGGGACCATTAAAGGATCCAAAAAGAAAGATCCCCTTTTTGAAAAAAGTTGACATTACATTTTTCTTTGCTCATCTCTTCTTTTATCGGTTCATTCTTATTTATCTTCCTTTGCGCCTCTTTAGCACCTTCCACCTCTCCTCCTGGTGTCCGAAGCCACTCCATCTTTGCTCTTTTTTGCCCTCTGCTCCCCCTTCCTGTTTTTCACCCCTCCACTTTGTTCTTGTTAACCGACCCAGCAGGACAGGGTTGTGCTCTACAGACTGTGTGTTAGGGGCCACAGCTGCCCAATCACTACCTGATTTATCAACCTCCTCCAGCTAGCCTGCTTAGATACTGTTTTGCTCGCTTGCTTTGGTTGTTACTTAAATCCGATGATGCGGGGTGTTTGTGTTTCTTGCTGCGACGTCCTTAGGAGGTGTCTGCCGTAATGAAAAGCCTCTCTGTAATGTATCTCTCCTCCTCCCCAGGAGCTGAAACATGCCTGTGTATCTGTCCAGCTGTTTTCCCCCTACCAGGATTTATTTACTGACAAAGTACGAGAGGCAGACTTGTGATCGGAGTTGATGTTTGTTTTAGAAATCACCACCATGGCCACTTGACAGCAGCAGATGAAGCCTTTTGTTTTTCTCAGTTTGAACACGTTTGTCCTACACATCCTTGTTGCTCCTTCTTTTGTCATCATATTTCTCAATCTCACATCCTCTCCCTCTGTTTATCCACCGAGTCCAGTTCCAGATGGTCAACAGATATTTACAGATCCAAATAAAACGTGTGAATTTTAATAAAGTTCATCTGTATACGTTTATCTCCTTTGTTCCATTTCTCTGAGTTTCTCAGCATCCCTGTCTGTTTCTGCTTCCCTCTCTGCCTCTAGTCCAGTACCAGATGGAGATGATGCGTTCTCTGCGTCACGTCAACATTGACCATCTGCATGTGGGCTGGTACCAGTCCACCTACTATGGCTCTTTCGTCAGCCGAGCTCTGCTAGACTCCCAGTTCAGCTACCAGCATGCCATTGAAGAGTCAGTTGTTCTCATCTATGGTGAGTCTTCCACACAGAGAATATGTGCTTCACATCACTCTCTGTGAGTTTGTGGATACATTTGATCTTGTTTATACTTTTGTCTTTACTGTTATTTTTTTTATACTGATATGATTTACCTTGCTTATACCGTTTTCTCCTGGTTTTACCTGTGTTGCTCAGACTTTATGCTTCCTGTTTCTGTGAAAGGCATTCTATAAATACAGTGCATATATTTTTTAAAAAGGTAAACATTTATAGAGATGCAGATAATAAGAACGGAAATAAAAACTTGCCACTTGACAAATAAAGTCACTGTTGAAATGTGAACCTATGTTCTTTGAATGTGCTGGAACATCTAGAATGGGTTCAGCCATCGGTCAGCCAGTCCAACTCTTGTTTTTACCTGCTGGAAATGTTTTATTGACTCTGTTACGGACCAGAAATGCTGAGCTGAGATATACTGCTTTAGTCATCACTTGTCACACAAACATTCATAAAACCCCATCAACGAAAGGAAAGAAGTTCCTGCAGGTGAAAAGTGGCTCCAGCAGAGGTTGACACTACAGCTCCCAGTGGTATCGTTGAGTCTTCAGGAAACATGGTTTAGGGGGAAGAAAAAAAATTCTAAAGAGATGACTTTAGGCCTAGAATTACAAAAGCCTGTTCAGATTATATGAACAAAATCATTTTTACCTGGCACTAAAACGGTGCCTCTACAAGAGCGCTAATTAAAGTCATTTAAATGTTTATTGTCATGTAGTAAAATCAGTCTGACAAGGGAAAAAAATTATTTTATTGCAGATGTAAAGATTTTAATTGTAGATATTTAAAAATAATTTCCTATCTTGATGGTTACAGCTGTATTTTTGTTGAGGCCAGTGTGATGATTTTTAGCTACAGATGGGGTTCTCAAACTTGATATTCAACGGTCCAAATATTATTTCAAGATGAGGACAAAGGTTTGGAACTACTAGTGAAGCAAATCCCCTCATCATTAAATGTGCTTACAACTTTTTAACCTAAATAAATCACCTTGATTCTTTAAAATTGTGAATCTAAGGTGCTTTTCATTTTTAACTACAGTGTGCTGTCGATTTATAGGAAATTTTAACTTTACTTTTCATGCTTGAACAAATAAATTACCTTTGCTTTCACTTACGGGTAACTAAAATTTAACCACAACAAAACGCTGTAAAATCAACATTGTTGAGGTGAAAGTTATAGATTACCTGAGACAGTCAAAATGCAGCAACCCATTGGAGAAAAGTCTGTCTGCCTTTAATGAGCTGCCTAAACCTGGGCAACAAAGATTTGGTCATCAGACAGAGTAACTGGGATATTGTGGCTCAGAGTGACCGTTTCACACGTCCACTCCATGACTCCTACTTTTCTGTGGGAAGGCTTGACTCATGGTTCTTGAGCTGGATTGGAGCAAAAATAAAATTCTCTCTCCAGTAATCTTTGAGAACTCTAATTTTGCCCTTTGCTGCACATTTAGATGATGCCCTCACTGCTACTTTTCTGATAAATGCACTGACAGAACACACTGGTTTTTCTTTCTTGTGCCTACAGAACTGCAAGCAAATGCCTTTTTAGCTGACTTGCTAAGGTTAACACAAAGCAGAAGCGCATCAGCATTGTGTCATATGCTCACTGGATGTCGGGGTTGCCACATTTATATTTTTATTATTGATCGTTGACTGGGATAGAAAAAGCTCGTCATAATAATCTCAAATATTTAATATTTTACAGAACAGACAATTAGTAAAGAATTTAAAATGTAGTCAACATAGACTGCATGCACAGCACCAATGCATTCCTAATAACTATTCCTAAAACATGTGAGCTGGGTCTGGACCAGAGTCCTGACTTTGAGAATGGCTCAGCTGCAGAATAACGACGCTACTTTAAAAAGATAAAAATGTACACACGCACACGCACACACACACACACACACACACACACACACACACACACACACACACACACACACACACACACACACACACACGTTTTTGATGTTGAGCTGAGCTACACAGGGCAAATGAACCATGCTGGAGTTCAGAGGCAGAAAAATTGTAGAAAATCTGGTGGCAGTGGGTCAAAGTTCAGCTGGTCAGAGGATTTTTGATGAGAAAAAGTTCATCCTTTGGAAAAGATGTTATGACAGTAAGACACAACAAATTCTCCCTTATTAAGACACCATGAGATGCAACAAGGCTTGGAAATTATATGCTGGGGTTTTGGGAGTAGACGATGAGTGACATAGTAATTAGACACCAGAGAAATGTGTGACCCTGCTTTTTTTTCTTGACTTACTGTAATTCAGTCAGTTGGACTGACCTGTTATCCTCTGAAATCCTCCTAAAATGGTATCATGTCATGTCAGGCAATGAAGCTGCACAGGTGAGGAAATGTTAAAGACCTTTGCTTGTGGTGAGGTAAGAAACCATTGCCCTTCACTGGTTGATGCCAACAACAGAAAAAGAAGCAGGAAGCAGGAAGACATGGACAGAATTAGCAGAGTGTTTGAGAGCCAGTAACATGACACTAATGGACATGTTGGTTTAACAAGTCTTTAAAAGCTGCTCTTAATTTCCTCTCAACAATTCCACCCCAGATGGTGTTAATTTTAAAAAGAAGGCACAAGTTCAATCAGCGCTACATACAATTAAAATGTTTCACTAATTAAAAAACAAAATGTTTTGATTTAAAATAGTGTGTCCGGATAAATGTAAATTTCTGTAATTGTAAGACCAGCCAAAATGTGAAAGTGTGGAGAATGAATTTTCAGCCTGTGTAGTTTTATTTAATGGTACTGAATTATACTTTATTTATGATTTATGAGTTCTAAAAGAAAAGTAGAGCAAGGCTGACATACAAAAGACTTACAAGCTCATTGATTTGAAATCTTTTATTACAACAGTTCATAAAGACAAAAGCTAAATGAAGCGCCTCCTTTAAAGGATGGAAATGGCTTTGAATTTCACCGTGTTTACTGCAAAAGAGCCATACTCGTCAGATTATACTTTTTCTTAATCATCTTGGGGTCTTGTTCTCAGATTATAAAATAAAGAGCAGATTCATTTTTAACTATCTTCCAGCTGTAAATCTGTGATGTGGTTCTGCCAGCTAGGCAGTCGAGCAGCAAGCCTGTTCTCATTCTAAACGAGACCTCCTACTAATGTCACTCAATAATGCAGCACTTAACGGATCAAAGCACCCCAAAGGAATTTACATTATCTCTGTTTAAAGTCAAAGGGGAAGGGAAAAATTGATTTCTTTTTTGTTCTCTTTGTCATTAGCTCACCGGTCATTTTATACCAATGAAAGAATCAATCATCTGGGTGACTTGTAGGTAAGGGGCTTTTGTCTGGTGACAGCTATAGATTGCAGTAGGTTGTTAAACCAGGTGGGTAAGAACTCAAATATGAGGTGAACAGTTGAAAAGGTGAAGATGGACACACAAAGCTAATTAGAGCTTTAAAATCAGGTACATGCAGTAAAATCAATTAGGCGCAGAACCTCATTAGTAACGAGCGTTGATCTGAACATTGTGTTTGATTATCTGAGAATAATCAGGGTAAACATCATCACCAGACACCTTCCATTGAACAAGAACACTTGACATTTTGGTTTGTGTGATTATAGCTGAATGTTTGGGTGGATCAGTGAACAGATCTAATATAGCATGTGTCACGTGGCACAGACTGGCCTTTGTAGGCAGAAAAATATCATGGCTTAGTGTCCAAATTCAAGACACTCTTAAGAGTTCATCTGTATCACTCAGGATTTGAATTCAGGCAGCATGCTTCTTGTGGATTTAGGAGAGCCGATTTCATTCTGGCCCTCCCCATCTCTCTGTGGAGATTCACTGTCAACTTTCAGTCTTTACTTGAATTCGTTGATCTGTAGGCAAATGGCTTAACACAGTTGGCTGTTGGGATGTGAATAAGCACCCTAAAACTATCAATCTGTTCTGTTTCTGTCAATTTCCATCTAGCACTTCTGCTGCTTTTCTTATAATGTGAGCTCAGTGAGATGTCTACATTTTACAGTGAAAGTTTATTGCATTTTTAAATCAAATTTGCCTAAATAGTTTTTATCAACACAGCATGGCGGAGTTACTGTGAGAGGGGAAATTGAATTAGTTAATGGTTATTAACTTTGTCAGTCTGCAGTTCTGTGCTCAATCTGAAGCCACTGTTTTGTACTTTTATGTGAAATACCCAAACATGTCTGTCATGTGTTTTTATCAGTAGTTCTTCAGGCTTCAGGATGTTTTTATACTTTTGTCAATCCAGTAGTTTTACCTGATAATACCAAATTAACCAAGGAATGGGTTTTACTGCTTATTGACATGAATCATTCAGGCATTAAAAAGGATTTTAAAAACTTCCAAGTTTTTTCAATTGAGTGCAAGTCCTTGCATTTGAGTACTTTCAAGTCAAGTCTTTGAATGTCAAAGAGATCAAATTAGTTTTTAAAAAACTGAGGCAGCTTGTCTGATGTGCAAAGAAGACTCATTCCAGAGTCTCAGAGCAGCAGCCACTAAGGCCTGGTCCCCTTTGAGTTGACAGTTTGTTCTCAGAACACTTGGAGCAGCTGGTCAGCTGACCTGAGTGACTGGGAAGATTTGTGAATGTGAAGGAGCTCTGAGAGATGGGGCAGGGCGAGGCCATTCAGAGCTTTAAAAGCAAATACAAGAACTTTAAAATGTATCCTAAAACATACAAGCAGCCAGTGGAGCAAAGCTAAAAAGGGGGAAATGTTAAATTTAAGAGTGCCAGTTAAGAACCGAGCAGCAGCCTTTTGCACTCTTTGCAGGCGAGCAGAGGAGGACCCACTAATTCCAAGAGCTTTGAGAGGCTTGTCATGGCCCAGCTGCTGGCTGATGTAGGTGTACACTTGGACCCACTGTAGTTTGTGTACCAATGGCAGAGAGGGGTGGATGACGCAGCGCTAGCTCTGCTGCACGAGACCCTCATCCACCTGGAAAAGCCCAAATCTCACGTCAGCTTGGTCTTTGTGGATTTTTCAAGTGCATTCAACACAGTGCAACCACATGGCCGTAGATTACTAAAGATGAAAGCCAACACCCATCTTTTCCTCTGGGTCCTCTCTTTCCTCACAGGGAAGGGCCAGAAGGTCAGGGTGAACGCTCACCTCAGCACTGTCAGGTCAATCTTCACTGGTTCTCCAGGTTCAGTCATCTCTCCACTTCTGTTCACTTTATATACTGATGACTGCAGAAGCTCCGCCCTGGGAATAACTTATGTCAAATAGTCATAATAATAATAATAATAATACATTTTATTTAAAAGCGCCTTTCAAGACACCCAAGGTCGCTTCACAGGATAAAAAATAGAACACAGTCATAAACCCTCAATCCTCCTCCTCCTTTTAACTCTTGGAAGGAAGATTCACAAACTATCTCACATTAATCCAGATCTAACTACAGTTTAAAAGTTTGCTACTCTGAATTTTTTGTTAGAATTTAGAAAGCTCCTCTGATGAGAAGCAGGTAAAGTCTGAGCCTACTAGGATTACCATGAAAAACACCAATTTAAAGTAAATTTATAGAAGTATTTTTTTGTTTTTGCCAAAATTGTGTTATTCACACATTTTGACTGTAATGATTTTTTCATTCCAGACCCAATAAAAACAGGCCAGGGGTCCCTGTCCCTCAAAGCCTACAGACTTACACCAAAACTCATGGAGATCTGCAAAGAGAAGGATTTCACACCAGAGGGGTGAGTAGTTTGACAAAAATATGATCAGCTGCACACACAAGTGGCAACATTGTGTTGTTTAGTGTTTTCATGTGTATCTAAGCCCATCAGCTAACAGTACTTATAGTGATGTAGAGTTAACATTTTTAGCTTCTTCACCCTTTTAATTCTGTTTATTCAGCGGATGCAAATACAGCCTGCTGCGTCCACAGGGGAGTCATTTAATGGCAGTTGGAGATGGATGCTGATGATGATGATTTATCAGCTCGCCCTTGCCCGTCAAACAAATGTACCATGTTTACGCTTTTTCTGACCTCAAGGCTTATCGTAATTGCTTTTAAATTGCAGCTAAAAATGAACGTAATGAGGGGACCATTTTCCTGGCAGTTCGCAGCAGTCCAAGCGCACCCTCTCTGGCATACATAAACATGCGCACGAGGGCACAACGCACGTGTTTAGACAAACGTAGGCGTTTTTGTCCAATGGCGAAATCCCAGAGGCATTGAGTGAAGGTTCATTCAGAAGCCTCGCATTTACATTCTCAGTTCAGCAAAGTATGTTAGCAGGAGGAAGGACGATTTAAAAGTGCCGTTTCATGACTCTTTTCCATTTGCTTTGTATTTTTTCCACACGTTTGTCTTTTTTGCTCACCAGTCTGTTATTGACCTGCTGTGTTTTTGGCCCAGAGTCAGGAGCCCTCTCATTTCTGCAGCTTTTCATTAGTTCCTATGATTTATTATGGCTCCAATCTGTCACTATCAGTGTTCACAACAAGCCCATGATTGAAACAGGGCAGGTCGGGACAGTAAAGGACAATGTCAACACATTACTGAGCATTTTTCTCTTTTCTACGAGTTTTACATTTGACTGAAATCAGAATAATATTGTTCTATTTTTCAAAGATGTAAAACTCCAGGGTGCTCATTTATAAAACTTGCTTACGCACAAAATGGGCCAAAAAGTTGCGTAGGTCACTTTTTACGCAAAATTTTGGATTTATAAAAGGAAACGTAACGGAAAAATGTGCGCCACTCTAAGCAAACTTTAGACCTTGCGTAAGCACATGTTGGAGACATGAAACCAGTCGGAGAAGCTGGTGAGATGGAAAAATGTTGAATTTATGACACAATTAAAGACTTGTAGACCCTCGTGCACACAGAACCAACAATCAGTCTCTAAAAAGAATAAAAATTTAAATCTGAATGAAAATATGTCGCATTTTCGAAAAATATCCCATTATGTTCATCCAGTCGTCTTCAGATTATATAACAAACTGCACTTATTGGAGCATTAATTGTGATTTCTGAGACTTAGGAATCCTGCAGGGACACTTGTGCGTAATGCGCTGGATGCGCTGCAGCTCAGCCAGTAGTCAGACTCCGGATGAATGGGAGAGAGTTTTTAGAGATTTCTAGATAATGACTGGACGATCGATCAGCTGATAGATTCATTAGAGCATCCTATGGATCAACTGGGTCCAGTATTAGATCAACAGAACCATCGGAACCAGTAAAACCCGGTGTCACCGGCCGTTCTCGGGTTTCAACCAGCGATTATTTTATCCAACAGGTTGACTGTTTAATAGGATGAACAGCATGACGTGTCTTCCCCTTTGGATTAAATTAAATGTTGTCATTAAACGTTTCTCTTAGATCTTAGATCTTCACGATCTCTCTGTCAGGCTGACAGCAGCGCTGCAGCGAGACGTCTCTCGGAGCACTTCCGTGTTCGTAATTCGTCACATTTCACCACCAAATAAAACCTTTTTCCGTCCATCCACTTCACCACAAGCACCTCGAGCTTCAGCCTCTGTGAAATCACGTTTTCTAAACCTCTCCGTTGTGACGATTTACTGTTAAAAGCCAGAAACCCACCGGCTTATGCATATACAATTATTCATGAGGTACTTTGCATTGACCGTATATGGCAGAATGTGGGTGTGTAGGAGGAGGGTTCTGACCCAAAAACAGCTGAGCACAGTTCTAGGTCTGACATCGATTTATAAAGCAGAATTGCGTGGATCTGTGCGTCTGCAGGGTTTTATAAATCGGAAATGGAATTTGCGTACCTGAAATTGTTTGGCTGAGCTTAAGCAAGTTTTAGTAAGGATTCTACGCAAAGTTTTATAAATGAGCACCCAGGTGTTTTCTCCCCCACAGTGGCCCACTGGAAAAAGAAAATCTCTTTCAGATTGCCGTATTTGATGTTCCATATGCTTGCATATATTGCTCACCTTTTTGAAATGAAAGGCACGGATAGATGAGTGTTGAGTGGCCAGATTTCTTTGAACTGCCCTCCATATCCACTGGGCCGTACAGGCAGCGGTCAATAGGGTCCACTTCAGCACACAATCTGAAGCATCAAATTAGTCCGCATGTGGAGTCTACCTTTGGCTTCATCCAGCTTTCAGGGAGCATGACATTAAGTGTGCCAACGTCCAGCAGGGTTGAGCAATTTGTCCTGCCTCTGGTAGAACGCTCTGTCCTCCCAGTTCCTCATAGATGGCGCTTTATGTCACGCTGCAGGCATTTGGAAAGGTCACAGTATGCAGCACACACTTTAAAGCACTCTAGATTGATAATTGTGTCAAAATCTTAAACAGTGTTTATATAGTTATAGATTTTTTTCCTATAGAGCTCCTTAAAATCCAAATGGATATGAGTCCTCCTCTGCTGTGAGCTCCAGGCTAAACTTTGTGCCTCAGAGTCTCACCCTGAAGTTTGCCTGAGGTGATGCTCTACATAGAATACAAACAATATGTAACCATATAAATAACAAAATCAGATGATGCACCACATCCCTGTTTATCACACAAAACAAGCATTTCATAAACATTTTTGTTTCAGCTACGGAGCAGAGTAGAATAATGCAGTAGGTGTATTGATCCCAGACCCAACACCCTTGGACCTACGCAGTCAGTCACTCTTATTAGACTTATGTGGGACATTAAGCAAAGGTAAAAGTACCATTTTGACTCCTGTCAGAAATAAAGAGGGGACATTGATTACAAGAAGACATGGGGACAGCTCATGCTATCTGAATCAGAATGCAGAGGACAGATACTCCCGTAGTTTTTGTTTGTTTGGGTTTTTTATGCAGCTCAATTTTCAGCCATTGGTGTTCTTACAACAAATCCTTGTTTATTAAAAAGAAACCCAGATTTTAGGACTTGAATACAAACAACCTGCAGGGGAACATTTCTCTTTTTATTCAATATTGCTCTGGATCAGCCAAGAATTTTTTGTTTGTTTCTGGGGCTTACTTTTGTTTGTTTAAGATTAATTCTTCACACTGACTCACTGCTATGCTTTGTTTGGCAAGCTGGACCCTTTAAAACCACCTGATGTCTCAGAAACCAAATAAATATTTCACACTGATGTCACATTAGGCTAGTAATGGTGTTTTTTCTCATTTGCTTTTTCTTTTCTAAACAGAAGAGATACAGTAACAACAATAATGTACAAAGAGAAATGATGTTTTATGGTGTACTTGCATACAGAGCTTTAAAAACATTAGTATTTACGTCTTTTTGTATCTGTTTTGAGCTGTAGCACATCTCTGATAAATGCTTTTTAATGTTTTATTTGTTTTTTCTCCTGTTCTGTGCCTCCAGCTTGAAGAAGGCCAGCATCGGTTTTGAGAATATGTTCGAGGAGGTGCCTATTGTCATCAAAAACTCCCACCTTATCAGTGTGTTGATGTGGGAGCTGGAAGACAAGTCCACGGTCGCTGACAAGCATGAACTGCTCAACCTCTCCAGCAGGTCAGACCTAATCTCATACAGCCATTCACTAAGACAGCTCAAGGTCCAGAATCTGGGTTTAAATCTGCTTTAACTGGTTTCTTTCTCAAGAAACTAACAGTCACAGCTTTACTCCCACAGAAAATAGTGCAAGTGTTCTTTTTGACATATAGTCCCAACATTCTTTTCTTTTACGTTTTGTGTAATGTTTTTAAATGAGGAGATGCATGACCATCGCCTTTTCTAATCTTCATTTTATTTTTTGCAACTGTAGTAAACTGTAGTAAAATGTTTCTAAGCTTTAGTTTTTTATTAGAAAGTAATATTCTCTTTTAAAATCCACAATAAAAAGTTAATCACCTTATTTGGTCCAACACTGAGCAAACTGTGAGTCATTTGATCCCTTTGCACATAGCCGCCACTGCACCATCCATACATGTGGGACTAAGGATTGTGGGACTTTCTTAAAAGAACGGTATAAGCTTTAAAACTGTCTCATGGTAGCTCTTTATACCTGCATTCACAAACATGGCTTAGAGCAAGTCCTAAATTAAAATTGATTAGACATTAGGGAAATGTGGACACTACACTGTTCTTAAAGCCACCATATTAAAATGCTGACCCTGGAAAACAACCATTAACAGACATTTAGAACCTGATTTTAGTCAGTTATTGAAGAAACATGTTATTAGTGATAGTAATGAAATCATGAAGTGACAGTTATTTGTAAAAAAAAAAACAAAAAACAACTGATCTTACACAATCTTACACAACATCAAAGTCAATAAGAACAATATTATTGCACTCCTTTTTACCTATTTTTAGTACCAGTTTTGTGTTTTCCCCAGATTAGCCATTTGTCCTTACACGTAAGGCTGACCATTAGAGATCTGCACTGTCCAGGTCAGATGGGATCATTCTTACTGGGTTAATTTTCAGCTGACAGTATGCATGATGAGGACGGGGCCAGATTCAGTGTATCTGCAGTGTCATGTCAACAATAACTGAACAACAAACTGTCCAAACTAATGAAGGAATGTGTCCGCTAGTGCAGGGCTATAGCTTTTTTCTTTATCTTTAATAGTTTTAGAGTATAATGGACTTTATTGCTATAAATTGAGTTTGTGAGTCCACAACTAACAAAAATCATTAGATGAATTCTTAAAGCTTTAAAAGGATTTTATTACTGTTTTACTGCTGTGGATAGCCTCCTGAACAACCTGTATTCTGAAAAATGGTTTACATCTGACAGGACTGATGAGCTAACAGCTAGTTTGAGCTCACACCGTAGTGGATTGCTGCCACTTTGAGCCAGAACCTAAATGTTACAGCAGTTTGTGTGAACTTCATTTTATAAACCTTTTAAACAGCAGTCAGTTTTACATTACATGGGCATCTCTGCACAAATATTAAATTCCTTTTAGAGTTCACAAACTTCAGGATACAATGGGTTTGTCTGACCTGGATACCCAGTCCTCAGACTGGTGCACAGCACATGTCATGTTGAAGTGTCACATCTTATTTTTTCCAAAATGTGTTCACAAAACAGAACATGCCAGCAAACTTCGTCTTCCATCACTAATGAGCACAACATGAACCCCTTCATATCAACTCACAGCCTGCCTCTTTAAGTCTCACGTTTTATATCTCAAGGGAACTCTGCATCAGTCTCTGGAGAATTTATCAGCAATCATTTATGGAGATAAACTGCTGCAAGTGGAGCAACAGCTGTGAAGCTGCTAATCAAAAAGCTTCCCAAGGGCAGGTGTGAGAAATTAGCACAATAACGACTCAAAGTGCTGATTTATACTCTGTTTGCTCCCAGAGCGCTCTGCACTTACTCGTACGCTGCGATGAATCACATCAGGAATCGTTATTCTTCTCATCTGTATCCTCTTAAACAAGCAAGTCATGACATTTTACCGAGAGTCATGTGAATGCAGCTCTTCAAAATGCATGGCCAGCCAAGCTTAACACCAACACTGTCATTTGTCACAAATTGTCAAGCCAACATACTTATCTTGCATGTTATTAGGTTTGCAAAATGACTACTCTAAAGTTGAAACATAGCTTTTGATATCACCCAAAATGAGGGTGTAGCAGAGTAGCCCTTCTCATAGGCTTCCTGACATGATTGCAGATGGGATGTCTTGCAAGATGAAATTGTTTCCTGAAGTTGTCAGATTGCTGCACAGCTTCGTTCTCGTATGGGATTGTGATGTCCATCTCTCCAGGTCTTCTGCTGACAGCCCCACCCATTTCTTCTCATTTCCACCCCTTCAAAAAAGTAAACAATAATGGGTTTTATTTAATGTTTTTCCTTTTGTCTCATTTTCCAATCTGCAGCCCCATTTGTCACTGTCATCTATGTATAAGGCTGAGTGAGTGCAGTTTCACTTCGGCAAGCAGTGTTGCTTTTACCACAGATGATGATGTTGATCGTGTTGGTGGATTGCATGAATCTAAATTCATCTGTGGAGCCTCTTTCAATCCAAACATCTGGGAGGTGCCTTAAAATTTGCAATGTTTAACTTTACTGCGTTTATGTAAAACCTCAGAACTTTTCTTCCATCGTTTTAAACCAGTTGAGTTTTCTGCTGAGTAAAAAGCGTTTTGAATCTCATTTTTGTTTTTTCTCATCATTTTGAGGAGCTTGTGTGATCCATTATTTCCTATATGTGAATCAAAAAATATGACCAGTTCTGGTAAAATGTCCTGTTGCTAGTAGCTAACAAGTAGGTGATGAAATGTTCTCCAAACAGCAGTGTTCATTTAGTTTTACTTGTGTCTTATACAATTTACGGATTACAAAAAAACAATTGAAGTGCATGCAGTCAAGGCTTTGCCCCCTTCTACTTAGGCAGGTATCAAAGCTTATAAGCTGTTTATATTCAAAGATTATTTCTTTCCATCAGTCTCGCATGAGCTGCCCTTTTGGAGTCAGTGTGCTAATTTTCCTTCATGCTTCAGCAGAAAAATTTGTGTAGACTACGGCAAAACCCTCAGTTTTCACCTCTTGAGGTAGTTGATACTTTTGATTGGGATCATCGTTCTGTTGCAGAAACCATGCTTAGTTTATCGTCAGCATTTTTACAGACAGTGTGATGTTTGTTTTTATTGAATCCATTTTTCCCTCTTATCAGTGATGCCTCTGGCTGTAGCACAAGCCTGAAGCACAATCAATCCACCTCCAGACTTTACTATTTGAGACGTGTCCCTTTCTTGAAATTTTGCAATTTCTTTTCTCTAGACTTTCTTAGTGTGGCAAAAAATATCTATTTTTAACAAAATTCTGGAATTGTTCTAGCTGGACCATCCAAGTCTTATATTTAGGTGTAAAATACTTACATGCAAAAATATCTCTGCAGTTGGGCCCACATTGAGCAACCATTTCATCTTTGACTGGTGCTGAATAGTTACCATAATTGGGAAATAAAAGCAGCAAAGAAACAGTCTTTGTTTCAGTCATCAAAAGGCTTAGATTGCTGCATGACAGATGACATTTTGGAAACCAATTCCTGATCGATGTTTTGTTTTTTTCTGGTCGCGATTGTGTTAGCCTTTTCAGTTCCTGTGTTTTGGTGCAGGAAGGCTTTTTATGAGATGCCACTCAAAAGGAGAAGCCATTCATATCTGCACCTTCTCTCCTGGGATGGTATTTTTCACGGTTGACCTGCTAACATTATTTTATTTCCACAAGCCAGGGCCGAATATTTAGTTGATGTTTAGCTATTTAGATAGGGGATATGAATTTAATGGCTGTCATTTCATTTAAGCCTTAGCATACAAACACGCTGCCCTAGAGAATCAACGGCAAAACCTACAGTCAGCTGGAGGTGGAGGTTGGCAAATAAAATTAGCACCTCATTGTTTGCAGTTGAAAGTTCATTTTTATTCAGGAGAAGGTTCTGTTCAACTGAAAGTCACCATAGTGGTCAACTTTTTTAATGCAGATGCTAAACAGAAGGGTTTACATCGTTCATGGTACAAATGTACTTCCAAGTCACTCAGATGTAGTCAGTGAAAGTGTTATCAAGTGTGTTGTGACCTTTATAGTTACAGTTTTAAAAAATTGGAAAACATTCCTCCCAGGTCATCTGACTCTCTCTCATGTGGAGTGTTGTCTTTTAAGAAAATGAGGGGTTTTCTTTAAAATAAAAGCCTCTCTAGAGGAGAAACTCAGGCTAAAATCACCCTAACCACTAGCCCTACTCTTATATTTTGCAGATTCAAAATCAAAATTGTTTTGTGATTTTGAGGGAGGTTTTGATCAGTATAATAAACTAGGGATGTCAAAGTTTCGCGTTAATTGCGATGAGTTAATTACAGCCATATTTAGCACGTTGGGTTTTTTAATTGCATTAATCTAATTTTTAATCTTTAACTTTACTGTTTCTGCAAGTGGGCTTCTGTTGAAGTGAGAAGGGTGAGGTGAGTTTCAGAGAAAACATGTGAAAATGGAGCATGAGAGTTGTCGTCCTGTTAATGGGGAATTTGAATTCAAAAACACCCCGATGGCACTATGGCTAAAAGTAGAGTGATATACCCGTACTTTCTTTATAAAAAGGATTTTGCTTACTGCCAAAGCATCTCAAGGTTAGCCTACCACATGAACCCAAAGCACCCAGTGAGTACAACCACAGCTAACGCTAGCAGTGAAGACGTTAGCAATTTAGTGAGCCATAGCAAAGCGCTTTGACAAACTAAACTGGAGGTGAACACCCCGTGGATGAACATGTCAGAGACCAACAGGCTGATGGATGTTCTTGCCAAGGGGTTATGTAGGATCTGTTAAAAGTATCTGATAATAACTAAGAATAACCCAGTCAGAATATCAATTTCTCTTTCCTCTTTTTGAGTGGATTTATTTTTGATGTTTTGACATTCTCTCCCATGCGTGAGATGATAGAAATGCTCCATTCATCCATTTCAAAGCTGCTATAAACAGCTGTATGTCTGGAGGTCTGAAGCACTTCTCTCGCCTTGTTTACACATGCAAACTGAACCCACCATTCCGCTGTGTGATTGGTCCAAAAAATTTGTCGACATTGTGTCTTCCAACTGGCTGGTCCAGATGCCGACTTCCGGGTCCTTTGACAAATCCATGTGAACTGCAGAGATGACACCAATCAGCTTGGGCTGCCTCTTCCTGGACTCCATTTTTTGTAGTTCTTAAATGGATCAATTTAATTTTTATTTTACTAAACGTATTCTAAAAATCTAACAATAGCGATGAACCGCAGGCTGCTAAACATGGTGGAAGATAAGGGGTTAACAGAGATGTTGCAAACTACATCCAATGACCAAAGTTTAGGTTGCAGGCAGCTCTGGGACTAGTGTCAAAAACAGCCAAATGACTGGGATTGCATCTGTTCAAGTCTGTTAAAGTGCCTGTGACTCCATATTTAAATCACTTTATATTAAACAGGTGTAATCTTTGATGCCTCTAGATTAGCGTTGCACCATTATAACTCAAAATACGCTGTAATTATTTCCTAACGAGCAACTCAGAGATCAGAAGAAAGCGCCGCCTTCCGGTTCTGCTGGGTTTCTCCTTATTTGGCAGCCTGGCACTTCTGCTGCAGCAGGGGGCAGTGTTGTCACGTGAAAGAGAAACGAAACTGAAACTAAACACTACACGGTCTATGGGCAATGGCGGCAGCACTGCCTCGCTCCAGTTGTCGTGAACGTACATGTGGGAGGAGAATTTACCATATAAGCAAGTCCGGATCACTATGACCTCATAGCGGGCTGGAGTGAAAAAAACTGTTTGAAACCTGGGTCTGAAAGACCTAGGTTTCAAACAGTTTCAAACAGTTTCTTCCAGAAGCTCTGGAAGAGCTTCTCACTGGCTGTACTAGGAGACAGATGGACGCCGTTTTTTGCTCTTTCTGGCAGGTTTAAGGTGAGAACTCAACATTGCAACATGATAGATAAGTCAGAAAACATGGAAACCGATGTCATGGGCACTTTAAACACAGTAAACGACTTCACGAAGCAACTTTTTTGCAACCTACGGTTGCCAGATGAATACTCTACCTACTGAGCTACTGCCGCCTGTTAAATAGTTGCAATTTCAATATTTCTAAAGATAATTCTGATTACAACTTTTTGATTGAGCAACCCTAGTTTGCTGGCAGTTTGGTTCTGGTCTCCAAAAAGTTAATCTATCACACTTAACAATAAAGGAAATCTTCATCTTTTTGTTTCCAACATATTCACTTCATTCTTAGTTGGAAATGTTTATTTTAATGAGAAAGGGATGGGGCAGGGACAAGGAAAGTGAAATCTGTACCCATCTAGTCTAAAAAGGACTGCAGTGTTGGAGAGCTACATTTGATAGGACAAGGAAAGGGCTTCTCTTCTGACATTTCTTCTATTATGGTCACATTTATGCAAGTGTGACTGAACACTAGAGCACTGCTCTACCTGTCTTGAGTCTGCTAAATCTCCCTGAAGACTTTTTGCAGTCTAATGAGACCATGGCTGCTGATTGTTGGTGCAAGGTCTGAGGAGTCAGGATATTTTTAAAACTTTAAAATTTACATCACCCGGCCTTTCCCGTCAACGAATGTGAACAAGCTATTGCCTTAACAAGCTTATTTAGGTTGGTAAAAGGTATAAAGGTCACTGCCTTTGTTGTTTAGAGTTTTACAAAACAAAAAATGTGATCATGAATATTTCTTCTGTCCTTTACATTAAACTCATTGGAGGCAACTTCATATTTTGCTCAAACTGCTCACAGTAAAAGAAACATTCCCAAACGGTGTCCAAGCTTTTGCACACCACAGTGGCTTCCTGTGCTAGCAGATAACCTCGATGATGTGTGTTCTATAAGGAATGGGACTGAGTGCAGGGAAAAGGAAGAGAAATGGGGTCACATGGAGGTGGTGACAGAGATGTTACTGTGAATTGAATACTCTGTGGGGGAAAAATGACCCTTGACAGACAAAGTTGATTCATTGAGATGGACTTTTAGAGGAGATATTTTGAGCTAAAATGTGTAATAGCTCCTTCTCCTTTATTGTTGTCACTTTTTTTGCACTAAAATAATAATGGGCTTGAAAAGATGGCTGCAAACCTTAAATGAATGGGTATCAATTTACATGACATTCAGAAGACTTGTGTAAAATCAAATTAATATCTACCTTTTGTGGTAAATAGGCATTTTAACGCATGATTTTTTTCATCTTAGCTGTATTTTAACCAAGGTACCATACTACACTGCAGGATAAAGGAGATTTCATGTCTTCTTGGAAACAAATTATTCAGCTATACAGAAACATGCCAGCAATTCGTTTTGTGCCCCGGTCCGTCACTTAAAGAGACTCCATCAGAATAAAATGCTCATTGTATGAATGGAAGGCATTTTCTTGGCGGCTTTGTTAAACAATTCCCTTCTGAACCTTCAATTCACTGAATGTCAGCCAATTTTTCTTCACACATCAATACAATTTTAGAGTTTGTCCTTTATTGTCCCATGTGAGTTTGAGCATGCACTAACAGACATGCAGCATACTGAATGTGGTGTCATTGAGTCCGACCTTTAAACAGAATCTGTAATGATAGGAAATCCCAGGACACGTTGTCTAATATAATATTGATCAGGATTCTGGTAGACCTGTCTGAATAATTTACCTCTTCAGAGTTTTTGAGAAAATAAGCATTATCCACTTGTGCAGGCATGTTAAACTTTAAAAGGTTGTGTGATGTTCTTGCATAGTAATTGTTTTGTATCCTTGAATATTCTTTAACACCCACAATAAATAACCTTGAATGCTTATAGGAATATTTTGGTCATTTTGAAGTGATGTTTTCAGTTATTAATCTCCAGTAAGGACCCAACCCACCAGTGACATCACTCAAAGCAGCCGGCCGCTAGGAACAGAAAGAAATGGTAAATTTCCTGCATTTGTACAGCGGTTTTCTAAGTCATGGACGACAAAGCACTTTACACTACCGTCAGTCGCTCACCCATTCATTCACACACTGATGGCAGTCAGCTACATTGTAGCTGCAGAAGTAAAGCTGCCATACACTAAGTGCCACCGAACCTTTTGACCACCACCAGCAGGTAATGTAGGTGAAGTGTCTTGCCCAAGGACAAAAAAGTGAGCCAGCAGGAGCTGGGATTGAACCGACAACCCTTCAGTTGCAAGACAAACGCTGTACCTACTGAGCTGTAGTGGTGTTGCCTTACAGCAAAAAGGTTACAGGTTTGATTCCCGGCTGCAGCCTTTCTGCGTGGAGTTTGCATGTTCTCCCAGTAAATGTTTGGGTTCATTCCAGGGAACTCCATTCCCCTCTCCCAACACATCACAGCATGCCTGATAGATAAAAATTTTTTTGTAAAAAAGCATCTGCTAAATGAATTAACACACACTCCTGCCAAACGGTGACAAATTGGTGCCTAATTTTTAGGTAATTAAACAAGTCTTGCTCAAGAAAACACACTGATGTATTAGAACGCTATATTACACGTTAGTAAACCTCTACAACTTTGCATGACATTTGTTTAGTTTATTTCAACCAAGCTATGTTTGAATCCCTTTGCAGTTGTACATGCTGCTGCAGCAGCAGACAACCATAAGCTAAACAAATGGTCCCATGCAAAATTGTAGAGTTTTACAACAGGCTAATAAAATGTTTTAACATAGCATTATTGCTGTTGAGCAAGAGTTTGTTTTAAATACTCAAAGGTTAACTGCTAGTTTGTCACCTATTCAGCCAGTGGGTCTCGCCTGATGTGAATGGCCATGAATAATGCTCTAGTCAGAGGACTACTTCCAGCTTTTAGAGGCTCTGCCAGCTTTGAGTGATGTCACTGGTGGGTATGATCCTTCCTGTAGATAATACAATAACTGATAGAACACCACTTCAAAAATGATTGAAATATCTTTGTAAACTGAACTTTTGAATTTCACTTTTCTTTCCTGATCATTTTCACAAAAGAACCACATACCAGCACCAAAACCTCAAACATATGACAACATCCTGTTACCAGTCTATATAGAAATAAAACATCTACTCACTTCTAAGGTGTTCTGTGCCCCATTTAACCCTAATCCCTCAGGTTACCTTCATAATGACTGAAGAACCCACTACGACAAGAAAAGTCTGCCAGAACCTGGATGTTTTTTGCAGGTTCTTGGTGAAGACTTTATTATGTTATTAGACTCTCTATGATGTGTGATAGAATATGATAAAGCAATCAAAAACTCCTCCACAGCAAGGTTATGGTGGTGTTCTAAACATCATCCTGGGTGGAGTGTGGTGGCCATTGAGTTGGGCCTGTGTCCGCTGGTCTGTCTTGGCTGTGACAAAGTTGAAGCAGAACGGACTATGGTGGTTTCATGTCTAGACTACAACCTCATAGACAGTCATGCATGGGCGGGTTTGATTTGATCATATTAACAACATGCTACTGACATATAGTGTGTGTTGAAAGCATATTGGGGTTGAGCAAAAAGACAGGAAATAACTAGATTTGTGCAAAAAGCGTAGCATCAGCATCATGATTAAATTTGTCATCAGCCACTATTCAGTAAGTCATGGAGAGTGTACTGAGGGTTTAGTTCAGCGTTAAGGAAGCCAAACAGACAAACTTAACCAACCCTTTAATTTATGGAACAGTTATATTTTTACAAACTTAAGAAAAGAAATGAAAATCCTTGAAATCAACTCCCTCTCACATATAAAAAGATGCACTCTTGTGTTGGATTTAAAAGGACAGATGCATTAAAGGCTTTTGCTCGGACTAAATGATTCCCCATGCATATATTATGCATGCACACCACACATTTTAACCACCATATTGCTTTGATAAACAGTTTTTAGCAGGCTTTCGTCAGCGAGAATCAATTTTGACACAGTCAGAAGGACACAGCAGGGAAGTGTTATCCTGAGATTTGGTCCCGAGCCATCAGTTTTCATGTTTACAGTGGAGGAGTGCCAAACTGATCACACAACAGTTCTCACAGGCTAACATGACTGGACTGGAAATGGTTCAGAAAATAGAAAGATCTACTGAGGTAGTGGGATGGAGTGTGCTGGAATGAAATTGATGCATTTTACAGTATTTTGATGCATATTTGGCATGAAGTTGTCAGGCTTGTTTGAGGTCTCAACATGAACCCATTTAAGCAGATAATTTGATCACAGAAATTAGCACCTCTCCTGCAGGTGAAAGACTTTACCATGGATTTAGTCACAGATAGTTTGGACATGTGGGAATATCACCACTCTAAATCATCTGATGAGATAATTAGTTGCATTCCTGTGGTTAGTTGCAGTATTTTTCTGTGAATGTTTATGAAAACATATCAGCTGTAACGGCGCTGACGTCAAGTGGCTTTAGTTTCTGTTCAGGGTTGATCTTTAGCCATTCGATTTATATTGGTCATATTTTCCACAAAATTTGAGTTGATCTTTAAAGAGCAAGAGTCATAAAAACTGTTTTAGGAATATAATCTCTTTCATATCAGTATTTAAATAACAGATAAAGCAGCTAAGTTATGAAGTGAAGTTTACCTCAATTTGAAAACATTTATTGTGAAACCAAGAATCAGTTCTCTAAAAAAGTAAATAGAAAAAAAAGCTTTCCACAATATGTTCAGATCCTTCCTCTTCAGTAAACCTGATTGACGTCTGCCAGCAGCAAACCATCAGACTCAAAACATCAAGTTTATCTGGTGGCACACTCTGTGACCTTGTCCTGTAATGAAGCCGTTTGAAAAAGAGCAGCCACTTTTATAAAAGATGGGGGGAAAGGGTATTGGATGAAGCATCTGTCTGTCAACAGCAGGCTTCAGCTTATCAACAAAGCACTAAACCAGATACTGAATGGGAAAACTTGCTCATAGCTGCAGGACACTTCTCTGTCTGAGCCTTAATGTCTTTGTCACAAAACAAATGGCTCACTTTAAGCTTTTCAAGGAGAGATTCTTCCTTGATTGTAATCTTGCACCCCAAAAAATCTGTGTTGTAAGGTATCTTGTGTACCTGTTGGAGAGGGGGAAGTTGAGTTTTACTTTGAGCACAAATACCGTAGTAATCCAGGACCAGATGGACTTAAGGCTCCTACTCCAGGTCAAACAGAAATACAACAGTTACCTTAGTGTACACCTCAAACTCACACAATGGCAGGTCATCGGGGTGAATTTTTAAAAAGAAGGCAGGAATCAGTTTTTCTACAGAACATGCTGCACTGTGTAGCACCCAAACGTTCATAAATGAAACAATCTAATCCCGCAGAGGAAAACACAGGAGGTATACAACTTAAAGTGGAGCACTGCAGCCTGTCAAGGTTGAACTCAAGGTAAAAGTGAGGTTTGCTGTTTAAAGGCTGCAACAAATGTTTAAAAAGGGGGAAGGAAAGAGAATGCTGGTAGTGTTGTTTTCTGACTGCTGTCAGCATTGCAGTGTTTGGAAAATATGAGATGTATTTGACACGAGGACTAGAGGACGGGTCCTCAGGTTTTAGTGCTCTGACACTGCAGGATCTGCGTCTCTAGAGTGTTTAAAGATACTTAAATACAACCTATCTGGTTGTTTGACATTTCAGATACTGACGATATGTTTTATAAAGTGGTTGTGAGCAGGCAGTCTACTAAACCACACAGTTGTTTCCATCAAACTTTCATCCACTAGGTATTTCATAAGCTTGAATCCTAACGTACTTCTGATTTTTGCCGGCGTATTAAAGTTTTATGCTGGTGAATAAGAAACTCGTCATAAAACTCTTTTTAGAACCGTAGTAAGCTTAACACCAGGCATTAGAATTGCACCATGTAGACTCTTGGTTGCTTCAAGAAGCATAACAAAGAAAGAATGGCTCTTCCAGGCCTGATGACTTCACAGTGGGGCCGTGGCTCAACAGGTAGCCTTCATCTACAGAAATGTATTCATCATTACCAGCTGTCCACTTGTCGAGATTGTTCTTTGTTACATTAGAAAGGCGTTGTTTGATTTTAGGTGGAGTTATTGACTGCTAAATTGCATTGGATAAAATTGCTGCATAAATGAAGCCTGTTGTATGACAGTGTGACAGACACCGCCTGGTCCTCCAAAAAGTTTCACATTCTCAGGATTTTGTTGTATCAAGTTTACAATCATGGCTAAAAGAGTTTTATTGTTTTTTAATAACTCAAGTGTCTGTTTTCTACTTTAATGTCTTTAGGCTTTTCTCAAATTATTCTGCGTGTCAGTGAAGTGTTAATTACAATCAGTACATGGGTTTAAAGGCATTAAGTTTATCCTAAAAATCTATATTTGCAGTGTTTATCATTCTTTTTCAAGACCTCTGCAATTCACCCTGACATGTCAGTCAACTTCATGGCCGAGTCCTGCCTGATGGCAATACATTTATGAATAATTGATGCTCGGTGTTTTTCATAATTTGTGGGGTTTTGTTTGTCTACCTGCTTTTTGAGATCTGCCCAGCACTCCATACATGAATGTCCCAGGATCCTTTGCTGTTGGCACAACAAAGGGCTGAAGGGATCGCTCACCTTTTCTTTCCTGAACAATCCTTCCTTCAGGTGCTTTTTATTTAAATTTAGGGATTACATTTGTTTTCATGGCAAAAAAATTGTAATTCATCTGAGCACTCTTGGTAATATTCTGGAGTCGATACAAATTACTATTTTAAAATAATAATTTATCCTTTATTCGTCCCCGCAAGGAAATTATTTCTCTGGTTTTGACCCGTCCTCATGTTTGAGGAGCAGTGTGCTGCCAATCTGAATGAGGCCTGGGGGGCTATTAGGAGTTCAGTGTCTTGCCCAGTGGCACTTCAGCATGTGGCCGGGGTTTGAGCCCCAGTCTCCTGATCAGTAGGCAGCTGCTCTTCCACTGAGCCACGGTCACCCCATAAAAATGGAGACAGAAAACATTTAGGGCCTCTGGGAATCAGTTTTATTTTCCCTCTAATTCTGCTTTTTTCATTTTTATTTTTATGAATTCTACATTTTCATTCTAACCATATTTATTAACCTAGAAGTGAGCAATTTTAAATTGAATGAAAAATAATTCAACAAATCAATAGCCACAGAATTCAGAAATTGACCGTTATTGAACTTACACAAATATAACAGAGTGCTGTGGTTCAGCAGAACACTGAGTGTTTTAGCAAGGTATTTATAATTACTTGCCCATTTTTTTTTAAGTACAAAAACATATTTTATGTGCAAAACAAAAAAAAAGGTAATTCTTTTGTAAAATAAATATGCTTTAGAGTTGGGCTCAACATAAAAATACGTCTCATAAAGAAACATAAAACCTGCAAACAGTAAAATCTCGTGCACATTTGCATTTTGAACAGGACCTCTGTTCATTTTTATTCCTTCTATCCGTCACAGACATCTATCTTGATTAAAGAACATCTCACTTCTACTGCTTTAGCTGAATGTTCCAGAGTTTTTGACCGGCTTTAGCTAGCTTGCTTCTATTTCTAGTTTCTGACGCGACTCTTTGACTAAGTGGTCATCACAGGTATATGTGTCCTGTTGATCTTCTGCTGACAAAACTTAGAGAAGAGTTGTTCTCCAGATTCATAAATGTCACTTAGGTATTGTTCTGTCCTAAACTTTGCATTAAGTTTAGCGTTTTATAAATATTTTGGAGGACGTTGGTGTTTCAGCCCTGGCTGACCAGCTTTTTCTGTGTGTGGAGAGGAGAATTGATCCCCATGTAACAACAGCCAAAGTACCTCAGAAACTATGTAACTCCCCAATATGAGCAAATTCTGAGAGATTCTGCAAGCTGTCCTGGATTTTATTTTGTTTGTTAAATTCTGTGGTTCTGTCCAAATTACTTGCATTGTGGAATTTATAGGGCCCTAAACTTTGTGACAGTTATCTGATACATTCTCAAAACTTTAGGCCACAGCTGTACTTGAGTTTTGTATCAATGATGGGAGAGCTGGACAGCTGTGTAAAAGTTTCTCAAGCACATCTCAAAGATTCCCTACGGAGCTCGTGTCCAGAATGTGTGATGGTGTGTGTTAAAATGATGTCTCATGTTTCCTGAAACACTAAAAACTTCAGCCTGATGAATCCTGATATTAACAGGGATGAAAAACAATCAATTAATCAAACACGAAGCCAAACATATGTAGTTAACTCTCTTTAAAGGGAAGTTACGACCAGTAGAAGTTATTAAGTTTTAATCCAGCTGCACACATTTGCAACAATTTTAAATGACAAGTGGACCTTTTTTGTTCCAGCAACCACTTGGAGAAGAGCCTTCAGCTTCTGATGGACAGGGTGGATGACCTGAACCAAGACATTGTCAAATATAACACCTACAGCCGCAACCTAAGTAAGCAGCAGCAGCAGAAGCACCAGGTAACTCCTGCATGCACGCAGGCTTTCAGGAAGCAAAGTGCCCACACCACCCACACAATGAGCCAGCAGGAGCAGCAGGCACATCAGCTCACCAGCATGCATATATAGACTCCTTCACTCGCTTCCTCTCTTTCTCACACACACACACACACACACACACTCACACTCACACACCTCAGCAGTGAAACAGCAGGTATATTTCTGTAGGATGTGGACACAACCAGTTGTACCTACAGTCACAGCAGGGAAGGAGCAGTGACACCAGGTAGCACATCATACCCACACACACACAGCCAGAGAAATACCTGGGAATGGGCATCTAAATCCAGTCCAGCAGTAACTACTGACAACAGTAAATATTAAATATTCACATTCACCCTTTAATAAAGAATCACCGTCATTTAGTAGAAGCTACTCTACTGTCACTTTCCAAACTAAGAAAACAGGTTTAAAATATGAGACTGGTAGAGTTTTACTGGCCAGATCAGAAACATCCTGACAGGTTTTTGCAAAACGGGAAATCCTTTGCAATTTCTCACTGAACGTTTTAACTATAGAGGCTTATTAACTTGATAAGCATGGACCTTGGCAAAGAACCATTTTTAATTTGGTTCTTTGGGTACTTTGTTCCAAGCAGCCTGTCACAAAGACACAGTTTGTTCCCATTTCTTTAGTTGAATTAATGAAAAATACACAACAGTTTTAAATGAAAATAGTATTTTTGTACCAATTAAGTGTTTTTCAAAGAGGTATTAGTTGATCAACTAAAAGATGATTCATCACTTTTAGGTCTTTGATAGACCCTAACCCTTTAGTTACTGTTCTCCTGCTGTAGATCTTTTTTAGGCCTGATTCGACTTTGTTTGTCTTCCATTTGTTAACTTTTCTCATTTTTTAGGCCCAAACTCCACAGTATCATGCAAAAGTCAGGTACAAGGACTGGGCAGAAAATGATTAGGCAGTCAAAGTCCAAAGAAAAACCTTTGGAGAGTTTGTGAAACTCTTGAGAAGTATTGATCAAGACCACTTTAAAAGGTTAAATAAAGACTGGCTCTTTGGAGATAACAAAGAAATTCAGGTGGTTTACAACTTTTGCACACTGCTGTGTATCCACTGCAGATCCACTCCCTGACTGTGATTCAAGCTTTAATATATTCTAACAAAGAAACTGGTTTATTCCAGTAATGCGAGCAGGAATGAATCAGACTTGGTAAACACATTTTCTTGACATAGATGCTTTTTATTTATTATTCTCCCGTATTTAGTAAGTTTAGTAACCTGAGTCTCTGCATTCATGTTGAGCAAACATTTCTAGTTTGTTGATCTAACAAAAACAAATTTGAGTGTTTAGAAGGTAAAGCTCCCACATTAACAGTAAGGAGTGCTGATCCTTGGTGAGCCTTAAATCTGATGAGTAGGTGTAGTCACATCACAACTCATTAAGAAGCAGAAGTTGTTTCTCACCCTAAAACAAAACTATGCAGTGACAATCACACTAGAAGAGAGCAACTACTTGAGGATGCAGTCTGCAGTCACTGATTGCCATCTGCAACTACAATGGTTGCATCCCGAACATCTGGCTACGGATGGAAACACAGGCGTCACGCATTATACAGGGAAATGGAGGAGCAGCAACTCGATGTGACTCACTGATGTGCACACAAACACACTCCTACATTATAACGTCTGCATTATTCAGTCATTACTCCAAGCAAATGGCAGCAAGAGAATGCTGATCCGGGCTGAGTCATCGTCATGTGGTCTAACAGCAGCGAGGAGTCACAGCCAGCTCCAGTCACACTCAGACTCGGAGGAAAACACACGTCCATGACCGAACCTCTCACACACACAAATACAAATGACTGTGCTTCATCCCTAGGCCATTCACCCACATGTTTAGAGCCATTATGATCCATCATCATCATCACAGCCTCCGATTCTTTTCTCCTCAACACACACGCCCACACCTCGACTCATACACAATATCACACAGACAACCTTTTTCATAGTGTCAGCTTTTTTTTTCATGTTTCACACGATTCCCCATTATGAACCAATAAAGCACACAGAGGAAAAAGAAAGTGAGCTTCTATTAAACCTTTCAGACATCAACAGTGTGTGCCCCTTGTAATCTCGTGCTATTGACCCTGCTGCTTCCAGGACAAATGGAACCTTATTAATCATCATAGAAAGTTGCAAAAAGGCATTGTGCTGAGCGGGCCCCATTTTTCTTCCACAGTCCCCTGAATCTGGTAAATCTCAGATCCCCTGGCACAATTTGCAGCCACACTAGTCACTGTAAAAAGAAGCGTATGTCTCACTCCTCTCTGATTCATTCACAGCTAAAAGAAACTCGCAGGTCTTTGCTGTAGATTAGGTGTTTTAATCCGCTGAATCGAGGAAGCACAAACTATGCCTAATGATGGAATTCAGCTGCAATTAAAAGATTTAACAGTATTGTTTATGAGTCATATTGTATTTTTCTTCGCATTTAAAGAAAACACATGAGAAGCGAGCCAAATCAGCTGATGAGCACAACGCTAAAAAGAGGTAAAGCTCATGCAATGTCTGGGTTAGTGTGCCGAAAGGATGGGGAAGGGCGGAGGGAATGATGCATTATTTGTTAGGAGCAGATGTAAAAACTAGGAAAGTCCTGATCATGTTTTTTTTTGTTTCTGATACTGATCCAAGTCATAGAATACCTAATTGTGAAGTCTTAATCCAGTATTTGTGCTATTTGTTCTTCTTAAGCACAAACTTGCAGATTACATACCCTATAAGTACATTCAACTTATGAAAGTGTGCGTTTCCATGGAGGATCACAGTGTAGGGAGACAGTTTATCTCCACAGGGTTTATCTTGTTATTCCTGCAAACATATGCCACATTATCACCAGTCTACTTTACTTTAATGTTGTTTTAAACTAAAGTCAGAGTCCGTGAACTCTTTACTTTTCTCTCTATTTGGTATTTTTTGTGACACTCTCACTGTAAATGTGGATTACACTCAACCAGGATCCATAAATACAAGCTGGTGATATTAAAATAGATGTTTACAGAGCTGATGATGTTTATGACTGTCATTCCAACAGGTGTTTATGGACACAGTGACTGTAAAGGCAGCTTTATGCAAGCTCTGACCTGCATTTACTGCAGGTAGTTTAAAAATAAACTTGCCCACAACCAGCAGGAAGAGGAGACAATGACCTTGTGTTATTCCAGTGCTATTTGACTCCTGATTGACTTACTTTGGAATGTTTTCTTCATAATTTATGCAGAATAAAAGTAAAATAAATTCGGAGATTTGCAGTTACAACACTTAATTGGTTGTTGGTCTCTTTGAGTCGCCTCCAGCTCCTGATTAAAGGATATTATTGTTTGAACCGCGCCCCCCAAAGGCATTGGTGGCATACTACAGCACAGCTGACATAAATAATAGAAAGTAAGGCAACAACAGAGATGGAGAGCCGAGTGTGGCCAGATGCTAATATGATCAGTAAAATAATGCTGTTGCACTGAGGAGTTATGGAGAAAAAGGAAGAGGAGATAAATGGGATACTTAGATACAATTCCAATTTTAGTTGCTACAAACATCTATCAATTAAGCTGCTTTAAACATTAATTTGTTGAGCTAAGTCACATTCTTACCTCCTTAACAAACAATTCAATATTGTGTAGCCAAATCGATTTAGGAAGATAATAATCTGCTCTGTGATTCAATCTGGATGTAATTGTTGTTTGAAAGCATTCATTGGCTACTGTCTGCAGTGATTATTAGCTCACAATGCGATTAGAGGTTTTATTATGATTGGATGCATTACCTGATCAGATTAGATCATATACAGTACACTCAGTTAATTTGGTCTCGGTCCAGCTTTGGTAATTCATCAAGTCTGGCTGTATAGCGAGTCCGTTAAGGCCAACGCGGAGAGCACGCCATCCCAGCATGCTTCACGGCGTTTCCAGCAACCCGCTGTGGTGATGCTGCTCAACAGCAGGTGCTGAAAAAAGCTTGTGAAGATGGAGCGTTGGAGTAAATGCAACAAAATACTAAAAGCCGTGGCAGCAGGCTGCAAGAGAACTGCTGGGACATGATTGCTTTTCATCAAGACGTCAACATCAAACATGAAGCATAAACTGCACAGGAGGGTAGACCCCAGTCCATTTCAGAGTTTGTGGCTTGGAAAAATTGCAACTTGACAGCAGTTGAGCAGTTTTTTAAAGAGGAGGAGAAGCAGACAGCGGTGCCTCTGTTTTGCTGACATGAGTGCACTCCTGTGTTTGAACCATATTACACTTTGAGATTTTATATTAACTTCCAAAATCTGTTAAACACCTCTTTCAGGACCTCTATAGAATTAATATAAGTGAGGCTGAAGTGCAAAAGTTTGACACATTTGCATTTTAGCTATGCATACTCACGCTGTGACACCAGCAGTAAAAAAAATGATCAAATAATACTTTTATTTTTTCCATTTTTATGTTGTTTATGTGAGGTGCAGATACTGGTGCATTGTGGGATGCTCGGTTGAAAACACTCGCTCCCACACCAGCTACCTCCCCTGTCTGCCACAACCTTCCTCCTCCTCTCCTTCATCTTGCCAAATTAACAAGGCTTTTAGGATCTCCAGAGACACGGCACCTCACTTATTCACTGACTGTCAGCCCACCACAAATCACTCTCCTTCCTGTTAGCACTTATAACTCTTCTCTCTCCCTATCTTGGCTTTCATCACTCTCTACATTTCTTACTTTGTGTTCTCTACGTCTCTGTGACTTTATGCCGCCTGCTACTTTTCCTGTAACTCTTCTCGACTCCCTTACCTAATGCTCTTTTTCTTCTTTCTTCTGTTACTCCCACCTCTTCTCGTCATCATTCCTTTTCACGTATTATCAGGTATTGGTCCCACTTATTATGATTCCATATTCCTTGTTTTTTCCTCTCGTCTTCCCCCTCTAATGTCACCCTTTCTTGGCGCTCTTCCTCCAGTACCTGCAGAGGAGGCAGCAGGAGAACGTTCAGCGGCAGAGCCGAGGAGAGCCCCCGCTGCCTGAGGAGGACATCACTAAGTTGTTCAAGCCCCCCCAGCCGCCACCACGCATGGATACTTTGCTCATTGCAGGTATGGAAACACAAACAAAACCTCAAGATGTGTTCACCCCCCACCCCCAATCCCATCAGACGCCTCTGCTCCCCTCACAGGAGCCCAGGTTGTGTTTTGTAATTATCTCCGCCATTATCCTAAAATTACAATAATTTAAAGTTTGACTCAGCCTCCCGTTCAGACGCCTCTTTCTCTGCTGTTTGACGCCGTTCGGCTCTGTGCCTTCTAACATTCTGAGCCCTCCGTTTACTCCGTTCACCACTAATTTGATGTTGTGCTGCTGTTTTCTCTCCGCCTCCGCTTGTTTGTGTTTGTACAAATGTGTGTGTCTGTACATGTGCTTCATGTGGGGTGTGTGTGTGGTTGTATGGGGGCGTGTGAATGCCTGTGACTACCCTCTAACAGGGCAAATTAACAACTATTGCCAGAACGTGAAGGAATTCACCTCGCAGAACCTCGGGAAGCTGTTCATGGCAGAGGCTCTCCAAGGCCACAACTAGATCAGAGACGGGAGAGTGAAGCCTTCTGGAAAACATGTCAACTGCAGGAGCATTTAATAAAATGTTGTTTTGTTATTAAATACACTCTGAACATTGATACATTTGATTTTGGTTTGTTTTAATTGAAATAAAAACCTGCAACTCATCTTTTGTCTTTTTATCTCACTAACTGTCCTCATAGAGATGTGGGTAAAATGATGAACCCTTCTATTAAAGAGGAAAAAACCCAAAACGATCTGTGAATAACTTGACAGAACATCAGCTAATAAAAATGAGCCATTACTTTTGAGTAATACATCTATATAATGAGTAATAAAAACCTTTTGAAGTATTTTTGAATTCGTTGAGCTGTACCTGTAGGTATGAAGTTAAATGCACCATCATTTCCATCCAGGCCAGTTCCTTCAGTTTTAAAAATTCTTCTGTTGATCCAGAATTCAAAAGCAATTGAAGAGTAGTTAGTTGACTTTTAAAGTATTTACTTCTGTCAGTTTCAAGTTATTTCAGTGACCGTTGTGGATTTTTTGTTTCTTTAATGAACGGGTACCAACAATTTGATTGCAGCTGTAATTGCAGTTAGAATAGCAGCATATTGTTCATCACAGTCTCAGATTATTCAGCGTTTCACTCAACAACAGCTGGTTTTATACAGAGGGCTGACACGCTAAAGTAGAGCTCACTTGTAATAGAAAATAATTATACAGTGAAATGACAGATTTTTGTTGCTACATACTTTTATCCAGCGGTTCAGACGTGAAGAACGTGGAGTCAGATTTGTTGTGTTGGTGTACGTGGGAACAATAACGTCTTTGTAAACAAACCTGCTGCATAAGTATCAGTCAATGTTGAGAGTTCAATCTCAGTAGTGAGGCAAAGATGGGTTTTTACTTTGTTTTTTTAAAGGGATGATGGGACAAGAGACAGACAGAAGGGTGGTGTGTTGTGTTTTGAGTCTTTGTTTTGCCAAACTTTATAAAGCCACCCAGAAAAATGACTGGAAAAGAGACATTTTTTAGAGAAATAATGTTGCAGGTAAAGAATATGAACCATGATTGCACACAATTCTCAGTGATCATTAGGAAAATGAAAGAGATTAGATGTAAAAGTATCTTGAATCACTAATGCAGACATAAACTTCCAAAACTTTCAAGTAAATGAGCTGTGGCTTTTTGAATGTTTACCTTTTATTTTATTTGCTGCAGCAGTTAACAAATAAACATCAGAGCTTCAGGCAGCAAATTTGTAACAACTTTCCTAAAAACCAATGTACACCCCGGCCACGTTATTAGGTACACCTTGTAATGGATGCTGCCCTAATTCGTCACATCATGATTCAGCAAAGTGAAAAGCTGAACATCCATGATGTGAATCTCCTGTTCCCCCACATCCCAAAGGTTCTGGACTGGATTGAGATGGTGTGACTGTGGAGGTTGTTGGGAGTCCAGTGAGCTCATTGTCATGCTCATTAAACCAGTTTGAGATGATCTGATCTTTGAGACATGGAGGATTGTCCTGCTGGAAGTAACATCAGGAGATGGGTCCACTGGTCAGCAACAATACTCAGGTAGGCTGTGGAGTTTAAAGGATGCTCAGGTGGTATTAAGGGGCTCAAAGTGGGATGAGAAACCAATGGTTTCAAGTTACTGACACCAAATTCTGAATATCTGAATGTTGCAGTTGAAACCGAGACTCATCAGACCAGGAAACTTTTTAAAAAATCTTTTATTTTCCTATTTTAAGTGAGCCTGTTTGAATTGTAGACACATTTTTGCCAAATCAAAATTGTTTGTTGTTTTTTCTTTAGAACAATTGTGTTTGTCTTCTGTTTATTGTGAATGTGTCACCCTGTCAGAGATACTGATTTTAAGAGGTTGCTTTCCCAGGACTGCCTACCTGCTTCAAAAAGCATTGTCTTTCTAAAAAGTGCATTTATTTTATCACTGTAAATCAGCAAAACCTACTCTAGAAGTAACTGTGAAAGCAGCATTAGTTGTCATGGAGAGGCAGTCTGATCCTCCAGTAATTCTCTTGACTTGTAGCTGGATGCAGGCTCAGACCTGTGTTGATCAGTCCATCAAGTGTCCTTAAATAGCCCACATTAAACCTCTCTGCATGAGCCCATAAGCTAAATACTTCAGATGTAAGCTGTTCTTACACTGATCCTCTGAAACGTGCCACGTCTCACAGAAGGAGTCCGTATGTCATAAACACTTCTCGTTTGTCACTGGTGTCCACTCCAGCCACCAACAGGAACTCATCCTGTTTGTTTAATAAAGAACCTGCCAGTGTGCAGTTCCTGGGATAATAATTACACTGCAGCATCACGCGCTGCTGCTGCATGCTCCACTCTCTCTCAACCTGTAGTTAAACAGCATCATCCTTTTCAGGGGATGATGTTATTTTACTTGTCATCGGCTTTGCTAAGGCAAGCAATAACTTGTAATGCTCCAGCTTGTCATCAGCACAATGCCATTAACAATAATTACAAGTCAGCCAACATGATAAACGCTTATTAGAACGGTGAAACTCGAGCAGGAAATCATTTCTTTCCTCAAATCATGTTTCCCTGACATGCTGGCATGATGGGAAATATTAACTTCCTGCAGAGGACTCGGATGATATTCATTAATTAAGGTATCTGCTGCTTTGACAGGCACACCTGTTCTTTTTTGATTGATTTGTCAAATGGCAAGATGGTACCCATGAAAGGACCTGCTTTGCTTTTGAAAAGTGGCGACTAAATTTAAAATTCTGAATCAGCTCAAGGTGACATTGGACTGGAGGGGTGACCGGGACCGATCCTCCACGATTATGTAGAATTATGGACCTTAAAGGGATGGTTTAGCTCTTTTGTCTTGGGATTCTGTGGAAGGGTTATGAAAAATGTATATCTTACCTGTTGTAGATTGCTCTTTGACTGACCTCAGTTTGGGGAAATGGAGATGAGTTCTGACCTGATTGATGAGCTCCCAGCCATGGGGCTAAATCTAAAGTGGATTAGTTCATGCAGACTGTACTTTTTAAACCTTCACATCAGGATAAATTTTGCAATAAACAATTATTTTTATAGCATTTTATGGCTGTTCATTAAATAGCTAGTTTTAATGCTACCAGTGCAGACTGAAGCACTTCCTGTATGAATATCATGATATTTCTGCAGGAATAACTATTAAAATGTTTGAGATCACTTCTAAAATCTCAGAAATCCACTTTGACCTTGGCACCACTTTGACTAGCCATTAGCTCACCAGTCGAGTCAGAACGAGGTCGTTCAAAGAGCCATGTAGAACAGGCAGGATATTAATTATTCATAATCCTGAGACGTAAACGATCCCTTTAAATGGAACCACAGCAGCTGAGTGAGGGCACAGTAACGGACTCCCCCTGCTGTGCAGCAGTCACAAAGCTTCAAATATTTAAATTGACTGTGTTTTGATTGGAGTTGACAGCAGTTTGGTTTCAGTCATGTAGTCACTGCAGGGGTCAAAGGTCAGAATGGATGTTTGTAATCACAAAACTCCACATGAATACAAACCGTGACTCACTGCTGACTGCTGGTCGGAAAACATTTAGACAATAAAAACAAGTTTAGTCAGAACATAACAGGAAAGGAACATAATAGAGGCAAAATGACCTGAAATACCTGAGAAATGAGGACATTTCACATCTTCCTATCAACCACCCACTGGATGTTTCTACAGCTTTCAGCCATACCACTTAGTCCCCATTACTGTATAAATGGTTTAGCTTCCAGCTAAGTCAGTTCATTGATGTGAGGTAAATGTATTTAGAGGTAAGGTCATTATTGATTTCTTGACTAGTCCTCTGTGTGCTTGTCTTGGAGTCCTTACTGGTCCATGTTCTGGGTGATGAGCATTGTTGTTCTCATCAAGAGACATTGATGCCAAAATGACTTCCATCCATCATGCTGGCCATGGGGCTTATCCCTGGATTTGGGATGATCCATGGAAAACAAGGCTTAATTACTGTTCTAGAAATTAACATGCAGTCTATAAAGCTTAGCCTTGGGCCGAACGGGATCCAATCAGACGACGATCTGAGTCCCCAAGAAATCATTAAAAGAACAAAATCGATATTTTGAAGTGTCTGAGGCTGAGAACCTTTAATAATCCCATTCAGAAAGCTGGAAAGGAACTAACCAAATAAAGACCAATGGTGTCCAAGTCTGGTCCTGGAGGGCCACCGTCCTGCATGTTTTAGATGTTTCTTTAATACACCTGATCTGAATGAATGAGAGGTCAACAGGCTCCTGTACTCGATGCTGAAGAGATGGCACAACCATTAAACCTTTCTCCAACCTGTGTTGGGCAGCAGCCCTTCAGGATGAAGACTGGACACCACCGATCAAGACAAAGTCTTCAGAATTTATAAACCTGAACAGAGACGACAAGCAAAAATATTTTTACTCCATTAATTAAGAAGAGAATGTGTGACAAATACTGGACATGATGCTTTTTATCATTGTTTAAAAAACCACATCAACACAGACACAAGATCGTATCTCTTCTCTAATGAGGGTAGTTCGTACAGTTGGAATTAAATATGAATAACGTCTGGTTCAAAGTGAAAAAGGTTCTCACCATGTCCTTTAAGGTGGAAATCTCAGGATAAAAATTTTGTTTAGTTTTCTTTAAATGACACTTAGTGTTTTGGAGTTTTTTTGCACTCAAATGAAGTTCTGCTGCCTACAGTTGTTCATTAAGTTGAAGATGTATAATATTGCTCTATGCTGTCATTTTACAATGAAGTTTTATTGAAATGTTCTTTAGGACTTCCAGAAATACTCACCAACATTAGAACCAGACTTAAAGGCCTTCCTCGTACACTGCTGTTGCCTATTGGTGTCACACCACTTTTAAAGGTACACTGGGTGGTTTTACTCTCATAAACACAAACTGTTGACCCCTTCCCCGCTCTGTGCGTCCGCGTTTTCAAACCAGGTTTAAGGTTTTCTTTGTTTCTTTGGAGGCTCCGTCATGATGAACACGATACAACAGATCTCTGAGCTCACATATATGATGTCTGGTTCTGAGGTGGAAACAAGGATCGCCGTGTTTTATAGTTGTTAAGGTAATCTTATCCAATAAATAGTTCTGGTTTAAAAAACAAAAATTAATTTTATAAATAAAAAGTAAACCACCTTTAGAGCAGGTTGTTGGCCGGTGAGGTTAAAGAGTTGCTGATTGTCTTGACCTAATCAGCTCACCGAAGAATGAAACAGCACCCGAACCCTCGATCTTCTGATGTTTCATTTTAATATTTGAAAGTTTATTTTGTAACTTTGAATGAATTTACTTTTTTTTTTTTTTTTACCATTTGTTTAAATGTCAGAAGCAAGTTAGGAGATAATATGTTAGGATGCAGGATTCAACAAAAATCCTGCTGAAATGCTTTCATGTCCATCTTTATATTCATATTTTACGCATTGTTCTCTCTTGAGGTACTGATGTGGGTTTAGATGTGCAGAGTATCTATTCTTCATTGCGCCTATTGTTTTGAAATGTAAAACTTGGATGGGAGATCTACACACACGCTCATAACAACAGCTGCATTTGCGATTTTCTCTCCCACACAATCCTGCTAAATTGACCGTGAGACTGCTGTGAGTCGGGGAGAATAAAAATACTCAAATATCAGGCAAAAGCCTTTTTTTTAAACCACTAACAGCAACACAAGCTGAGCTCGTGGTCTGCTGACTCCAAAATTTGCAAGTAAACTTTTAACATCTGAAAACCAAAGTGAATTTATTTGCTTTTTCCAATGATTTCTTCCCCTCACTTTGAGCGATGTAGCTTTTCTCATCAGAGCTATTAGCAGGAATTAACCTAAACCACATCTTTGGACCAAGCGTGAGAACTGGATGAAAGCTTTGGCTGTGTAAACAGCAGGAAAACAGACAGAGAAAAGGTTTAATTGGGGGTTTGGGATTTGTCTGTGCAACTTTCAGGTTGTGGGGAGAAGGCTGGGATGGGTCAGAGGGATAGAAGTTTGGTCTCATTTAATCAGTAAGCATGGCCTGCACCACTTTGACCCAGGCAGTAATTTATCACTGCTCAAACACAAGCTTTTCACTCTGCCTGCCACCACACTGTCACTGGTGATAGAGAGAATCAGCTGGCTCAATATAATGAAACCCGTTATTTCCCTGTCAACTGTGCATACTTTTTCTTTTCTTTTTTCCTCTCTCCCCTCCCTGTTCTCTGTCGTCCCCCCCCCCCCTGCCCCAGATATTACCATGGAAACTGTGGATTCTGTATGGAGTAGCTGTTGAGGATGTAAAGTAGTTCCTGTGGAAAAATAATCTTGCAAATCCCCAAAACAATAGCGGATGCAGTTGTAGGAAGAGATGTGGGTTAGGGATTGTCACATTTAAAGGATTATTCACGCAAACCCAACACAGCCTAATTTCTTCCCATGAACCACTCTACCTGTCGTACAGACAGGTCTTTATTTACCGTCTCTCTCTCTCTCTTTTTTTCTCTTTATGGTCAATAGATCTTCATCTTTGATTGGCAACTGTATAGATTGAGCGCTGTGTTCGGGTTGCAATTCGTCTCTGCCTGCCACCCAATTTGACGGCTGTCACCCAGCAGGGGCACAAATCCCACAGGCCATTATGAGGCTGGTTTAATCCCCAGAACAGCAGCAACAGGAGCCTTTCAAGAAAGGTTTCGGAGCATGATACCCTGTCTGTCACATGCGTCCGTGAGCTCCAGGCAAGGCAGCAGTGTGTTGTTGTGATCCCACTCCATCACTAATGTCTTGCCTTATCCTCATCCCTCTGAGACAAATGTACTGGATGTCCTTCTGCTCACGATCAATCGTATGTTACATGTAGTCTTCAACTACTTTGACTCAAGTTTCTGATACGTAGACTGGGTCTTGGCTGTTGCACATAGATGATTTTCTATTGGGGGGATGAGTATGTATTTCTAAAGGAAAAGGTCTTTTCCCTAGTTATTTAGTGCTTCCTGCAGTGGATCTGCCTCACATGAAGGAGTTCAGGTATCAAGCGATGGACCAATGAATTGGGGCTTTTCTCTTCTGTGACGAGGATGTTGCTTTGGTTTGTTGTGGTGAAGATTTACTGCTCCATCTATGTTTAAACCCTCACCTACAGTATGCTCATGAGACCAAAAGAACAAGATCCCAGATACAAGCAGCTGAAACGAGCTTCCTCTGTAGGGTGGCTGGACTCAGCTTTAGACATGGAGAGAGGAGCTCCATCATCCAGCTGGAGCATGGAGTAGAGAAACTGTTCATCTGCATTTAAAGAATTCTGTTGAGTTGGTTTGGGCAGTCAGCTAGGATACCTCCTGGTCACCTTCTGGTGGAGGTTTTCTAGACATGTCCCTTTGTAAGGACACCTGAAACTCACTAAAGGGATTCTATATCCTGACCTGGAACACCTTGGGATCCCACAGGAGGAGCAGGAGAATGTCTCACTGGGGAGAGGGACGTATGGGCTTCCCTCCTGGACTGGTTATCCCCCTGACCCAACCTCTTAACTGAATTAAAGTCAAGGCACTGGGAAAACCAACCAATTTTCCTTTTTGAGTGTAGCTTGATTGTACTTGGTATCTGACTATCTGGGTTAGATCAACCTAATATGATATAGTTCATTCAACCTGCAGGTTTCACAACCGGATTAACTCTATGCATTAAGATCAAGTTGGATTCACCTGTAAAGGTATCATTTAAACTAATGTTAACTTAGTCAAACCAACCTAATTAAATGTGACCACAGTAAATAGGCTGGATTAAATTTGCTTGATTAGGTTGCTCAACCCAAATATATTATTAAATTAGTATTTGAAGAATGCAATTTAATTGTGTGGAAATTTTTTCTATGGGTTTTTAAACGTTCTTTCAATAAGTTTACTTTAGTGTAGCTAAGTTGTTTTCGCTGAAATAAATGACAGAATTAGTGATAAATCAATTTTATCTTAATTGTTCCTCCATGTGACTCCAGTTTCTGTTAGAAGACTTGTAGAAGCAGTTTCTTCACTGGCGCCGAGCAGAGACTGTATTAGACATCCATAGCCTCTGGGTGTTAAGCTGGAAGCTAAGGCAGAAGCACCTTAAAGTGATATACCACTGAGGCTAGCTAGGAGTTGACTCTCTCTAAAAAAAAAATCAATGTTTCTTGTAGGTTTCCATTCAGGAAGAGCCAGCTCCCTCATGAAACAGTATTATTTAATAGCTGAATAGCAGGACTCAGCACTCCTCTACTTTTTTGCTGCTGGGTTGATTCAGTGTGCCACTTCATTATTTTAGGATTAGCTCACGTTAAGCTAACTCAGGGTATACACTGCCTTGTCTTCTTCTCTTTTTATTTGTTTGCATATGAACCTACAAGCAACACACACTACAAGTATAGCTGATATTTGGGGACATTGATGGTCCTTGAAGATGAAATGTTAGCCAAACTGAGCTAATTACTCCAGGGCATAGATAACAATAACAAGGCTATAAAACAGGCTTGGGTCAGTAGTAAGGAAAGTCCCTATTAGCTGTACTAAATGTTGATATAAGTTAATAGAAGAGGCTTCAGCTTCTGGCAGAGTTATTATAGTTTTTTCACATTTACACCCTGCACTAACTGTAATCCAGGGTTGGATCAGACAACAAAGGCTTCACGTAGACATGATTCATTTACAGTCTGGACACAGAGAGGTGAATATCTCTTGCTTAGACTGCAGTGGGGAGGGGGACTGGGCTGCCTGTGAGCACCCAATGCTTGTTTAGAAGAGTAAAGCTGGGTATACACTGCAGTTTTTGACCCATTCTGAGCTAATTTTCCCCTTGTGTGATACTTTTTGGGATCAGCCTGAATTTTGTCATGCATCACGTTGTATACAGGGGTGTAACATTGAGGTTTCAATCATGCAGCTGGTGATCACACACTGACAAGCTGCATTGTGAGCCAAGTGACTCCTAAGTTTCCCTTGCCGTTGTGGGGCGCTGTGAGGGAGCGCTCATGCGGCCGTGGTCACGCACACAAATGCTGCAGCACCAGCACCAGAACCACACACACACACACACTGGGTTTATTCTTTTTCTTTGCAGTTTTGGATTCAAGAGTCCGATGTATGGGGTTGTACAGTGTGCATTACCGCGGGAAGTAGGGGTACTGGGGAGGCTGCAGCACCCACTTTCTGGTGACCTCAAAGATGTATTTTCCAGAAATGGCGCAAAAGTGGATTTTAGACTTTTTTGGGAAGCCTCTAGAAAACAAAAGGAGATGCAGCAAGGGTGCAGAAATAGCGCTGCATGTCCAGGTCAGCAGGCTGAGGTTCTGCTGTGCGCGGATGTGTGTCCCGGGGAAAGAGGCGTGTCTGGATCGACCTGCGGGCCCCTCGCTCCGTGATGCACGCTGTGGTCCGTGCTCCCAGGCGCGCCCCTCCCCCTGGATAGAGGTCCGCACTGAGCCGCTCACGCTGACGGCACCATGTCCTGGGTGTGGATGTGGACTGGGCTGGACTGGCCACTGTAGGCATACATTTCCCCGGTAGACCTATGGTGACTTTGGGCCGGTCCAAACCGGGATCTGAGGTGCTCGTTTGAATACTTCCTGTTTTGGCACCCCTTGCTGAGAATTTGTTCCCACGGCTATCACAGTGTGAGAACATTATTCGTGAGCTCTGAACTATTGACCTCTGTGATGTAGTCATACAGTCTGAGCTGGAACTAAATCCAACAACTAAAAATGTTGTGCAGTGTATTCCCGCTTTAAGAATGATACATGCTTCATGCAGAATCTCCTAAAGTCTCCAACACAGCCAGAAAAAGTGACTAGATTTGATTCTAGTTGCTTTTTTTAATTGCTAAAGAAATCTTGCCAAATATTGTGACAAGTTACTCATCAAATTCCCTCATCTTGATTTTGGCGGGGCGGTGAGTAAGAGCTCAAACTTGTGGGCTAAAAGGTTTGTGTGATGATGAGAAGCTGTATCACCCACTGGTTTAGTTGATTTCATCTTTATAGATAAATGATTTGATTTTTCTTCACTATTTTGATTTCCCAGCCCACAGGGGTTCATGGGTTCAAAGACCGCTCTGTGCTGACCTGCTTCTAAACTTCTTGTAAACCACACTGGTATTAATTAAACCAGTACATTGATGCCCTATTCATAAACTTCTTATTCAAAAAAAGAAAACTACTTCGCATTTTCAAAATTGTCTGGCAGCATTTAAATTATTATTTTTCTTTTCAAATCTTCCCATTAAAGAAGAAGAGAACATGCTAAACGAAGCCATTTATTATAATTCACGGTCAGCCTCCCTCTGGTCCTTAAAGTATGCCAGGTTGCCCCCAGGTGCAGTGATTGATGGGATGCTTGTGACCTACAATAGACAGACCCACAATTAAAGGGCAGCTTATCTACCAGCTGTGAATCTCAAAGATAAATGCTGATAGCACTTTCCCCTTTGATGTTCAATCATGCACTCCGCGCCTTGGCCTCAGCTTGTGTCCTCAGATTGACTGATGCAGATTTGAATATTTCTTTCCAGCAGGTAAACATTAACATTCAGTCCACTCTCGCTCTCCTCCTCTCTCTTAGTGTAATGTAGTCTGTCTGTTTCGCACAATGAAAACCAGCAACCAATTTAGGTGTGTTCATTTTCACACTGAGTGCCAGCAAGAGTAAAGTAATGAACGTCTTTTTATTTCTGAATTATTCATTTCCTTCTATGAGATTTGGACTGTGTTTTCTGTTTCTTTTGTCCTTCGTTTTCCCTCGGCTCTGCCCCAGATATCGTTGACTTCTAGTGGAGCGAATAACTGTTGCTTGTTATTCATTCTGGCTTATTTTTCTCTCCTGGTATTACTCCATATTGGCTAATCTCAATCATTTCTGATATTCATACCAAGCCAGTGCAGATGTGAGTGGTCGTCCTTGAATGACGTCCTTTTTTTTAATCAGAATTTTATTGGGCAAATGTTATTTTTCCACCAGAAAGAGTTTTTTTTTCCAGAATAGCCATGAAAGGTATCTGTCTTCTCTCCCGCCTGTCCTCTATGCACCATTCAACCTGTGGACCCATGCAGTCGTACTGATTTGATTTTGCACCCTAGCAGCTTATTTATCAGATTTACCTGTTCAGACTGGTATTGGAAGACCTTTTTGTGCACGGTTATCTTTACTAATGGACACTTCTATGTCCACAAATTAATGGTAAAATGTGTCTGAAGTGTCGAAGCCCAGGATTTTATTTAGACCCCGACACTGATGCTGAACCCAGGAGGAGATGCATCACAATTCAGACCCATGAATAGGCTGTTGGACTGCAGCACTGATAAGTCCAGAATTTAGATCTATAAACACTGTGCACACACAAATAACTGTGTGCATACTTTCCCCCTGAGCACAAACAGGTATAAAAAAGAAAAGGCGGTAACACCATGTTTAGTTTATGCTTTTTATAACAGGTTACGACTGAAGCATTCAACTAAAAAAGGTTATATTTGTTCTTAAAGCACATATTTCTTATTATATTCTAGTTTTGTTTGTTTTCATGCATCTTTATTGTGCAAATTGCCACTTAGACTAAATCATAAATCGATACGTTTTTATTGAATTGTAAAAGGCTGTTATGTGTTTTTGCACTATAAATAGCTGCAGTTGTCTATAGAGGCATTCAAAGATGAATTTAGTTCTATTAAGGAATTTAGTTGAGACATTTGATCGTGTATGTTTTATTCCTCCCAGGGTCCTTTGCTCTGACTTTGGTTGATAGCCTACTTTTACTTTGTTCTGGTTGTGATTTCAGAACCGAGACCATCAAACGTTGCCCATTTTCTCCATTTTCTTTTCTCCAAATTTCCAGCAGCTGTGGCAACTTCACATCCTGTGAAATTACTTTTCGTCTTTGCCTTTTGCTTTCACTATGTCCGATGACATGTGGAGCAAACAGCCTTTTTTATTTTTTTTATGTGAGAATGATTAATTGAGTAAGTGTCTACGGCCACTTGTGGGTAATGATGGGAGTGAAAGTCAGGCTCGTGCACATAAGTACAATTTCACGACGGGTTGAGATTTATAAAGGGGAACAATCTAGCATGCATGGCTTTTTAGAACTCTGCTCTGAAATGAGTGTGTCTGCACATTTCTGCCTTTGTGAGTACACTCACTTCAGTCTGGAATCTGCTCAGAGTTTTATACGTCTGACCCCAGAACTCATAAATGAGAACATGGGTTCATTTGATGATTTTGCTTGTCTGTTTTATGATTTTTCTGATGATGTTATTTAGAAAATCCGGCAAATATCATTAGGGGACTGAAAGAGAGACGTGCAGAGATGTCATTTGCCTGATTTGACTGGAAACCACTCAAAGAGGAAGCTGTCAGTGATAACCCTTTCAAAGGGGTAATAAAAGTACTGTACCCTGAGTATCTTCTGGAGAGTGCTGTAAAGTCCTGAGATCATTTTTAGTGTTGTAGTGACCTCTTAATGTCTTTAAAATGTTTATTTTAAGAGATCATTTAAAGCAAAGCTCCAGTTAACAAATAGCTGCTAAACGCCCTCCCCTTTAAGCTTTATTATTATTTCTTGTTACTCCCTATAATAATCCCTTTAGGTTTTATCTCTTTTCATTTGACTCACCATGCTATAATATTATATTATGAGACTAGCTGTCACTGAGCGGGTGCTATTTATTAATCTGTTTTTCCTCTCACTGAAATAATGAAAGGCTCAGTTTTGTACTCTTTATGTGCATCAGTGTTGGGGAAATAAAGTTACGCACTAGAATAAACTCTCCTCAGTTTAACAAAAGAATCAGCATCACAGGTGTCTTCAGTTTTATAATCAGGCAGCTGGAGCCGTTTGCTCATGAGGACCAGATTACCTGTGGACAGGTGAGGAGTGGTTTACTGGTTTATCTAATGCGTTTGCAGTGTTCTCTAGTGTAAATCAATGCCTTATGAGTCATTTTTATAAAGAAAAAAGCTATGATGCTTCTATTCTCTGATGCAGAAGTTTGCTAATGGTAAATGGCTTGTGTTTATAGAGTGCTTTCCAGAGTGTTGAACACTCCCCAAGGTGCTGTACAACACCATCAGTCATTCACACACTGGTGGTGATAAACTATGCTGTGGTCACAGCTGCCCTCGGGCACACTGACGGAGGTGGGGATGCCATGCGCCGGCGCCCTCCAGGTCCCTCTGACCACCACCAGCAGGTGAGGTGGGTGAAGTGTCTTGCCCAAGGACACAACGACAGCCTAACCCAGCTGGAGCTGGAGATTGCCGGCGACTATCCAGTTGCCAGACCGGCCACTCTACCAACTGAGCTACATGCCGCCCCTTCTAATGCCACAGCCTGATTTCTAGAGAGCTGTGAGGTTTTTCAAATCCTAGCATTTCAACCTCAAAATTCTTTCAGAAGCTAACCCTGGAGATCCATGTAGAAGACTGTTTTCATGTTCAGCCTGCATGAAAAGCTCAGAGTGACTATTAATCTGAAAAAACATGAAAAAGAAAAAAGGTTTTTCTGTAAACCAAACCTTTAAAGACATGGGCGTGAATCCTGAGGGGACGTTCCCCCTCTCCATAATGTTGTCCCCCCCAAATCAAGTTAAAACAAATAATTTCTGAGTTGTTTAATATGGTAATGTCTGTTGAAAGCACACTACAAGTTGTGCTACCTAAAAACACACTAAGATTTATAACTATTGAAAGATCCCCCCCAGTCCTCAGAGTGGTTTGGTCCAAAGGAAGGAGCTGCTCCTCTCACACAGACACAGGCAGAGCTACAAGGGGATGCATTTACTGCAGGGTTTAATGCATTAGAGCTTTGAGTGATCAGTTAATAAGTTATTGATCGCTTCATCTGTTTAACAATCACATAAAGAAAATTCAAAGTTAAGTTCCTCTGTGTGAAGTTTGCTGATGTTTACATGAACACAGAATGTCAGAATCATCATCACCAGGAGGAAAAGGAGAAGGAAGAGGAAGCAGCCTCAGCACCACCTCAGACATCATCAGCTGATCTAGACAGAAACAGAGCTGCTCAGCAGTCAGAGCCACGATGAACCAGAGCAGAGATCAACCATAACAGATGGACAATAGTTCAGTTTATTTGTTTGCTTGTTTTTTAAAAAAAATCATTTGTTCATTTGTGTTTTGTTCAGTTTGTCAGACATTTACAACCAAATGATCAGTGTTTCTGCTTTCAGACGTTCAGTGAAGGGTTTTAGGTTTCATGATGTCATCAGTCTGATCGCAGACTCACATCTGATGGAAGAACAAGTAAAAAACTATTTTACTCAAAAACAGTTTTACTATAGTTTGTTTTAGGCATTGTTTATGAATTAATTTAACTATTTTTCATACATTAATCTGCTTTTGTGTGTTTGGAAGATATTTCATGTTTTTCAAATCCAAATTTGTAAATGTTCACTTTCAAGGCCGAATTTTTTTTTGTAAGCATCCTATACAAAAGATTCTTTATTCTAATAATAGCTGCACATTTTGATATGCAACACATCAGGTTATATCAATGACATCAATAGGTTATTAATGGTTATAGAAAAATAAAAAATGGCCATTTATAATACAGACTCAAAAGGATTAAGCTATTACTTTATTAGCTTATCCAGCATGTTGTTTAATATTAACACTTAGTTAATATTATAAGTGTTGATTGTTAACAAGCTCAAATGAAGCAGCCTCTCCTCTCAGACACATCATTCTCCTCCCACAGACATTACATTAGAATGGTTTCACTGTCGTTCTATATTCTCTATCAGATAGAGCCCAGATGGGTTATATAAGTCAGATTTTATTACTTAGAATCGAATGTTCTGTTCCAGATTTGTCATTTGTTTTATTTAAAGATGTATTTATAACTTTGACTCAGATGTTCTGCTCAACAGATTTTATAATTACACTCTGACTGTTATTTTCCACTTCTTAATAACCTCTAATTAAATCAGTTTTAAAAGTTTTTCACACAGGATAATGAGTTCACTGTGTTCTGGACTTGTTACTCATTCTGATAAAACATTGGTTTTGACCAAAGGAAAACTAAATCCAGGCTATAGCTAGCTGGGTGCTTCATCTCTAAAATCTAAAAATAACCTGTCCCAACTGTCTGGCAGCTACTAGTCAAATCAAGGCAACTTTATTTATAAAGCACTTTTAAAAACAATGAGAACTGTCAGGTCAAAACGGAAGAGAAGTGAAAAATAAAAGACAGAAAAAAAATCTGGGATCATAAAGCATCGTGGTATGTAACAACTTAAAAATAACAAATAAAACACAGGTGTGAAAGTAATTAATTTGTGTTAATGTTATAATATTAATATACTGACAGCCCTATTTTTATATTTATTCTGTTGATCCTTAATTCAAAGGTCTGATTTTCATTCGTCGGTTTAAAGGAAAACGTATCCATTACTACTTGAGTCCGTTCAGGTTATTCAGTGACCACTGAGGGGTTTCCTTTCTTTAACTGAAGGGTTCCAACATTTTTCTCCATGACTGTTACACACTGCAGCAGTCACCACTGGCCTGTTGGATGAATGATCTACATTATCAAGCAGCATGAAGATAAATTACCATGAATTATTTCAATGAATAAAACACACCTTTATTAACGGTTAAATATTTTTCCTCCCCTCTATGAGACTCCTATTTGACCATGCCTGGACCCCTAACGCTGTCATTTGGCGTTGAATTACTTCCTTTGAGGGTAGCAGTGAGTCCACTGACATTCAATCACATTATTTTGGCACAGTGATTTACTGGCCACCTGTGACCCGCACCACACATAACACAGTGCATGACAAATGTTGTGTAAATCAAACCCCCAGGACGCTTATACACAGCTGCCAAGTGCATCTCATAGTGAGACTGTGATCGGCAGCGGAGACGGACCAAGATGCATTTCAGTAAACAACGCAGACAGTGAGCATGCAGCACCACGCTGATTCTCCCTCTTCTTAGATATTTTAATTTCATTTCCTCCACACCACATAGGGAGCGATGCTTCACCGCTCAGACGAGACTGACGACCAGTTACTGCAGGCTGTGTGTGTGAGGGGGTGATAGCGAGTAAGCTTATAGCTCCCATAACAGGCTTTTTCAGAGGCATGGTGGCCTGCAGGTAAGTGATTTAGAGAAAATCAGGTTGGTGCTCTTCAAAACCTCAGTTATAAAGGCACGGGCCAAGGACAAGCACTTGTAATTTTTTTTGTGAAAGCGTCAGCATTTTCCAAACAGCTTTTAGGCTCTGCTGGAATGAATTCACAGTTTTCCAGGATGAAATTGGTCACTCCAACTGTGCATTTTTGATTCCAGGGCCAGCAAGTTATAAAAAAAGAAATAAAAAAAGGATAAAATGGAGTCTGGGGGAGCAAACACTTAAAACTACCACAAACATAAATACCTCAACTTTTAAGGTAATTGTGTACTTTAGACACACCTTCTAATAGTAATGTGATTATTATCAGGACAGAATTAAACATAAAAACATTTTAAGAGGTAACCTGGGAAGTGAAAATCTCAATACTGAAACACATTATGTTTGCATTATTTTAAAGGAGTGCTGCTAGAATCCGTGTATCATTCGTTCTTTCCATTTTCAACTGAAAACCAATAATCAAGAAATAAAAAGTGATATAATTTTTTGTTATTTGTTTTAGAAACGGATACAAAATAACAACAAAGGTCTTGTTTTTCATGCTTTCAATTCTAGTCTCGGATAAAAAAAATACGAGGTGGAAAAAAGAGGCAGAAGGAAATTTAAGAACCAATTGGATTTTAATAGTTCATTGCTGAGGTTATAGCCTAGTAAAGTAGACCTTCAGTTCTGCTCTGCAGACTTTTATATATTCAAATATATAGTCTGGTTTCCCAGGCTACAGGTTTACGTTACCAGGTGTTACATTGACATGAGTTCCCCTGTCTAGATGTGTTCCTGCACCAGTTCGCAGGGTGCGCTCGTTGTTAAATCGTCCTCAGAACTGTATCTGACACACAGCCGTCAGGATAAGTTCCCCCTGTATAAAGGTAGAAAGTAAAACGGAAAAGGATTAAAAACTCATTATAAATCAAGACAGTAATGTTTGAAAACAACTAGCCAAGGAAGTAAGGTGTGTTTAGCAAGGATGTAGTACAAAGCAGTGAACTATCTTGTGACTTCTTGGTCTTTGGTTTCTGCTTCTGCTGAAAACACTCGCCCCCTTGTGGCGGTTTATTGACATTACAACATTATTAGTTTACTGCACGTTCAGTTGGACAAATAACACGAATGATCAAATAATTTAATTAAATAAAATATAATAATCGACTCCAGTGCTATTCCACCATATAATCAATTTAGTACACATTACATCACTTCAATTTTGAAAATATCTTTAATTTTAACTAATGTAGTAGATATTGGGAACAACAAACCTACATAGGTGAATTTATCACCGACAGTACAAGACAACTTTCGCCTTCTTGTGGCAATAATATGAAATTACAATATACATTTTTTTTACAACACTTGTATTTAAAAACCTTAAAAAATACTTCTATTTCTAAAGAAGCTCATTATAAATCAAGGCAGTAATGTTTGAAAGCAACTAGCTAAAGAAGTGAGGTGTATTTAGCAAGGATGGTAGAACAAAGCACTGAACAATCTTGTGACTGTTTGGTCTTTGGGTTCTACTTCTCCTGACAAACACTCGCCCTCTTGTGGCGGTTTCCTGACATTACAACATTATTTATATACAGCACGTTCGGTTGGACAAATGACAAATGATCAAAGAATGTAATTTAAACATATATATAATAATGGACTCCAATGTTATTCCATATGATCAATTTAATACACCTAAAACCACTCCAAATTTGAAAAGATCTTAAATTTTAAATAAAGTATAAGATATATAGGCAATATTTTGATTTATTCAAACATTAGACACTAAATTATCATCTTGTTTTTAAGTTTGTTTTGGGCGAACGTGAAGCTCTGAAAGCTGACCTGAAGAAGCAGTGAAATATCTTGTGATTATATGATCTTTGGCTTCTGCTTTCGCGGAACAGCTGCCGTCCTCTTGTGGTAATTTAGTGACATTACAATAACCTTTAAACTGAGCTTTTCTCACAATTTGGTGCCCTCTTGTGGCAAAGTAGTGACATTACAACAACCTTCGAAATAGGCTTTTCTTACAATCAGATGTTGCCCTCTTGTGGCCAAATAGTGAAATTACAACAAACTTTGAAATAGGCTTTTCTTACAACCAGATGTTGCCCTCTTGAGGCCAAATAGTGACATTACAACAAACTTTGAAATAGGCTTTTCTTACAACCAGATGTTGCCCTCTTGTGGCGAAATAGTGACATTACAACAACCTTCGAAACAAGCTTTTCTTACAATTTGGTGCCCTCTTGTGGTAAAATAGTGACATTACAACAACCTTTGAAATAGGCTTTTCTTACAGTCAGATGTTGCCCTCTTGTGGCCAAATAGTGACATTACAACAACCTTTGAAATAGGCTTTTCTGACAATCAGATGTTGCCCTCTTTTGGCCAAATAGTGACATTACAACAACCTTTGAAATAGACTTTTCTTACAATCAGATTTTGCCCTCTTGTGGCCAAATAGTGACATTACAACAACCTTTGAAATAGGCTTTTCTGACAATCAGATGTTGCCCTCTTTTGGCCAAATAGTGACATTACAACAACCTTTGAAATAGGCTTTTCTTACAACCTGATGTTGCCCTCTTGTGGCAAAATAGTGACATTACAACAACCTTCGAAACAAGCTTTTCTTACAATTTGGTGCCCTCTTGTGGTAAAATAGTGACATTACAACAACCTTTGAAATAGGCTTTTCTTACAATCAGATATTGCCCTCTTGTGGTAAAATAGTGACATTACAACAACCTTCAAAATAGGCTTTTCTTACAATCAGATGTTGCCCTCTTGTGGCAAAATAGTGACATTACAACAACCTTTGAAATAGTCTTTTCTTACAGTCAGATGTTGCCCTCTTGTGGCCAAATAGTGACATTACAACAACCTTTGAAATAGGCTTTTCTTACAATCAGATTTTGCCCGCTTGTGGCCAAATAGTGACATTACAACAACCTTCGAAATAGGCTTTTCTTACAATCAGATGTTGCCCTCTTGTGGCCAAATAGTGACATTACAACACACTTTGAAATAGGCCTTTCTTACAATCAGATGTTGCCATCTTTTGGCCAAATAGTGACATTACAACAACCTTTAAAATAGGCTTTTCTTACAACCACAGAGAAGTTTTTCAGTATTTTAGCACTGACAACAGTATAAGGAAGTTTGTCGTCCTCTTGTGGCAATAAGGTGAAATAATATTTCTCTCAGTTTTAACTATTTATCAACCATACTTTGGAATGTTAAAATACTGCTGTTGTTAAAGAAACAGTGAAAAGTCAAATATCATGTTTATTTTTCAAGTTTTTTTTAACTAGAAGTGCTGCAAATAATGTTTGTTGTACTTTCACTTAATGGCCACAAGAGGGTGAGAGCTGTCTTGTTCTGTCGTCAGTGCTAAATTCACCTACTTCAATTTGTTGTTCTACTACTTTATTTAAAATGACAGATCTTTTCAAATTTAAAGTGATTTAGTGTGTATTAAATTGAATATGAGGTGGAATAATATTGAAGTGAATTATAATATATATTTTTTATTAAATTATTTGATCATTCGTGTTATTTTCCAACAGAACGTGCAGTAAATTAATAATGTTGTAATGTCAATAAACCGCCACAAGAGGGCGAGTGTTTGTCAGCAGAAGCAGAAAGCAAAGACTAAAAAGTCACAAGATAGTTGTACTACAATCCTTGCTAAATACACCTCACTTCCTTAGCTAGTTGTTTTCAAACATTAATGCCTTGATTTTTGATGAGATATTTTTAAAATTCTTTTCCATTTTACTTTCTATTTTTATACAGGGGGAACTTATCCTGATGGCTGTGTGTCAGATACAGTTCTGAGGACGATTCTGAGCGCGCCCTGCAGAACTGGTAACGAGTTCACCCAGCCAAACAGGTGGGGGAACACAACTAGATGTGAGGGACTTATATCAATGTAACACCTGGTAAAGTAAACCTGAGCAAATTAAATATTAAAATCAAATTCGTTCTTACGGCCCGTTTTTACACTTCGTATTTTTGATCCAAGACTAGAATTGAAAACATGAAAAACAAGACGGTTTTGTTTTCTATTTGTTTCAAAAACAAAACAAAAAAAATCATGTTTTTCTTTTTGATTAGAAAAGAACAAATGATACACGGATTGAATAGGTCAAACACTGATCTGTGTTTTTCAGCTGATATGGTTGTTTGAATTTATTATCACAAGTCAAAGAGGAAGTGACATCATCTGCATGCTGACAGAAAAGAGTTTGTACAAAATGAAAAGGTCAAACTGCAATAAGAGTAATTAACATTTAGACTTTTTAATGACAATTTTTATCCTCAAGTTTGCAGACTACTTATCAGAGTTAATTAATTTATCTTGTTTTCCAACAAATCCACCCACAAAAGTTCAAGATAGAGAAAAAAAGACTAGACGTCTGAGAATGAGGATTGACTGCTGAGCCTGAAGACCGCTGTATGGAGGAAGTACTGATTTAAAAAAAAAACAGTCATTTAACTGTCCTAAAGGAATATATTGACATTTGAAGGTATTTTAAGATGAAACCAACTATTTAAAGAATTCAAACTACAGGTGAATTGTTGGATTTGATGGGTTGTTGCAGCGTGTCGTACTGTATGAAGATTATCTGTCCAGCTGGTGGTGACGCTGTAAAGATGCTAAGTTAAAGTCCATGGTGGTTTCAGCGCTGTAGTGGGAGTGAGAAGAGATTTTGATGCAGAAAGATTGAATAACACAGAGGATTAGTAAGGAAGATGAACATTTGGTGATGACAACCTAATAGTTTGGACACTCCAGCACTCTAAAACGGAGCAGCAAATTAAGTTCAAGCAGATGGTTTGTTAAAACAGGGTTAATCATCCAGCTCTGTCACATATTTTGATTTGCTACTCTTGCTGAAGATCTGAGCAAACCTACATAAAGACTATATCATATATGTATCATATATATATATATATATATATATATATATATATATATATATATATATATATATATATATATATATATATATATATATATATATATATATATATATATATGCGCTGTAACCTTTAGTAACAGTACATCATATGGTTATCATATTGGCAAAATGAATGAAACATTCAGTGCGTTTACATGCAGTCTAGAAAACGCACGTTTTCGCACGCAAGTAAACGCACTGAGTGTCAAACTGGAAGATCTCTGTTTCTACTGTGGGGTCTGTCTGAACTTTAGAGGGTGGGATTTTTTATATGCTTTTGTAGTGATACCGGGAAGGCCAAGGGCCCCTTATCACGCTTGCATACCTTTAAGACCATAAAAAGGTCTGGTTACGCAAAAGAGAACCAAGACAGAGTTGTAGGAAAAATACACAGTCTTTATTTTGGAATTAATTTAAAACATAAGTTTAAAATAACCCTCAACTAACCTGGCCTTAAAGAAAAATAACGAATGAAAACACAACAAAACAAAAGGGAAAATACAAAACTAAAGCTCAGAAAAATAACCCAAAAGCACTTAATGAACCCTCTAAAACAACTAACCGGGAGCGCGCTCCTACACAGAGCCTTGGCTCTCTCGCGCCCCGCCCTTTCCTTTAAGAGCAACAAACTGGAGCCGTAATTGACCGGTGCGCCGGAGATCCTCAGACTGCACCCACACGCAATAACGTCAGTGCCGCGGCGCGAGTCACACACTTTAACGCAGACCCTCCCGCATAAATTGAGCAGCAGGGGCATGGCTGCAATGAATAAAACCAAATCACATTAGGCGCATTAAACCACCATGCACCCGCTCCATCAAAACATGGGTACTCACACGAACATCAACCTGCACCAGGACCTCCAGTAACCCGTACAATCCAACTTGGCAACTGTGCACCAGCTCTGTTCACCTCCAACCATCTGATCCCCACGCCCCCACACACCCGTCTTTATCAGCTACGTAATCACCCAGCAATGTCAGACAGGTGTGCTGAGACGTTCACTGACTGCCGGAGATGCGACCCTCACTGTAACCCATGGTTACATACACCCCCCCCAAAGAAAATCGATGACCCAGCGATTTACCATGAACCTAACCCTGGGGCAGAATACAACCGGAACCTACATCAACAAGGCACCGGTACCAGAGAGGCAGCAGCCCTCACCCCCCGACACTGCGCCGAAACAGGGAGGTGATAAGGGTTCGAATGTTTCCCGGCTGTTGTTCGTGTCGTCCTCCGTGGCCTGACTCCTGAGCCACCAGGCACCACATCTTCTATTGGCAGAGGGGGGGGAGCCAATCCGGGCAGCGGAGGGGCACGAGACGGCAACTCCTCTGCAACTGGTTCATCAACCACCAGCCAAGCCTCAGATTCATAGTCATCCTCACTCGAGTCCACCGGCGACACACACGGCCCAACCTTTAACAGAGGGTTAGAACAAGGGAGAGCAGGTTTCAACGCAGTACGATGGACTCGTCNCACTGGGACAGTGTGAGCAGGGCTGTAAAGTTCTCATCTGTGTTCATCCATCCATCCATCCATCTTCTGTAGCCGCTTAATCCTCCACAGAGGGTCGCGGGGCAGCTGGTGCCTATCTCCAGCGGTCAAGGGGCGAGAGGCGGGGGACACCCTGGACAGGTCGCCAGTCCATCGCAGGGCCACACAGAGACGAACGAGACAAACAACCACACACCCACTCACACCTAAGGACAATATACCAGCCCAATTAGCCTGACAGTCATGTCTTTGGACTGTGGGAGGAAACCGGAGTACCCGGAGGAAACCCACGCACGCACGGGGAGAACATGCAAACTCCATGCAGAGAGGCCGCAGAGCCGGGACGCGAACCCACGACCTCCTTGCTGCGAGGCAACAGTGCTAACCAACTGCGCCACCATGCAGCCCTCATCTGTGTTCATTCTGATTGTAATTATTACAAATAAAATGAGGAAAATACTTTGAGAGTCATCAACCCCAACATCAGGCTAGACTTATGGATGACTCAGCAAATTCTCACATGCTGGAATTTGACAATATCTGACTAAAAATGATATTCTGGCCATTTTGAAATGATGTGTAGAAGTGTGTGTCTGTAGACAGTAGGGCTGGGGGTATATGATTATTTTTAAAACGATTATTCGGGCCCTGTGATGGACTGGCGACCCATTCAGGGTGTCCCTCGCCTCTCGCCCCATGACCGCTGGAGATAGGCATCAGCTCCCCTGCGACCCTCTGTGGAGGATGAAGCGGGTATAGAAAATAGATGGATAGATGTGTAGTGATACCGGGAAGGCCAAGGGCCCCTTATCACGCTTGCATACCTTTAAGACCATAAAAAGGTCTGGTTACGCAAAAGAGAACCAAGACAGAGTTGTAGGAAAAAATACACAGTCTTTATTTTGGAATTAATTTAAAACATCAGTTTAAAATAACCCTCAACTAACCTGGCCTTAAAGAAAAATAACGAATGAAAACACAACAAAACAAAAGGGAAAATACAAAACTAAAGCTCAGAAAAATAACCCAAAAGCACTTAATGAACCCTCTAAAACAACTAACCGGGAGCGCGCTCCTACACACAGCCTTGGCTCTCTCGCGCCCCGCCCTTTCCTTTAAGAGCAACAAACTGGAGCCGTAATTGACCGGTGCGCCGGAGATCCTCAGACTGCACCCACACGCAATAACGTCAGTGCCGCGGCGCGAGTCACACACTTTAACGCAGACCCTCCCGCATAAATTGAGCAGCAGGGGCATGGCTGCAATGAATAAAACCAAATCACATTAGGCGCATTAAACCACCATGCACCCGCTCCATCAAAACATGGGTACTCACACGAACATCAACCTGCACCAGGACCTCCAGTAACCCGTACAATCCAACTTGGCAACTGTGCACCAGCTCTGTTCACCTCCAACCATCTGATCCCCACGCTCCCACACACCCGTCTTTATCAGCTACGTAATCACCCAGCAATGTCAGACAGGTGTGCTGAGACGTTCACTGACTGCCGGAGATGCGACCCTCACTGTAACCCATGGTTACATACACCCCCCCAAAGAAAATCGATGACCCAGCGATTTACCATGAACCTAACCCTGGGGCAGAATACAACCGGAACCTACATTAACAAGGCACCGGTACCAGAGAGGCAGCAGCCCTCACCCCCCGACACTGCGCCGAAACAGGGAGGTGATAAGGGATCGAATGTTTCCCGGCTGTTGTTCGTGTCGTCCTCCGTGGCCTGACTCCTGAGCCACCAGGCACCACATCTTCTATTGGCAGAGGGGGGGAGCCAATCCGGGCAGCGGAGGGGCGCGAGACGGCAACTCCTCTGCAACTGGTTCATCAACCACCAGCCAAGCCTCAGATTCATAGTCATCCTCACTCGAGTCCACCGGCGACACACACGGCCCAACCTTTAACAGAGAGTTAGAACAAGGGAGAGCAGGTTTCAACGCAGTACGATGGACTTGTCTTACGTGACCTGGGCCGTTCACAGGGACGACAGAGTAGACCACGCCTCCCGGGGCAGGAGCCTTTACCACTTGGTAGATAGTAGAGTCCCAGGCATCCTGGATCTTCCGCCGCCCCACACCTCTGCCTCGCAGGTGAACCCTCTGGCCCTCCACCAATGGCTCACACAAGACCTGCTCATCATGCCTCCCTTTTCTTCGCTTGGCAGAGCTCTCCATTCTCCCCCGAGCAACCTCCACAGCCACCTGCAGCCGCCTCCGGTGCTCCTCCACCCACTCACACTCCCGTCCAGCCCCAGACTGTGGTAAGTTGCCCAGCAAAAAATCAACTGGCAGCCGGGCCTCCTGGCCAAACATCAACAAATGGGGTGTTTCCCCAGTAGACTGGTGTGGGGTGGCGTTATAGTTAAACACCAATTGAGGAAGATGGCTTGGCCATTGGCGCTTCTCCTCGGTCGGAAGGGTCCGCAACAAGTTATGCAGGGTCCGATTGAACCGCTCACACTGTCCATTTCCCTGAGGTCTATATGGAGTAGTGCGACTCTTCTGGACTCCATACAATGTGCACAGCTGCTGGATCAAGGCACTTTCAAAGTTGCGACCCTGGTCCGAATGAATCCGTTCCGGGACCCCGAACCGATAGAACCAATCCCGAACCAGCACCACCGCCACAGTTGCCGCCTTCTGGTCACGGGTAGGAACAGCCTGTGTGAACTTGGAGAACACATCAGTCATTATCAACACATTCTCCCTCCCATCCCGAGCTTGATCCAACAGAGTAAAGTCTATTGCCAGCACTTGGTTAGGTCCGGACGCAAGGAGGTGACCCATAGGTGCGCGGACTTGGGGTTGAGTGTCCTTTGCAACCACACAACGCTCACAGTTCTGGCACCAGTCTCTGATGTCCCGATCCATGCCTGACCAGTAGCAGCGCTGCCTCACCACCTCCGTGGTGCGCTGCACACCCTGATGTCCATGGTGATGGTGTAGTTCCTTCAACACCTCTTCCTGCAGACACTCAGGCAATAGTAACTGGAGGACTTCCTCTCCTCCATCAGGCCTCTTTAGCCGACGAAACAGTAGTCCTTCCAGCTGCACAATCCGGTCCCATTGTCTCACCAGACCCCGTACCTGGGGCAGCAAGTCCTCCTGTAATTGACCGGTGCGCCGGAGATCCTCAGACTGCACCCACATGCAATAACGTCAGTGCCGCGGCGCGAGTCACACACTTTAACGCAGACCCTCCCACATAAATTGAGCAGCAGGGGCATGGCTGCAATGAATAAAACCAAATCACATTAGGCGCATTAAACCACCATGCACCCGCTCCATCAAAACATGGGTACTCACACGAACATCAACCTGCACCAGGACCTCCAGTAACCCGTACAATCCAACTTGGCAACTGTGCACCAGCTCTGTTCACCTCCAACCATCTGATCCCCACGCTCCCACACACCCGTCTTTATCAGCTACGTAATCACCCAGCAATGTCAGACAGGTGTGCTGAGACGTTCACTGACTGCCGGAGATGCGACCCTCACTGTAACCCATGGTTACAGATGGACAATTATTTGGGCAATTATTTTATCGAACAGTCATCTATTCTAATACGTCTAATGCATGGGTGTAGATTTGGAATGGAGAGAGGTGACGTGTCCCCACCAATACCCAGCCATCACTGAATTGACTCCCCACCAATAATTCGATCCAAGGGAGCAGGAAGAGCGCTGCATCCCTACAAATAATACGAGCAGCCCAGCAGACCAAGGTGCTGCACCGTGTGCGTGGACCTGCGTCCAGGTGAAAGAGGTGTGTCTGGATCGCCCAGTACAAGCCCCTCAGTCCAAGATGCATGCTGCGGTCTGTGCTCCCAGACACACCCCCGCCCCCTGGACAGAGGTTGTCAGCGATTTTTTAAAAATGAGTCTCTACAGGCCTAGTAGACAGCTTTCTGAGCAGCCTCAGTTTTAGAACTACCATAGGACTGATGAGCTAACGGTTAGCGAGAACACAGAGGTGAGAGAGGTGCTAGAATTTACAGCTGGTGGTGATTTTACTTTGCTGTAAACGTTTGGATATTAGAGCTGTTTTGAGATGGAAGAAAAACACTTTTTTAACCTGAACTCAGACTAGCTGTTAGCTCATCAGTCCTAAACACACTAAACTATACTTCTCCAAACTGAGGCTGTTCAGGAAGCTCTCTACACACAGGTAAGATTTTAATCTTTTTAGACTTTTAAGCTGTCATAAACCAGACACCAGGGAAGACTATTTAGTCTACAATAAGCCTTAATGTGATGAGTCTGGTTGAGTTAGTTACGTGGTAATAAAATATGTGACTAAGGCTCTGGAGGGATGCTGATTAAATCCCATCAACTTCTTTATTTCACCTGCAAAGGTAACATAGATACTGGACATCAATTATGACATGAGATATCTTCATGTGCATGTATTTCCTCTGAATACATTATAATCAGACTCTTTTAGGATAGATAATAAAAAACATTTTTTTAATCTGTTTTTTTATCCTTTTTTCCACAGACCACAGCGTGACGGCTTAGACCACAATGCCTGTGTTTATTAGATTCTAGTTTATCACACGGTGTTTACTTTTCATACCTGGCACCTTCTCAGGTAAGTCATATTGAGCTGCTATATATAAACATATATCAAATAACACATGAGCCTCTGTCAGTCCTGTTTACATTTAGGATTAAATAAAAAGTCAAACCTGATTTTTCTCACACAGAATGTGAAGCCATGAAACTTTAGGATTTAAATCTGTAAATGTCCATTTTTATGGGATGGATTATCTACACATTACAGCATTACCACACCACTGATGTAAATTAGTTAAATCAACTGGATTTCACAAAATCACTGTAACCTGAGTTACAGTTAATAAAAGTACAACTGGTAAAGGCTGACATGAAGAATTGGAGGATTTTTTTTTGTGTGTGGAAAAATACCCCTGTATCAGAAATGTTTGGTGTGGTAAAGAAAATACAACCTAAAATAATTTAAGGAAGTTCTGAGCTTCAGGAACACCAGACAGCAGGTGCTATTTAAGGTAATAGGTTTCATATCTGTTGGAGTCACATCAGTCATATGACAACATTACCAGTAATTGAAAGAGTTCAGCTTTTATTGCTGGAATTCAGTCCCAAAGTGTCTTCAGTATCAGGGAAGATGTTCGACGGTGCTGCTCACCTGAGATTTTGAAGGACTCACCAACACCAACACCTGCTCACCCTGCAGACAGTCTGCTCTTTTCTGCTCTGGTGAATGTGTCTCATGAGCATTTCTGACTAAAGAGGCCAAAAAAGTGAGTGATACACACACACACACACTGCCTGTGCATCATAATATAATATGCATTTTGCATCCCACAGATGAAGTGAGCGCCTGAGAAAGCCTTTTGAGCATGCTAAAGGAACCAGCCTGTGGCCTCCTGCTCTTTTAACATTTACTAAAAATCCATCAGGTGTCATTTGCAGAGTAAGCAGATCGCAAGACAGACTGTAACAAATGCACATGCTCTCTGTTGTTACCTTTTTTCCTCTGCTGAAAACCTTTGAAGTCATGCATGCACACACACAAATACACACGCACACACTGCAGCAGTAGGCCAGAAGCAGGGACAGGTGAGGCGCGACAATAGAGTGGAATCAAGTCAATATGAAGTTAGCAGAAGGAGCAGTGATCTGTTTCCATTGTGTAAGCTTAACTTGAGGTCTAAGCTCCTTTAATAAATGTGAAATTACCCGCTGCTGCGTCATACGCCCCGATGCATCTAAGAGACGTGTCAAGCTGCTAAACACGGAACAGACTGAACTAGTTATCGCCTTTTTCTTCTTTTCTACTGTTTTGCTAAAGAGGGAAGTGAAAAAGAAACCGAGACAAATGGTCACCTTCAGATGGTGAGATCATTGTCTTAACCTTCATCTCCCCAGTCACTGATGAGGTTAAGCTGCAGCAACACTGAAAACAGCTCTGACTAGGCGTTATGCTGAAGAGCAGGGCTATTCGTGGGAAGAGGCTGCCACAGCTTAACAAGCCAAAGCTATAAGTGGGTTTCTATAAACAGGAGCCTGACACAAAGACTGCTGTAAAGGTGGCAGAAAGACAAGTAAACAGGGAAAGAAGAAGTATATGGTAGAGAGTATTTTGGACCTCTACTCCAATAAAAACACCACTACAATCATGATGTGAAAATGCTCCACAGCAGTGAGGCTGGGAGTTTGTTATAATTAAATACATAGAAGTTCTTAAAGAAAATTAGAAAAGCACTTGTGGCTTTAATAAGTCTGTCATTATTTAACATTTTGTGGAGGCTTTGTCTGCCTGCATCTTACATCCTGCTAATTTGAGCTGGACGGTCTCAGGGGCATCTATCAGGCTTGTATTACATTCACTGTTCCTTCAGTTCCTACAAAGCATCTTCTTACAACGCTCCCTACACCTGGAACAAACTCCAACAGGACCTGAAGCTAAACGTATCTGATCTGAAGGGTTTAACACGTTGTAAAGGCAATGGAGAAGGAGTCACTGATGGCTGCTCCTGTTCTAGAGGTTTTATTGGTGTCTCATGTTGTAATCCTACTGGATGGTGGACCCCGGTCTCCGCTGCTCTGGTGATGAGGGCCTGTTCTTGTGCTGCTCCGATCAGAGCCTCTGTACTCTCCTTCAGCCTTTTAGACACTGGTAGGAGTTGGTGGTACATGCCGTGAACAGCTTCTTCCTTCATGATGGTCACCGCTCTTTAATTTTGAGTTTCTGTTTTATGAAACTCATTCAGCAGCTCAGCTTAACAGCATCATAGTAAATAAGGTGTATTTGTATAGCACCTTTAAAGATATACTGTAAATCACAAGGTGCTTTACAGTCTCAACAAGTGATATAGAGAACTGACAACAGAATTGTCAGCAATAAAATAAACTACAGTAAATTGATTACTGTGGGCACACTGGGGCTGATAGATTGAAAAACCTTTTTAAAGAAAGATGAAGATAAAATGTGAGGAGGACAGGTAGAGGCTTTCATCGAGTTCACTAGTTTGGTTACAGAAACAGGAGATGATCTACCTAAAATAACAGGACTNCTGGTCACGGGTAGGAACAGCCTGTGTGAACTTGGAGAACACATCAGTCATTATCAACACATTCTCCCTCCCATCCCGAGCTTGATCCAACAGAGTAAAGTCTATTGCCAGCACTTGGTTAGGTCCGGACGCAAGGAGGTGACCCATAGGTGCGCGGACTTGGGGTTGAGTGTCCTTTGCAACCACACAACGCTCACAGTTCTGGCACCAGTCTCTGATGTCCCGATCCATGCCTGACCAGTAGCAGCGCTGCCTCACCACCTCCGTGGTGCGCTGCACACCCTGATGTCCATGGTGATGGTGTAGTTCCTTCAACACCTCTTCCTGCAGACACTCAGGCAATAGTAACTGGAGGACTTCCTCTCCTCCATCAGGCCTCTTTAGCCGACGAAACAGTAGTCCTTCCAGCTGCACAATCCGGTCCCATTGTCTCACCAGACCCCGTACCTGGGGCAGCAAGTCCTCCTGTAATTGACCGGTGCGCCGGAGATCCTCAGACTGCACCCACATGCAATAACGTCAGTGCCGCGGCGCGAGTCACACACTTTAACGCAGACCCTCCC